>CM074916.1:30118780-30132396 GCA_037576815.1 Pangasius larnaudii
ACACACACACACACACACACACACACACACACACACACACACACACACACACACACACACACACACACACAGCATTACTCATGCTAACATCATCTTCAGGTTGTTTTACATGCAGGTTAAATCTGAACATGTGACTGTTTTGGGTGGAGTTTATCTCAGAACCACATCACACACTCGCCAAATATCTGGTGGAGCACACACAAGGACACGGCAGCTCTAAGGTGTGAGTGTGTATACTCTCGGCTCAACTAATCTCCCCTGAGAGAAGTCTGTAGTGTGTGTGTGAAAGATGAGAGTGGAGAACCGTGCCACCGGAGCTTGCTGAGGTCTGCAGGGAACGCTGATGTGGCCTTCTGCCCAGAGCTACACACTTCTACACTCCAACAGGAGAGAGAGATTTCTCTCTCAATTTCCCCTCAGGGACAAGGTCACTGATACACCATCTCCACCAACACACAACAAGTGCTGATGAGGAAGGCCATGCCGAAGAACCGGCAGTCGGAGCTGTTCAGAAAACCAAACCTAGATACTCTATACTCTATACTCTATACATTCTACAAAATGAGAGAGATGATGATGATGATGGATTGAGAAAGAACGTCAGCCTGGAGATATTCTGCATTAAATACAATTACACACGTTGCTGTTGAGTTCTGGATTCTGATTGGTCAGGAGGTGTTGAGTAATTTTCCTGTGCAGTAATGCAGCTACAGGTCACAGGTTTAAATTAGTATGTTATTGGTTCTATGGCTGCTCCACATAATCAGATGAAGAAAGTGTTGATATGGTGAAGCTTTCTGTAAGAAGAAATGTGTTTATTTAACATTCCTGGAAGGAGTCTCCAGTGTCAGGGCTTCGTAACAGTCAGATCTTCAGGACGAGGAGTTTATGCTTCTTTAATCTGCATTTTTATTTTGTATTATTAACTTGAAGAAAGAGAGAAAAGAGAGGCTGGTGGGTGAGGGAACGCAATAACGGAACTGAGAACAGGAACTAACTTGTTTCATGGACATTCCTCAACATTTAATGTAACTATAAATGGACAAAAAGTACGAGGTGTCAATATTTAATAAATAAAGCTTTTTACTGGTTGGCAAATTGATGTGGTATAAGCAGAATGTTATAGGAGAATCATCAGCTTTAGGGTGGTGACAGTAATTCTGCTCCATCACTCTATACCATCACTGATTATTTTACTAGAACAGCACCACACACAGTGTTTCATTCCTTGCATGACAAGTACCTTCCTCCTCTGCTTTTCATTGGCTTTCTTCATTCTTAGCCTGAATAAATAGATCCATGAGTGTGTGTTTCCTGCTCATTTGTAACTGATAAAGATAAAAAAGGAACAATGGATATATTTTTGTAAATTTCTCAAGTGGAATCTTTTTTTCTTTCCCCTCACCAGGTTCCTTTTTCCACTTTCATCCAGCAGGTCGGGACATGACAGAAATGGAAGTGGTAGGAATGAGTAAGTGCTCCGAGGCAGTGGCGTCTGAGCCTCCTAAAGCTGGGAGACAGACAGAAGCCAAGTGGAGCCAACAGGATGCTACGGTCCCTGCCGCTTGGCCTCCCTGTAATCAGATCAGAGTCTACCAAACATCGGTCCAGCCTGCGTGTCAGACACGGCCTCATCTGACACGCTGAGATTTATAAACAGAGAAACCACACGGAGCACCTAAAGGCCATCGGATGGAATTAGGCTTCCGCAGACGCACGAGTGATGTCCAGGTCGCTGAGCGCTTGCGTAAAAAACACGGCAGGCAGAGGAAACACTGATTTCCTGGCTACTAAAAATATCAAATGTAGCTAAACCCTGGAGGGCGAGTGAGTCATACATACCGATCTGAGATTCTGAGCTGCAGCAGGTAGCACATCGGCCCATACAGTTATATTCATTTTTATTCATACTTTTTTAAACACATGAAATGTTTCCTTCAAAACAACCTCTATGCCTATGTCTCAGATAAAGCACTTAAAACTCCATCTAGTCCACTATAATGCCACTTTACTTTCAAATATAATCATTAGCTTACATCAAGCTCTGATTGTTTCTGCATTAATGTGTGAATCTGCTTACCGTCTCATACCCTGTCCTTTTCCAGGAGTCGTCCATTATAGAGCATGAAAAATGTCCACTGTAGTTCATTTAGCCACCTGTCACCTAAAGAAATTCCCCTCTATGGAACATCTGGACTATTCCACAGCAGGAAGTTGCATCATCTGATCATCTGAATTTCCACAGAAATCTGAAGACCACAGGAAAAGTAAGAAAAGAAAGTTATCACATTTCTTTCTCCGTTTATTATCAGTTATATTGACTGATGGTCACTTTGAAAGTACAAGCCTGTTACCCAAACTAAAGACAAAAAGTAAAATATTAACTTTAGAAAATAGGCAAGTCATTCGAATGTCCTTTATGTGTCATTAGCATGGATGCTAGTTAGCCATATTTCATATGTTTGTGCATAATTCTATGCTAAAAAAAAACCTCAACCCTGTTACTTTCACCCCTGTTACTCGTATAAGAAACTGTTGCCTGAGATAACACTTTTAGTTTATTCTTAAATGCATCGTTTCTGAAATCCAATGTTAATAAACATTAAACTTATAAGCGCTAATTGGCAACGCAGTCGTGGTATCATCAGGAAAAGTGTTCGCCAAATACACAAACAAACACAAGCATCTCGAAAAAATGAAAAATATTTAGAATATGAAAGAATTTACAAAACGAATGGTAAATTTGCTGAGCACATTTTTAGAGTCTAACCACACACACACACACACACACACACACATCCTGAGTGCTGAAATAGGCCACTTCACTCTGCGGTCCTCACCATGCCTGGAAGACGTTCAGCTACCTCAAAATACAATGGAGCCGAGTTTAGGAAACGAGCTCCGGAATAAGATATCCTTCCTGTCGGACATGTGCGACCGTCGCCTCTGAGCGGCTGTTCAGCACGCAGAGCGCAGGTTTACAGTGTGTGTAGGATTCAGACAGTTAGAAAGACAGAAGACAGCCAGGAGATTTTCATTCACACTTAAATCTGTCATAATATTGACATAAAGGTGCCATAACTAATAACTATGGGCCGTATTCAGTCTGTGATGTAAGTCCAAAATTACGTCAATATTTACACAGAGAAAGTTCCTTGTATTCAGAACCTGGTTACGCAGCTGCTTGAGCTCCACATTCACAATATTAACATCTGTGAAACAAGTTAGTTCCTGTTTGCACTTACGTTATAGCAGCTATAAACAGTCGTTCCCTCACCAAACTCTCTTTATTCTCTCTCTCTTGATGTTAATAAGACAAAAAATGCAGAATAAAAAAAAGCATAAACTCCTCTGTCCTGAAGATGTCGGGAAACTTAACGTTACAGCTTTACCTCTGACTGTTACAAAGCGCTGACACTGGAGACTCCTTCCATAAATGTTCATTAAACATCTCCTTACAGAAAACTTCACCATAGCAACGATTACACACGGTTTTATATGTGTTTCTTGAGCATCTGCTGTACAAGTCCCTGTGAGTAAGCTGTTACGATAGAAACTACTGCTGTTATAGAAGATTAATCAGAATCCAGAGCTCAACAGTGCTGTGGTATAAAAGCACAAAAGGAAAAAATATCTTTCTTTCTTCCTCTTTGCTTCTCTCGTGCCTGCACATTCACATTTCCATGCGTTTATTTGGATGTAAATTATTATAATAACCTCTAAGTAAGAAACAACAGGGCAATTTAAATTCCAAAAATGACACCATCATTAAAATCAGCAGCACAACGTGGTGATTATGGAGCAGGTCACGTAAAGGGCAGACGGACGGACGGACGCAGCGTCGTCTCCTCCTGACCGAGACAATTACAGCACCCGCTGCTTTTCATACCGTGACATACACACCACGCAATTTTATAGAGTTAGCTTCTAGTGTAGAGGCTGGATTTACTACAGTCGAGTAAACACACACACACACACACACACACACACACATACATACACACACACAAACACACACAGAGAGCCAACCAGCAGCCACACTGACCCTCAACACCCACAAGCCTCATTATACACCCCCCTGTGTGTGTGTGTGTGTGTGTGTGTGTGTGTGTGTGTGGCAATGTGCATGTCACTATCTCTTTATACTTTACAATGCCAATATTACCGACACTGACAATGACAGTCTCCACAGAGACACGTATGTAGGTCACATGCATGTTTGCAAACACAAGACATATGAGTCATACATGTGTGAACCTGTCACTCAGCTCTGTCACACACACACACACACACACACACACACACCCTCTCATCTCAGCCCATCTGATTAGTTGCTAAGGCTTTATCCAGCCAGCGATTTCCCCCCGATCTGAATGAGAAAGGCGTTGGAGAAGAGAGAAAGCCCTGCGTCCCTTCACCCCCGCATTTCCATATGAAAGCCATTAAACAGCTTTTCTAACACTGACGCCTTTCTCTCGTGCCTTATGCTAAACCTTTTCCATAAACAGCGGGTTGTCGTCCACTGGAGCGAGCGACACACAGCTCTCAGGATCAAAAGTGGACAAACCATAATTATATTACGTTCCATGTTGCATTCTGGCATGTAATTTAGCCCTGTTGTATACAGCACCTTGCATACGTGTTCATCCCGCTTGAACTTTTCCACATTTTGTACATGTTACAACCTGGAACTGAAATGTACTTAATTGGGATTTTATCTCAGAAAACTACACAAAGCTAATGTGATGCTACCACCAGCATGCTTCACAATGGGGATGGTATTATGGGGATGGTAGTGTTGGGTTTCTGCCAAACGTAACGCTTTACGCCAACTATACAAAGTTCAGGTTTGGTTTAATCAGACCAGAGAACCTTTTTCCACATGTATATACACATTTTGGCAAACTCCAAATAGGAGTTCATACGGCTTAGGGAGCATAGGGCCTTATTTTTGTAATGTATTTGTATTTGTATTGCACTGAGATGAGTAAGAGGCTTGATACACTTGTACTTATAGAGGGAGTAGGGTGGCCCACAATACACAACATAACAAGCAGAATCCCTTATGTGGTGCAGACATGGAGGTCATAAAGTGCTCCTCTTACATCCTAAAATCCATTTAAAAAATTGTTTGATGTTGAGTTTTTATGTACTATTTAGTATCTATAAGTTCTTCTGTATTGGACTTACAGAAAGTATTGAGATTTTACTTACAATAAACTCCCTATTGGACATAAAGTGCAGGTGTTAAGTCTTATTATATACCTTATGTAGTGCACTAATATAGGGAGTGAGGGTTGTACTTACAAATACCAGACTTACAGTACCTAAAGACCTGTTATAGCACATGTAGTTCCCTTAATCCCTGCTAAAATTACCAGGTAATGCTCACTTACTTGGTATACTTGGTAGAGTGCACTACATAGGAAGCACATTGCACTTTTAAGATGTAACATGCGATTACATACCCAAGTTAGTGCACTTATAAATGAAGTCTGGAGCATATTCTCTTCTCAAATCCATAAAAAAAAAAACATTTCTTATTGGATTTTTGCATACAACATAGCATGTACCTACTCTTGTGCAGTGTATTTACAAAAGATGCAGGACTTTTACTTGTAAATAGCTCCCTACTGGATAAATAGCACACTTCTTAGGGTGTATAGTCTGATTATACACTACGTATTGCACATATAAAGGAATCGTGAGCTTAACCCCTTATAAAATCCATAAAAGTGGATTTCTGTGCACTTCATATTATGCATACGACCTTATATAATGTACATACAGAAGAAGTGATGACACCGAACACTTGCAAAAAAAAGGGTTGATGAAATTGTTTTTGGTGTAAAAGGTACATAATACACTGTAACATGCATATATTAAACGTTCAGTACAATGCCAATGATAAAAAAGTGAAATTGCACAATGACGATGGAGTCCTGCTAGTGGTGTCTTTAAAACCGTATATATCAGGTGCAGGATTATGTTTCTGGTTACAAATCTCCTTAAAACGTCTCTTAAACATAGGTCCTTTTCTTTGTTCTTCTTTATAAAAAAAAAAAATGAAATTGATGTGGCATAAGAAAGCTAAGTGCATCCTGTATTAATACTGGCTCCCGAGCTTGTTCCATCATCACAAGCTGCCGTCTCCAAACATAAGGAGTAATATATTAATATATATAAAGCTTATATATATATATATATATATATATATATATATGTATAAAAATGTGTCCTCGAGGCACGAGAGCTCATAAAAAGTCTTTATACAGTATGTATCTCATACAAAGTGGGCTTCCCGGTTCTCAAAGTCCTGCATGTGTCGCGCTCGCAGTCTGGGGTAAACTGGTTTGGTCTGGATTTGGCTGAGCTGAGGGTCTTGAGCAGGATCTTCATCCACAGAGACCTCCAGGCCGAACTCTTCCTCGTCTACTCCTTCCTCCACCTCGTCGTCATCGTCGTCTTCCTCATCCTCGATGCTGTTAGCGTTCGTCACGTCCTCTTTCGTCGCAGCACTTTTGTCCTCGAAAGTTTTTTCCGATAATGTCTGCTCTTGCGCTAACGTTTTGTCCGCTGACGTTTTGTCCGCTGACGTTTGATCTAGGGCTAATGTTTTGTCCCGGTTCCCTGGCGGTTTGTAGAAAGTCCCCGGAGGAGGCTGAAGGGTGCGAGGGGGTCTAAACGCGTTTTGGACACGGCTATAGTCGACCACATCTGTCTTGCCAGTGCTAGTGCTACTGCTAGTGCTGTTACACAGTGGTGTGGAGGTGGGTGAAAGGGTAACGCGACTTATTTCCGCATCTCCAGGAAGTTTGGCCACGATCATGGCCGTGCGAGGAGTGATGCCGTAGTGTTTGTACTGTTTATCCCACGTCCTGCGCAGCGTGTGTGTGTCTATATACGTGTTCCTGTAGTGATTAGCAGCTCTGCCTTTGGGCTTCTCCTCTTCGGAAACCTCTTCGATGGCAGGGTCGTGACCTTTCACAACTGCGGGGTCAGAGGCGGAGTTGCGGGCGTTCAGGAGCCGCTCAGGAGGCATGCTCACGGGGCGCGAGCTCGGTTTGGGACGCGGCCGAAGCTGCACTCGGCTGACGTGGCTCTGCCGAATCAGTCGGGGCGAGTTCCGTACTTCAGGGGCGCTCGAGGAGAACACCCCGTTCACGCTCTCCGGCTCGACTAAAAGACAACGAGCAGAAAATCAGCACTGTACTGACATTTTAAAAATATTTATTCTTATTTATCCTTAATTAACAATTTATCTGAATCGCAAACAGTGCACTTTCAGAAGGGGCTGAATCCCAAATGGTTTAATACAGAAGGTTTAGAAGCCATTATTTCTCACTTTATATAATATACCTAGTACACCTATAAGCCATTGAGATCACATTAGGTCTCATTATTATTATTATTATTATTATTATTATTATTATTATTATTAT
The DNA here is from genome assembly GCA_037576815.1 of Pangasius larnaudii. Lineage (NCBI taxonomy): Eukaryota > Metazoa > Chordata > Actinopteri > Siluriformes > Pangasiidae > Pangasius > Pangasius larnaudii. The sequence continues at coordinate 30,126,223 of CM074916.1, forward strand.
TACTATACCCTATAATCCCCTAGTGCACTTATATAGGCAGTAGCTGTTCTCTTTAGATGAACTTGACTTTATTATTATTATGAATACTGACCCGGAGCAAAATCTGTCCCATCAGGCATTGCTTTCACCTCTTTCACTTCCTCCAGCAGGTGTGTAGAGGGGATCACAGACGAGTGCCTTTTATAAGCCTTAGCACTGTGGTGCTGCTGAAATAAAAACACACAATCACGCCTGTCAGTAACACAAAAACACACGCGGAATGTTTATTTGCAGAACTGCATCACCCTCAGTCCTAGTCAAGGGGTGTGGCCTTTGTGTGTCAGTCACAGCGAAGGAGGCGTGTGTGTTTAATTTCAGAGGCATGACCTCTGTGTGTCAGTCCCAGTGGAGGAGGCATGGCCTGTGTGCCTGTAGTCTCAGTGAAAGAGGCGTGGTTTCTGTGTCTGTTAGTCTTAGTGAAGAAGGCGTGGCCTCTGTGCGTCAGTCCTAGTGAAGGGGGTGTGGCCTCTGTGCCTGTAGTCTCAGTGAAAGGGGTGGCCTCTGTGACTGTTAGTCCCTGTGAAGGAGGCGTGGCCTCTCTACATCAGTGCTAGTGAAGAAGGCGTGGCCTCTGTGTTCGTTAGTCCCAATGAAAGAGGCGTGGCCTCTGTACCAGTCAGTAACAGTAAAGGAGGTGTGGCGTTTGTTTATGCCAAAGCGAAAACTTTCCCTCTGTTGTGCATTTTTAAATTGCTACAAAACAATTCATTATTTACATGAAACATTATTTGCGCTATTGGCTAATTCTGCAGTTTTAAACATGTCTCTAGTAATTCCTGCATTTGCTGATGTATTTTGTCGTCTTCGAATCTCTCATAATTAAAATCCACACACCTCTTTAATGTCCAACAGGGATCTGGAGTGGCGGTTCAGGCGCTGCTCCTTCTCCTGAGGGGTGAAGCGGGATTTGATGGGCAGAGGTGAGCTCTCGTCCACGGGGCTGAGCGGAGAATCGAAGATCAGCTCGTAATGCCTGATGAGCAGCTCGACGATCAGCGCCTGGTACGGATAATCCACCAGTGACGAGAGCGACACCTCGGCGTCCGTCTGCCGCGGCTTGATCAGCGTCGGGCCGAAGATGATGCCAAGGTTACTGGCGGTCATTTTGTTCTCCTCTGCTTTCTCAGTTACTCTGGACAGCACAAGACGTAAAAAGGGTTAAAGGTGAATAAATAAATAAACGATTAAAAAATGACGCTAAGTGTCTGTGTAACAGAGTTGCGAGGTGTGTGTGTGTGTGTGTGTGTGTGTGTGTGCTCACCTGTGCAGGTGCTGCATGAGGAACTGCAGGGTTTTGTGATGCGCAGAAGGAAGCTGCCTCAGGAGGTCCTTCATTTTGAAGAGGACGCGTTTGAGCTCGACGCTGATCTGCGGAGGATCGGAGGAGGAGCCGCTGCGAGATGCCTCCACCTCCTCCATGATGATGCTCTGACTCTCCTTCGCCAGGCCGATGAAGTCGTTGTAGTAACGGAAGAGGATGAGGGGCTCGGGAAGCTGACAGGAGAGAACACACAGATGTTTACTTCTCAAGTCATTATTATTTATTTAGAATAAAAAAGAGAGGGTGCCCGTTAGTCTACTTATATACGCTGTCACAAAGTTAAGAGCAAAAGTTTGCACCCCCGTGGTTTGTGACTGTGTTTTAAGTAATGAAAGTAATGCATCTTTACAATCTGAGCACTACAATGAGTTTACCTGTCGCAGGTAGAGTTTCAGCACGTTGCTGATGTCGTGAGGATACAGATCTGACAGCTCCACCAAATCTTTCCCATTCTCAAACGCTTGGCACAGCTTCTCCACACGTGATTTGGCTCCGTTCACCCTGTAGATTCCCTACAGAAGTCCAACCCGAACACACAGAGTGTAAACACGTATCCTGTGTCTTTCCTACAGGTAAGAACGTAGGGATGGAAAGACGAGTGTACCTTAATGCCCAGGGCCCGGTTCTCAATCTCCGAAGTGCACTTCTTGATGATGAAGGGGATTCCGTCGGGGCTATTTCTCGCTGCCTGGGCGAAGTCCACAGCAAACAAGTGCAGCTTCCCCTGCAGCTTCTTATGGCCACACTGGATGGCCAACGTCTCTAAACACTTCTTATGGCAGGCCAGAGAGCACTGAGCGAGAGGCAGGACATTTCAAGGTTCATATTAAATATGCGTTTTCTTAAAGAACATGAAGAGACCCTGAGTTTAAGTTGTATAATCCTGAGAGACGCTCTGCGGTAAACAGACATGCTCACCTCCTCACACTCGGCACCGTGAAACACCACCAGGCTGTCGCACTCCCTGCACTTAGACGGAGCGCGCAGTTTTCGCAGCTTGTGGGTCTGCGCCGCCTTCGACATCTGCGTGTTCCGGAAAGGTCCGGGAGAACTCGCCGTCTCTGTCAACATCTCGCTCAAACCTACACCACACACACACACACACACACACACACACACACATACCGAGAACAAACCTTTAGCCCAAAGCGCTCGGTGCAGGAGCTACAAACATGTTGACGGCGAGGCGAAGCGCAGCAGCCCGTCGACATGCTTAGCATTTTATTATTAACATTCTACACATTCTGCTACTTTACAACACAAAGCGGTAATTAAAGACTCGGCTCCAGGGGACCGCAGTCTCACCGTATGGAGGGCTTTCAACTCTGCGTAATAAATCCAAATTGTCAAAGTGTTCAAAATAACGCTTAAAACCTGAAGCTCCTCCTCCTCCATCTGTTATTTCCTATTTCCACTTCCACCTGATCTCAGTGTTCTGTGCCACGTGCTAAAATTCATGTCTATTTATTGATTTTATTAGCTTTAATAAACACTCCATCTGTTCAGACATGGTTAGCTTATTATTTCAGAGACTGAGAATCTGTGTGTATTACCCATAATGCACTGAGGATTTTGAGGATGTCATTAAAAAGAGGATGTCTTGTATTGCTTTTATTAAATTGTTAAATTAAGGGGAGACTCTACAGGTAGAATTGATGATTTTTAGCAATGTCAAGAAATGTTCATGAAAACTTATGAATATAATGCATTTTAAACTAGTTTTTTTTTTTCCTCAAAACTTTTGTTTTTCCTCAAAAATCTCAAAAGTTTCTAGATGACCTGCATTCATTCCTGTCCCATGTTTAGAAAAAAAAAATCTCAAAATGTTGACCAATGGGTAGATTTACAGACAATATTATTATGAAATGTTGCTTAAAAACATATATTGTTTAAAGGTTTTTGTAATAAAAACTATAACAGTGACGGTATTTTCTTGAGGAATCAATGAAGAAATGATTTTACAACAAACTTTTCTGCAAAACTCTTTGTCTTGAGAGTGTTTTCCCATTGAGATAAATGTTTTAATTCCCACAGCACCCCAAGACTAGATTTTTAGTTTTATAAATTTTAATTTCACGCCTTATCATCATAAACAGTAGATACAAAAATACAAAAAAAATATAAAAATATCTAAAAACCAAAATATTTGTAAGAATATCACTGACAAAGGTTAATTACAATATCTACTGTGCGTTTTTTTTTTTGTACTTTTTTCTTTTTTATTGCCTTACAGTTAGGAAGCTGAGTGTTACCGTTATCGGAAGGCGAAGGCGGCTCTCTCTCGTCCAGGTCGTCCGCTGAAGACATCGTTCCAGTGGACGGGGTTCTGGGGAGCCTCCTTTTAAAATCCCCTAAAGCAGGACAGAGAAGTGCAGCTATGAGCTTCATGACTGCCACACTGTCCATGCAGTGTAGATCCCTGCTCTCCGAGCCGTCCTGCTTTCAGTTTCAGCTCTCCGAGTTCTCCAAACTACACCTGAGCCACATCTGATCTGATCTGATCTGATCTGAAGTGTAAACTTAACCCGGCCTCTGCCTTTAAGACCTTCCAGAGAAGTGTGTACATGTGAGGACTCGAGACCTGCGACCTGAGCCGAGTCCCGCCCGAAACTCGTTCACGCCTCTGGTCGCTGATCAGCCTCAGCCTCGGCTCCTCTCTTAACACTGTTAATGAGCGCTGGGACACACACACACACACACACACACACACACACACACACACACACACACACACACATGCGTCCTACTCATCAACGACTTTATGTGGGAGAATAAGATATCTGAACTGCTCGATATTTAACACCTACAGCACAATGAATCATAGGTTTTCTGAAGAAATAAAGATAATAATAATAATATGAAAATGAACGCAGGCCGCGTGTCACACGGGGAAAGGGGCGGAGCCTGGCTAGCAGGGGGTACTGTAAATTTGCATATTCACGGATTTGGCTGAAATTTTGGGGAAGATTTCTTGCCCTTTCTTGTTGAATTACAGTCTGAGATTATTTTGTGGAATTTATTAATCATTGAAAAAAAAAAAAAAAAAAAGGTTAGCTGTTATAAAAGCTGTCACTCTTTATAACGCATTATAACATGTCAGATGAGACCTTGCCTATATGAATATTCATTAGTATTTATAGTTATGTCAGTTTATATAACTCATTATAATATCTGTGCAGAACAACACTGTAGACACTAATGTTATAATGCGTTATAACGCAGGGTTGTTTTCTTATCCACACTGCTGCTTATTATTCATTATAACACACAGGTACTCAAGTGTTTATAAAAGTATGTAGCAACTAATAGAGCATTATACATAGTATACAATACCTTATAGTTCCCCGCAAGAATCTGTAAAAATGTTCATAAGTACTTATTAACCGTGTATGTATATAACTTCATAATGTCACTTTACAGAACAGATTATGATATCTGCACTACAATGCACTATTACACAGTGTCTGCTATAGTATCTCTACTGCTAGTTATAATGCATTATAATATAGGCTCTGCTACAGCATCTACATTACTGGCTATAATGCATTATAACACAGGCTATGCAATAGCACCTGTACTGCTAGTCATAACGCATCATAACAAAGGGTTTGCAATAGTATCTGTACTGCTAGTTTTTATAACTTTAGAATTATTTATTATAATGCATTATAACACAGACTGTGCAATGGTATCTGTACTGCTAGTTTTTATAACTTTAGAATTATTTATTATAATGCATTATAACACAGAGTGTGCAATAGTATCTGTACTGCTAGGTCTTATAACATTAGAATTATTTATTATAATGCATTATAACACAGGCTGTGCTATAGTGTATGTACTGAGGTCTTATAATATTATAGTTCTAATATATAGTCATTATGGTTCTGGATTTCTGGTAAAAACTGTCACTAAAACAGGAGATGTTTAAGTGCTGGACACGTGACAAGCACATTTTACCATAAGAGCTTATTTTTTTGTTGCTTATTCTTTTGTTATTATTTAAAAAAAAAATCAATGTAACACTGATTTACCAGGAAAAGCGTCAAGGACCATATTTTATTTGCATATTCATAACATCTGGACTATTTAATACAGACATGTTTCTGTGGCGAACTACTTTTCTGTCATCCATCCAATATATTAACACCGAATCATCACAATCAACACACAGTTATGCCTACGTGATTATTTCTGCGCATGGCTAGAGGCGAGGGCGTGAATTCCTCAGGGCATTGTGGGAAAAGAATGCGGAAGAGGCCGTCACTTATCTGTTCATCATCACCAGGCTGTGATGGAAGTGTCATCACTCTGAGTGAAGGTTTCCTGAGGTGATTAGCATGGGGCATTGTCAGTGTAGAAGATTAAAGTCAAACTTTAAATGTGTGAGTGTGTGTGTGTGTGTGTGTGTGTGTGTGTGTACATGAGAATGTTAGATAGAGAAAATCAGTGCATTTGTAAGGTTTTAGCTCTTTATAGAGACCTGTCCTGATTATAAACTGATTATTTTGTCTTTGTAATTTATATTTTTATTTATAAAGCGTGTGTGTGTGTGTGTGTGTGAGTGTGTGTGTGTGTGTGTGTGTGTGTGTGTACATGAGAATGTTAGATAGAGAAAATCAGTGCATTTGTAAGGTTTTAGCTCTTTATAGAGACCTGTCCTGATTATAAACTGATTATTTTGTCTTTGTAATTTATATTTTTATTTATAAAGCGTGTGTGTGTGTGTGTGTGTGAGTGTGTGTGTGTGTGTGTGTGTGTGTGTGTACATGAGAATGTTAGATAGAGAAAATCAGTGCATTTGTAAGGTTTTA
>CM074916.1:30144810-30147310 GCA_037576815.1 Pangasius larnaudii
GAATGAACACAAATCCCCACAGCCGCACTCCAACATCTAGTGGAAAGCTTCCCAGAAGAGTGGAGCTCATTATAACAACAAACACAGAGGAAATAAATCTGGAATGGGACGTTCAACAAGTACATATGAGTGTGATGGTCAGGGGTGCACAAACTTTTGGCCATATGGCGTACATTTCATGAACATTGTTATAGAGCAATTACCATGCAAACATGCTACTCTGTGCCAAATAACACTGTTTCACTGTTAAATAAAATCTATTAATTTTATTATTGTTAGATTCTGTTTGGAAGTCACTGATCAGCAGATGCACAGAGAGAGCAGAAATATCAAGGTGACATTAAATAAAGGGGAATTTTCCCGTATTAATCGCTTCTCATTTTAATCTTTTTTTTTTCAGTAAATTTGTCATCAAGGTATTTTAGACCAACGGTATTAATACGGTGAGATCGATTACACGAGTAAACAACAAGTTCAGCCTTTGTTTATCATCAGAACACCACCTGGCCTTGCCAGACTATATGGACACACACACACACACACACACACACACACACACACCGAGATTACGTGTGTGCTATTGTCTCAGTTGCTTGACCAGATAGAATGCAGGTCAGGCTGGACTAATGACGTCAAATAGCTGGTTAAACCCTCACACACACACACACACACACACACAAATATTTTTTCCACTCGGCCGTGTGTATTACAGCGTCAGTGTTACTGTGCAGTGTGTTTATTAGAGTATATTTAGCTGCAGCTCTGTTTAGGATATGTGTGTGTGTGTGTGTGTGTGTGTGTGTGTGTGTGTGGTTCAAGCCACATAGTTTCCTGATCAGAGAGGAAATCTGTGAGTTGTCGCTCTGGAGGTCACCCTGAGACTCACAATAACACAGCAACAGCACCTTGTGGGTGTGAAGGGAAGGTTTGGGTTTAATGACACAGCTCTGGACTCTGATTGGTCAGAAGGTGTTGATTAGTTTTCTGTAACAGCAGCTCTGATAGTAGCGCAGCTGCAAATCACAGGTTTATATTAATGCGCTGGTCCTAATACGTTATCGTTTCTATAGCAACAGCTATAGAAGCTATAGAGAATAAAAACTGTCTGTGATCGTTGATCTGTAAGGAGACGTTTATGTAACATTTATGGAAGGAGTCTCCAGTGTGAGCGCTTTGATACGGTCGGAGGTGAAGCGTAGGTAAAGAGCGGTTGGTGAAGTAATGACTGTTCATAACGTTTAAAAAGTATGTTCTTTAATAAGTGAAAAATGCCATCGTTGAGAAGGTCCTAATGTGCAAGAGGAATAAAACACTCAGGGCCGTGCCGTTACAGGAAAATAATCAACTTCAGGGTGGTTACAGTAACGCAGCTTCATCACACTGCCCTGTTGTTGATTATTTTCCTGTACAGTGTGTGATGAAGGCAGAGCTCCAGCTCCGTGACGCCAGGAAACCACGCCACGTTTAACGGGTCAGACGGGTCGGTCCTGTCTACACACCGATTACACACCAGGAACATCCTGCTCTATCTGTGTGTGTGTGTGTGTGTGTGTGTGTGTGTGTGTGTGTGTGTGAGAGAGAGAGAGAGAGAGAGACGTACAGATTAAAGTGGAAAAATATTTTTTTAAATTATTATGATCCTGAAAGGGGGAAAAACACGAGCAAAGGCTTGAACTGAATATTTTTTCCATGAGAACTTTACACAGTGCTGAATTTACCCAGAATCCCCTGCACACTCAGCTCACTGAATAAACATGTGCCTCGTTTGTATCATTTATCCATCACATTTTTAATACAAATTATTATTTTATTATTTTATTCCCTTTGTCTGTAACATGGCGTGGATAAAGAAATTCTCTCCATGCCTGTGTGTGATTGGTGCTTTTTTGATGACATCATTTTGTCTTTCTTTATAATATTTGACGGAACAGAAGCTGATAGAGACACGGACGTTTACGTGTTGAATTTTTTTTTTTATGGATTCGCTGAAAATTATTCGGTGAAAATAAACACGCTCCAGCTGTGTGTATGTGTGTGTGTGTGTGTGTTCCTGTGTGTGTGTGTGTGTGCCAATCTGTGTCACAAAGGGTAGCCCGATCGACAGGAAACAGATCAGTGGGCCAAACTGCACTTCCTGTCCATGCAGAGACACACAATAGGGTCAGGAATCCCCCCAGGGTCTGGCACAATACCACACACACACACACACACACACACACACACACACACACACACTTCTGATGCATACTGCATCTGTGTGTCCGCTGCAGCTCTTCTGAGTTCAGTGTGTGAATCAGAAAATCTATGAGAACTAAAACTGAAGAATTATTCTTAAAAGCTAGTAAGTAAGTAAGTAAGTAAGTAAGTAAGTAAGTAAGTAAGTGAAGTACAGGAAATAAATAACTAAAGTAAATCAGTAGGTAAAGTAGAGAAGGAAGTATGTAAAGTAACCAAAATAAGTAAATAAGTAGCTAAGCAAGTAAAGTAAGTTGTAAACAAA
>CM074916.1:30149810-30155105 GCA_037576815.1 Pangasius larnaudii
TTAACGCGGTTCTGTTAACGTTGTTTCGTAGTGGAGCTTCCCGGAGACCCCCCCGGAGTGAAGTGACTGCTTGTGAGAACTATTTTGAGAAATAAATAGAGAATAAATGGAAATAAATGGATAAAGGAAACAACGGTGCTGTATGTTCATTCTAAAGTTTTACATCTGTTTATAGAATGTTATCAATTTCTTTAAGTTGGGAAATCGATGGGAATTCTTCAACGCGTGAAATAAGACAATGTGGCGTCCCACAGGGTTCCGTTCCAGGCTCCACTGTAGTCCTTGTTTTAGATTTAGTTCTTGGGTGTAAGATTCACAAATTCATTAAGTAAGCAAAGACTTCCCAGCATGCTCAGCCATGGCACTTACTCACCCATACTGAGCCGTTTGTCCACCCAGTTGAGCAGCTCCTTGGTGTATTTGGACCAGGCTTTGGCGTAGAGGAGGGCAGACTCCACACCGCTCGCGCTGCGCTGCAGAACCTCGTCCAGCTCCAACACCCGCACGGGGGAGGCGGGACCTGAACACACACACACACACACACACACACACACACACACACACACAACGTCGACACTCAAACAAACTCATGCTTCTTCAGTGTTACTGACAAGCAAGTCTCGACATTTGAGACGTTGCTCACATCACTGAGTAGAATTTCCCCTCGTAATAATAAACAACGAACACAATACCCTTTGCTGACTGGATCACAGATCCATGTCAAGCTGTGCGCAGGGACAGAAACGTCCGAAATGTGAAGCTGAGACAAAGATTTAATGTGCAAATCTGCTAGTACGATCAAGTAAAATTCAATTATTAGCAACTATCTGACAATTCTATATGCAGAGAAGAAATCTCTTACCTGGAGGGTCATTTTTCTCTGAACCGTCTCCACCCAGCTCTACTGACAGGTTCTCTGAAGACTGAACAGGTCAGGAGGAAGTCATGAGGTGGAGGAAAAGAAATAACAAGAAATAAATCAGTAACAGCAGCAGAGAACTGGTTCCTAATCGCAAACAGATCTTACACAATTTCCACACTCCACAAGTCTGTGTCCTTTATTTCGTCGCTTATCAGATGTAACCTTTCTATACTGATTACTTATTCAAGAACATATTGAGGCTGAGTGGGCAGAGCAGCATCAGCGAGCCTGCTCATCTTGACTTGCGAGCAGAGTGAAGACCTGACGTGTCACAGTGCTCAGTGCTCGCTGAACTGAAGTTCTCGCTCTCCATGCTTCTTGTTTTTAATGCCCATGCTCGCTGATGCTGCTTTGCGTGCTCAGGTCGGCCATCCTCACGCTCTCTATTAAAGATTAAACACACTGCCTCCCTTGTATCGGAGGAAGATGCTGTACTTCCTGCTGTTGATATTTTCACAGAGCACAGTTTGCGGTCTGCGTTGCTTTGAGCATTAATCATGAAAAATGTCTAGACTGCAGTACACAAGGCACGACAATGTACACTAGGATTACGTTACTATTCTTCATTTGTACCTGCCTGTGATTTTTTTCTAACAAACCTTGTTTCTCAAAATATAAACTGCTTAAACCACCATGACTCATGACTGACGATGAATGAACGAACGAATGAATGAATGAATGAATGGATGCAGTAACTGTAGCACAGTGTGAGCACCCACTATGCTCCTGTGTTAATCAATTTGGCCCTTTTTTCGTCCTGGAAATCCAAAGGAAAGTAAAAATCGCCTGGTCATACAACTTTTTTGTTGGGTTGACTGGGATGCCAGTCCTGATCCACACCTCTACTCGTGACCTCCCTATAACAGGGTGAAACTTCAGACAGCTGAACTACATGGAAGCTTCTTTGGAGAACTGAGATTCCTAAGATTACTCCTTAATTTTACTGGAAATATATTTTACAAAATGGATAAATAAGAGCGTCTCTGTTAATACACTCGTCTTCCTTTTTTTTGCTCTTACTGTATACTGGTGCGGACTGAAGAAATCTTGCCCTAGCTCCTATTGTAGGTCAAACTTAGCCTTCCTCTTTGATCATATATCATGAGAGGCGTCCAAACAGGATGACGCTACTTATAACCAGAGCCAGCTCCTAGCTTTTGCACCCTGTGCCCCTCCTCCAGGTGATGTCTTGTGATATCCCATTGACGTGTGGATGACTTACCCTGCTCCTTCGAGTCTGGGCGAGCCGCAAAGACGATCCATTCTCTACATCGCCCATAAGGAAGTCAGACACTCTGAGAGACAGCGGTGAAACAGGAAGAAAGAAGTCAGAACCTCGCACAAACAAACAGGGGCATCTGGTTTCTGAGTCACCAGCACTATCACACACAGGCACAGATAACAAAAAACAGCACTTTGAGACTAATCAGACCGAACAGACACAGGCACTTCCACTGCTGACTCAGGGTCAAATCTCCACACACGGTGGACGTCTCCCTCCTACCCCGCATGACTCACACCACGTTGATGCGCAAGCTGCACTCACACATTGCCGAAGGTGAAGGCCAGCGTGTCTATAGACGAGTAGATCTCTCCGAACAGCTCGCGCTTGTTGTCCTCATTCACTTCCTTGAAGTTCACACCTGTCAAAGGTAGAGGTGTTACAATTTGACAAAAATAATCATGATTCTCGAAGGCGTTTCTAAGGTACACGATATGTATCACAATATTTAGGTTTACTCACAAACTGCCCAAAAGTTTCTTTGCACATCCTTGTATATATAATCAAAAAAAAAGAAACAAATCTCTGAGTTATTCTTCTTTCTGTGGGTTTAGTTTTCGCTAATGCTGCTGTAATTCTATGTGCACTACACACACCTCATTTTAATACTAACTGACCGTTTTATCTGTTATTATAAATGCCCATTATAGGGGGCGTGGCTGATCATTAGTAGGTCACATGACTTCAACTGGGCTGAAGTCTGTATCCGTGCTAGGAACTCAATATCTTTCCTAAAACCCCCGGAAGCATCACGTCTCTGACAAGTCCTTTAAATGCCGTCTATATTTTATTCTTCTGCATTTTAAACTCTGCTGAGGGAAAACTTTGCTGAGAAAAGAGGAAAGAGAGTGCGCTTTCTGGAGTGTCTTCTTACTTAAGAAAAAAAAAAAATGCAAAACCTCTTTATCTACGGGATATAACACAAACTTTCAGACAGGTGAACAAATCATAAGTCACTTTGGATAAAAGCATCTGCCAAATGAGTGAAAAAAACCTTAATGTTATGGTTAGTGGCCGAGTGATCATTAGTGATTACTGCTCTACAGCTTAGTATAGGTTCATAAATTATAAACCAAAACCTTTTAACCTTAAACACTTTTCTTCAGCAGAGTCAGACGTGTAAGCAGACATCCAAGTGTGTGTTATGTTGCAACCTGTTTCCTGTGTTGCATCTAAACGCCCCAATAGCAGAGACAGCAAGGGATGAAAACACCAGCGCAAATGAGCTGTAATCAACCACCCACAATAAATTTCCTGTCAAACCCCATGTAGAAAAAATAAACGAAGGGAGATCGGGTGACTCCGCCAAACCCGCTGACGCCATCGGCATTCCAGAGATCTCACTTCTGTCCCGGAGGCTTTTAGGAAATTTTAAACAGCCAAATGGGCGAAAGGTGAAGCTATAACCCATGCTCCTTCTCATACAAGCTGATCTTTTATCTCCACACCTCTAACATCAGCAGTGATAGTCCAGTGGTTATGGTTAACGGATAACTCAGGACCCTTTCAGAGACCCAGGACTTGGGGTTTTGCTTCAACACTTAGATGCAAATCTCAGCTGTGCAGCCAAATACACCTCTGCTGCTGCTCTCAATCTCAGTGTGAAGGGGCTTATAACACCATGTACATGCAGATTTATTTCAAAAGATGGCAAGAATCTCCATCTTGTGAAAGTTAGTGAGCATGGTGACACTTTCTAGGAAGCCCATGCTCGTGGGCGTATCATTTTTGAAAAGCTTTGTAAACATTGGTAAGCATTTTTATAAACTCTAATAATGTCATACCAACTGTTCATACAATGCTAACCAATTCCTGGATGACTTATAAACTTGTCGAAACACAACTTTTCAGTATTTATTATACTTATAAGAAGTTTCTGAATTTCTGCCAAAATCTAGGTTTTGGATGGATCATAATATCTTATTGTAGCTAAGCGTTCACAAAATGTTAGCAAAGCATTATTACCAAATTATTAACCAGTTACAAATAAGAGTGTCTCTTTACAGAAAGAGATACAATGAGAATTTCCTGTGCGAACCTCCAAGATGTAAAGCAGCTCCAAATTTCCGAGACTTACCCACTGAGACGCTTCCCATCCAGATCCAGCTCAAAAAAAATGCCTGCTAGGTAGAACCAAGGTTCTTTATGATCCAAATAGGAGTCCTAGATAGAGCTGTAGATGTTTCCTCAAGTTTGTTGGTGGTTTATGTCCTCCACAAGACCAAGAACCCAGTCTGATTGGTACCAGGTACTCGACTCTGATAAGCTTCCAGTTTTACATGGACTTGTTCATAACATCATTAGATGATGATGAAGTTTGCGCATATCCAAGTTGCCCGTTAAGCGTTCTCTAGCTTCATTTGCAAAGCTATGGTTGATGGTCACGTCCTCTTTCCAACAACCACCCCAACCACCCCCTTCCCTCCCCCCGGACAGGACATCCTGAAGCTCACGAGAACACAATGGCTGCTCGCTTCAGCCACTCATAGCTTGAGTGTGGAAATTACATCATCATGTAAAAATGGGCATTGTTTTGCTTTTCTTCTTCTTTTCTGCTTTCTGGGAAAACAGGCCCAAGTTCCACCAGTTAATGGTCAAAGCAGATACGAATGGATCCTGGTGAATTTGAGGTAAGATGGATGGCAAAACATCATCCTCAGAAAAGATACCAATCATGACAAGTGGACGGACTTGAGTTCAACCACCTCGGCATTAACATTCATCTTGCAATGAAGAAGCATGCGGCCATGTTATATTTGTAGTGTGAATGCTAATGAATAACCAAAAACGTCAAAAGATATGTTTGAGCTATGTCTGAAGCAAACAGGAGTTTAATCCACTGAAGCTTATGTGGTCAAATTAGCACACTGTTAATAAATCTGAAATAGACAAAAAGCAAACAACTAAATTTCCACACATTAAAACCTCTGTCTGGTGGACAGAAACATAAGTTCTGATCCGAGGTCCACTCTTCTTCTTCTTCTTCTTCTTCTTCTTTCGGATTTTCCCTTCAGGAATCATCACTCTCCACCTCTCCCTATCTTCTACATCCTCAACACTTGCACCCACTAGCTTCATATCCTCATTTATT
>CM074916.1:30167102-30188994 GCA_037576815.1 Pangasius larnaudii
GTGACTTACATGTGCACGCTCACAGACAACCTCATAAACACTTGCAAATGGCCTGTGTACTCTTATAGTCACCTGCAGCGTATATAAACATGCGCGCCCACGCTTCCTTCCATTATTGGGGTCTTTAAATCTTTACATCTCTCCTTTTATAGCTTTCCCTCTCTTTCTCTTTCCATCTTGCTTCTGTTTTTCTCGTCTAGTTCTCTAGACATTGAAACCTCTCTCCCTCTCTCCCTCTCTCTCTCTCTCTCTCTCTCACACACACACACACACCATGGTGCCATTTTAAATACCCCAGCCATATGCACAATACTGAAATCTCCCACTGAACCCTAATCTCCCTGCATGCTCCCTACGACTGACAGGGTGTATGAGGGGAGGAGGGGGTAGGGGACAAGACAATTCCACTTATGTTTTAAATCTCCCTCCCCCTTCCAGCCCCAACCCCCTAGTCTTGTTACTCATTAAAGCTAACCACATGCTTCATAAGGGATCTGTAAAAGCACCCTGAGAATGTTTACAGCAGGCGAGCCGGAGTATGCAACCAGATCTTCAAAGGGAGCGTGAGATCTAAGCAACCCGAATCTCTGCTCGTCTAATTTACAGTGGCTTTAATTTAGGGTGTGCTCAAGGAAGCCACAAATGCAGCTCTATTTCTTTTCATTAAAGAATTAGCTCAAATGCTGTACAGTATATTTTTCAATTTAAGAGGGAGATGTGATACGATCGAAACACCAAACAAGGCTGAGGTACAGTGGCATTGTGAAGCTTGTAAACCAGTGAAGAAAAAAAAAAAAGTCAGCCAGAGGCTAATTTTAGGCCAGCAATTCACAAGGGACGATTTGAGCCACAAATCACTGAAACAGCATGGAGGTTCTCTCAAGGGGCGCGTATGCCACAGCTATTTTCCCACAAAGCAGCGAGAGACTCAGTCACTGAGAAAAACGAGATGGAGTGAGACAGACGGAAAGAAATAAACACATTTTTCTACATGTTTGCATCGTCATTTTCCCAACAAATCAGCTGAATCGGCGCACCAGTCATATGTGGCAGCAGATGAAATGAGGGGTGCTCAGTATTTACGGAGCTTGTATATATCATATATTTGGATTACATACACTTTTTATAAAATCTTTTTTTTTTCCATGGTGTATTTAAGAAATTTACATTCGTGGCCAATGTTTTTTCGTTGTTTTGAACAAAAGAAAGATTTGCCTTCGAAAACATATAATTCAAAATTACGGGTTATGGTTTATGGTTTTGGGAAGAAATCAGAACCTTGAATAGAAATCTCAAAATACGGATTTTATGTAAATTAGGTTAAAGGTTTGAGTAGAACTTTAAAACCATTTTGTTTGTCCGCTCTGAAAGCGTCTACTTTTCCCTGGGAATCCTGCATGCCTCACCTTTGGCCTAATTGACATAAAATGTGTATTTTCATTTCTGAGATTTGTATTTAGTGTTCTGATTTTTTTGAAATCTCAAAACCGTAATCCATAATTTTGAATTATACGGTTTTAAAGGCAAATTTTACTCCTCAAGCAAAGAAAATGACATTGGCAAACATGTACATTTATATTAAATGTATTTAGTGCGACGTCATTCAAATATATGAAATTCTTATTCAAATCTTTTTGTCAGGTGCCAAGCTCCATAAATGTTTAGCCTGCATTTGACAAAGGCAACACTGAGCCTATTGTATCTAAACATGATCACACGGGAAGCCAGAAAATAATCATTCCCAAAACATTACATGGCCTCCTTCCAAAAATTTGTCCACAAGGACGTACTGATGTTATCGGTTTTACCTGCAGGTTGCACAAGGCCTGGACGGAATCCACGAGCTCCCAGTCTGTTAAACATTATTATAAGATAAAGGTGTCCATTGATTCTGTGAAACACTCAGTGACTTTAGCTATTTTCAACCAGCCTAATGAATGAAGTCATCCAGTAGCAATGACTCAGTTTACTGATTTACTGACCGTGTTCTCAGAAAGCAGCTTTGTGTGTGTGTGTGTGTGTGTGTGTGTGTGTGTGTGTGTGTGTGTGTGTGTGTGTGGAAAGTGAACACAATTTGCTAATGACTACTGGTAAGAATAAAAAGCTATCTTAGATACTACTAAATGGCCGAAGCGAAACCCGGCAATCTCATAAGCATGACGATAAAGAGCATGATCTATGTTTCTGTCTGTCTGGGATATCAGTGCACAGATTTACACCAGACATTTTAGGGCGCTTTCAGTCCTAAATTCCAAAACTGATACTGAAGAGAGTGAAACTGACACTTAAAATGAAAGCTGAAACATAATTTCATTCACAGCCGGAAATATTGTGACGAGAAGAGATAAACAATCCTTTACCAAGTGAGCGTACAAATTACAATAATCACCCGGGCTTGGAGAACTAGCGCTAAATAAATGATAATAAATGATCATATAAATAATTGTTTAGCGTATATGGTGTTTATTTTCTCTTTTTGTTCGTCCAAATCTCCAGAACACGTGGCTTTTCTGCAGCACTACGGCTCTGTCCTTTGGCTCAGTTTAGGCCAAAACACACGTTTGATTCACTTCCTGCGTCCCCTTCTCACTTGGAAGCCGACTGATACCAGGTTCCTCGGATGCTCTCGGATACGTGTGTGACTGACGTCTTCTCACCTGTCTAAAGAGCCGCTCCGTGGAGAAGTACACACTCAGGGAACGGACCTGTCACTGGGGTGCTACCTTCAAGGGTATATCTTTTATACCTTTATATCTAAAGGGTAAATGGTACCTCATTTAAGGTACTTAAAGGGACTTAAACAGATATTTGCGTGTACGTGTACATGCTTTGCATCTTGGGGAAACAAACTGTGCCTGTATAGGTCTTTTGTATAGGTCTTTTGTTGTGGTTAAGAATGCTGAAAGATTGACAAGTCTTGTCTTACTACTAGAAAATCAGTCATGAAAACATGACACCTGGAACACTGCTGGCTTAACATTGGAAAATCACCACTGTCACCCTCTTGCCTCATGGCCGTAACACTGGTTGGTCCGGGGTGTTCATACCTGACGTCAGGATGAGATGTGTAAGATATGCAGATGACCTGCTGTGATGCCGTTTGGCTCAAAGCAGATCACACCGAGTGTCAAAATGGCGTGCTATCTTAGTTAAGCTTCTCCTCGAAAACACAGAAACTCCAAATCTCCTGATATCATCTGATCTGTTCTGGATTTCGGTCACACTTTAGTGCACTGATACATTGCTAAATCAACTTTCCTGTCAGTTCAACTCTGGATCTTCACACACAACCCCAGTCCCATAAAAAGGTCAGGATCATGAAAGGGCTTTATAAAGCTTAACTCTGTTTGGGTCATCACTGGATCTGAAAGGCTCCAGCGTATCACTCACCATGTGACCTCAACTTGTTTAAAGACTGCAAGTCACAAGACCACACAGACCCCCAAAATATCCTCACAACGGGAGCCTGAAAATCTCATTTAGCCAATCAGATTTTACCCCTGGGGGCAGGATGGCCTGGAGCACATAGCAGGCTTGACCTGGGAGCGAGGGAGGTGACTAATCCCCCTACGGCCCTCGCTAATGGAGCCTTCCACTTTCTTCACTAAGACATGATGGGAAGCTTTCCAAAGCATTCTTGTTAAATTAGCAGGCTTTTCTGCTTCCTTATGCCAAAATGGAGGTTTAATCAAAAAACGTTTGATCTTTAACAGGATAGCAGTCTGATCTGGAGCTTAGACTGATCTCGCAAGGTTTAGCACTTCTATTATTGGAATTCAAGCTGTGATTGTCTATGCACATGGCTCCGTCACATGCTAAAGCAGGAATATTCATAATATGCTATGAATATCGATATTGTGATAAATACACTTTACTATAGATATCATTGGTGTAATATCTTGTAATGTTTTCATTAACGATTAATTGTAATCGGCTGATTTGACGTTAAAGTTTGTCCTGTTTCAAGTCTTCATTTTTTCCTCTCTTTTTCACTGTTAATTTCTTTTTTTTTTAGAGTTGAAACTTTGGTTACACTCAGGTTTGTTTCACATTATTCATGCAACACAAACGTTTCTGCCAGCATTTTGTTGTACTGTAATGATTTCATGGATCGTGGAAACGTCTTCGCATATCATGATACGATATCTTGTCTTGAACCACAGCACTTCTGAAGTCAGGGTTCTGGACTCTGATTGGTCAGAAGGTGTTGATTAGTTTTCTCGAACAGCTGCACATCACAGGTTTCTATCAACGCACACGTTCTTATACGTTATCGTTTCTATAGTAACAGCTCGTTCACAGGGACTTGTACTTGTGTAATGGTTGATACGGTGAAGTTTTCTGTCAGGAGATGTTTATGATGCTCCAGATAAACGGAATAAAACACGTGTGTGATTATTGATATACAGACGCTTTCTGTTTCATTTAATGTTTATGGAAGGAGTCTCCAGTGTGAGCGCTTTGTAACAGTCAGAGGTAAAGCTGTAACTTTGAGTTTTCAGTCATTTTCAGGACAGAGGAGTTTGCGCTTTTGCGGTTTCTCAGTAACATTTCTGATGCTGGTGAGGGAACGACCGTTTATAGCTGCTGTAACGTAAGTAACAACACGAACTACCTTTGTCTCACAGATGATCCTCAACATTAAATGTAACAATTAAAAGGCAAGTGTTTTATTTTAATATAATAATTTATAAAACATTCGGTGTGGTAACAGCAGCTCTGCTTCTTCACGCCACTTGGTCATGGATTATTTTCCTATAGCAGCACATCCTGTCGTCTTTTATTCCTCATATATGTTCCACCCCTAGTCTGCAAACTTCAGTGTATGTTGCTATAGGAACCAGTGACAGTTCTGTGTTAGACACGTTTGAGTTCAACTCCAAGGTTCTACAGCTCCGGGGTTCTTCACAACAGCCAAACGCAACCAAACTTTCTTTATTTACTGTAAATACTATGTTACTGTAAGGACGGCCATGTTCAGTTCAATTTATTACAGCTTCGGATGGGAGTAATGACCTGAAATCAGTTGCCGCAACAAACGTTTACATCACAGATTAAAAAACACATACAGTAGACATTTGTTTTGGTTTAATATCAGTTTGATACTGAGATTAGTATGGAATTGTGCATTTCCCAATTCATTTTGGCGTAATCACAACATGTAGCAATAACATCACTGTTTTTATCCCTATCAGAAACAGTTATCTAGATTTTAGTTATCTAAACAACGTTATCTAGATTAGCAGCCGGCGATTTCTGAATGAGTGGCTTTACAGTCACACGTCTTTTGACCTTGCAGTGGAATTTAAACATGGAAAAAACCGGCGCTGTGCTGCTGAGCCTGCGTGAAAACCGCAGGCTGTTACTAGCCGCGTTAAGCCAGGCTTCGACCTCTACATGTGCCAGGATGGAGAGAGTACATTTCTGTGCTTCACCTCGCAAATGCAAATTTCCGACGGAAATCTCCAAAGCACACGTTACCCGAAGTGCTTTCGTAAAGAACGTTTCGCATGTTCCCCGAGTCCTCTTGTTTCCGTGATTCTTTTTGTTTAGGAGAGGAGTCCAGTTCAGCTGAGCTGCTGCTGCTGCTGGTGTGGAGGTCTAAAGCAACAAGTGAGCGTTTGTTCCACAGGAATGCCGGCTATGTGAGCGATAGTGGAGGGGGGGGATGGGGCAGAGGCAGGATAAAAAAAACAAGCCGTTTGAGAGGAGGACACGAGCGCTTTTCCCACCTCTATCGCAGCGATTAGCCGAGAGCCTGCGGCGTTGACTGTCACACAGGGAGGGTCAATATTGACACAGCGGTTAAATGTACACTTTCCTCAAGGTCTCACAGGCGGGAACTGAGAACAACTAAGAACACGAGCATAAATATTACAGCAGAACAGAACCGAGCACTGGAATACACGCATAATGGGGGAAAAAGAAAGAAAAAAAAAAACTTCCTGGGGATTTTATTGTATTATAATGATTTATTGTATTTTAATGGGCAGAAAAACTGCCTCAGCTTAATGGATATTAGCTTATAGTACACACACTTCACAATATTACATTACAAATTGCCTGTAAAAGCAATATTTATTTCAGAATTCGCACTAGGTCTGGGTAATTTGAGGATAATTATATCAATATTTTCATAAATTATGTCACAATACACTTTTCTGATGTGAGTGTCGTCAAAATGTTTGTTATAAAAAAATACTGTTATAAAAATTACAAACTATTAGAAGCAGCAGATGCTAGAAGTTTCTCCTGACTCCTTAAAATTGTGTAGAATTTCTAAAATTGACATCATTTTCAGTGTTAAATTATTTATTTTTGTAGTTTGAACTGTTCTGTTGTCAGTTTGTAAGCAACGTGTTTAAATATTGTGATTGTCGTATCATCAGCAAGTCATTCTCAAGCGGCGTAATATGCGAAAATGTTTTTATAAACCATGTACAGAGATGTGTCTGATGGAAAATTGCGAAGAACAAAAGAGAAATAGATAAAATGAGAATAAATAGATAATAAATAAACAGATAATAGGTCAAATTCCCCAAATGCATTCGATCTACACGGACGTTTTACACACATACTGCAGTTACTCAGTGGTTGTCTAATGTTGCGTTAAATGTACTACTGTTTCTACACTGTCATATTATTGTACTGTTGTTCGTATCTGCACTGTTGTACTGTTTATGTATTTCTTTAGCGTATTTTGTGTTACATACTGAATACATGCGAGTGGCCAATGGAGTGATTCTGATTCGCTTAATATTTAGCCAAATGCTTCTTTTAAAGTTTGTCTTTTAGAGCAGCTACTACAACACGAGAAAGTGTGTTCGCTACAACACACCATCGCACAGCCAGCTGTCCTGCGTTATTCAAAAAAAAAAAAAAAAAACCCCTACAGAGTTTTAATGCGTTGCAGTTGCGTCAGTGGAAGAGAGCCAGGAACGAGACCTTGAGCAAGTCTGAAGTAGGGACTGAATGACAAAGTGTGGGACTGGGTGAAAGGCTTTGTTTGTGAGCTGTGGACCTGCTGTTTATGGTACAAGCAACTTCTGACTTGACAATTCAACACTGGAGACATAAAAAACACAAGTGGAGTGCTGGTTTATAGTCCAAACAAAGTAGCAAAACTATCTTTTCCCAACGAAAGTTCTTCTATTTGCTGGATATCTGAGATGCAGTTTAAAGTCTCTCCACCAAAAACCAAAAAAATTCCTAAATTATTAAGCAGCATGACATATCATGGCACCGGCGTCATCACATGACCTTTCACCTCTCTGACTGTACACTATCTCACTTGGATAAAATGCATCTGCTGCATGAGTAAACCCAAATAATCCCTCCGACGTTTAAGCATTAAAGCAGGACGTGCTGCAGACGCACGGGCCCGAGAGGACGACTCACGAGGATGAAGTTTGATTATTTAACACACTGCTCCTGTGGAAGTCTGGGATTGTTCAGGAGCCAGACGGGTTCACGTCATAAACATCGTCCTCAGACATGCAGAGATCCTCCAGACCAGAATGATTACGAGCGACGGTCTGCAGGAGACGATACGCAGACAGACAGACGGACTAACTGCTCACTTCACTGAGGTTTCACCTTTAACAGGAACAATGCAATGGGTCCAGAACAGTCCAGTCTCAGCTCCAAACCTGTCAGAGAAAACCTCCTGGTCAGAGGCTTGTATGGCCAGTGGAGTAGGATATCAGACTGAGATGGAGTGAAGGTCAGAATACCAGCAAATCACAATGCATTTGGGTCACAGCCTCTATCACAGAATCATCAGCACTATCATTAGCACTACAGAATCATCAGCACTACAGAATCATCTGCAGAACCTCACTTACTCTGTTTACATGCAAAGACTGTTCTCAGGTGAACCATTTCCAAGAACCCTCATCTCTACAGTCTGCATGTAAATATCCATGTCCATGCGTGCTACATGCAAGAGAGGAGCACGCTGAGAACACTGACAGCGTGCTAGCCTTGTATTTAATCTTACACTCTGGATTCTGATTGGTCAGATTTTCTATAACAGCAGTTCTGACAGTAGCGCAGGTTTATATTAATGCACTCACTCTAATCGTCCATGTTATCATTTCTGCAGTAAAAGCTCACTCGCAGGGACTTGTACATGTGTAATCATTGATATGGTGAAATTTTCTGTAAGGAGAAGTTTATTTAACATTTATGGAAGGAGTCTCCAGTTTCAGCACTCTGTAATAGTCAGAGGTAACGCTGAAACTTTACGCTTCACAGTTTCTCGGTAACATGACACGCTGGGTTTTTCTGTATTATTCACGTCAGGAGAGAGAGAAAAAGAGAGGCCGCCATAACATAAGTAAAAACAAGACTTAACTTCTTCCTAGGAAGAATAAAACCCTCGGGGAATTATTCACAGAAGTACTAGTAACTCTGCTCCATCACACCATGTCGTCACTCAGTGTTTTAATGCAACAACACGACACGGAATGCATCTGCTTTGGATCAACAGATAAACTAAAAAAAAAAAAAAAAAAAAAAAAAGTGAGTTTTGGTGAGTTGAAGAATTTCTTGCTGCAAACACAGTTTGAGTCTCTCTCATGCACACAGCCGGTGTTTTACGAGGACAGCTGACATTTATTTGGCACTTATTAGTGCTACTGGAGGCGTGGTTACAAAGAGGTCAAAACTACTCGCCTCTAATTTGACCATAATTGGCCAGAACACCAAACACACACACACACACACACACACACACACACACACACACACACAAAAATAATTAAAAAATCACTCAGCCTGACATATGGAATATCTCAGAAATCCCACTCTAGTGAACAGGCACTCTTTGCTAAAGTGCTTTGAGGAAACTGTCTACAAAACACACACACACACACACACACACACACACAAAACCGACCTCCGAGTGTGTTCGGCGTCCCCAGGCACGGAGCACCCCAAAATAATCCAATCCAATTACTGGCATGTCTCTCGCATGCTGCTGTTTCTGGACAGGGTCACGACCTCTGTGGAAGTTCACAAACCCCCCTCACATTGTGTGAACATCATTAACAGAGACGTCTCAATGCTACAACCGGGCCGTCACGACAATTCCAGCGTCTGTTTCTCAACTCAATAAAACAGGTTCAACTCCAGCTCCTCTTTAGGTCTGGAAGCTCGGGAGAGAGCAGCGAACACTAAATTGCCATTTAAGGTGACCTCCACAACATCACGACAAAAAAAAAAAAAGAAAAGAAAAAGAACGATTGCCTCTTAGAGCTGGCTGCAACTCTCCTGGGAGATCAGAGATCTCAAAACTCACTGCTATTCTTACATGGGAAAATGAGGCTCGCGCCAATTTCTGCCAGTGTGCTGGAAGAACAAAAACACAGGAGATGATAGCGGAGACAAAAGAGCTTCGGTCTCACATCAGCGAGTCTGAATAGCAGAGCTGTTTTTTTTTGTTTTTTTTTTAAGACGCGCAATTCTGAAGCAGATATCAGTCATTGTTGTAGGAGTGCACGGCGGATTGAAGTGCCTGTCGCTCGCCTTATTCTGCACTCCTCTGAATGGCAGGGTCTCTTTCTGTAGCCGCGCACTGCCGAGACAATAAACTCATAAAGTGAATGGGGTTTAAATCACTTTCAATCACGGCCCTGCCTCTGATTTACAACAGTCTGTTGTTGGAGCTTCCAGTTAACTGCTGCTCAGTGACCCAGAACATGCAGCGTCCGTATAACCACCATCTGGAATATATGAGAAAAACAAGTCTCTGTGACGTATTAAATGTCTCGCAGCTACCTGAACACTGCTTTCTGAGGCAGCTGATAATCCATCTATATACTGTTTATAAAGTATAATGCAGGGTCAGTCCATGTGGAATCACAGGAAGCCTCCTGACTGACCATCTCAGACTTGCTTCATACTTTGCAAATAATGTCATTATTCCAAAATAAATAGTACGCAGGATTTCGGGCTTGATATAGAGGCTTTAACAAGGGGGTGTGGCCCTAAAATTAGTGTAAAAAAAATAGAAGGTCCACAGCTGCATGTTCATTCTTTCACTGAGATCATTCATTCAATGTTATGCATCTAGCACAAACAGTTCAAAAGTAATGAACTGAATTAAAATTAAGCCAAAATATGCAGGCTTTGGAAAAGAGAGACACATTTGGTCTTCTTTTTCTCAGTCTTTGGATGGTAAAAGATTTTTTTTCACCATGGTGCACATGCATCTCTTTACAGTAGCTGCAATTCGTCATCTCCTGGTACAGACATTACTCTATAATCCCGCATTCCCCTCTCCCAATCTTTGCAATATATCCTACAAGAGAAATGATTCTGTGCATTATTCTGTGTTTGTGGAATTTGCTTCGGTTTAATTATAATTATTTGCTTTAAAACAAGTTCTTGTCCCAAAATCCTGCCACTCGTGGACTTGTATTTTGCTACAGACAGCACTGTTTAAAAATTAGCCCAATTAAGTGTAAAAAAACGCAACCCTGGCAACCCTCACTGCCATTGTCATGTTTTTGTCTGGGCATGAGAATGAAATACACGCTGGATGTGATGCATGCAAACATTCACACATTCATTCATAGAGTCACCAGGAACCTGGAGAAGCCGGAGGAAACTCATGGGAAGCGAACAGAACATGTGAAGGTCCACAAACGGTAACGTGAACTCAGGATCGAACTGCTTCTGTAAAGCTCTAATAGTTTGTAAAGATTCAGTGATTCAGTGATTATATCTTGCTCCAAAAGCTCATTGTGTCACAATTTCCAAAAGTTGGAACTAACACCTGAGATTGCTTTTGATATGGAGAGATTCCAACCTTCATGATCCTGAAGCTTGTAGCCAGAAAAGTGTCACTGGAATACCTGAGGCTGAGGATAATCAGAATTAAACATGAATGTGATCAGTCTTTGGTTTTAAAGGTTGGTTTATGGTGAGAACTTCACCACATGGGAACCCGAGAGAACATGCAGAACTCGGCACAAACAGTAACCTGATCTCACGATTGAAGCCAGGACCCTGAAGCTGCGAGGATTTAGCTTTACAGTAAGATTTAAATCAAATGTTGTAAATATGCAAGCGGTATTGATTTTTGCTATTTTGCTACAACTATTTATTCTACAAAAAAGGAACCATCTATCCTGTTACCTATAAGATTCAAAGCAAAAGCTGTTGGCTTTTAATTACAGAACACACAGTTAGCAAAAATATGGCCTCTTGGTAGCCGCTACAGAGTTTATCCACGTTCTCTAACCAACTCCACTCCGCTGACATTGAGTGTCAGCCCTGAGAAAAAAAGAAAAATGCCGAGACACCAGCTCTTTCTCTGCTGCCTCCTCCAGTTTCACAAAATTTGAGCGGTACAGACACGGCGTCTCCTCGGCTCCATCCAACACGGTGACCTGACGGAGAATGGCGAAGTTTGCGGAAGCTTGGGATAAGGATCCAGCTGACGTCCACCTGCAGATGCTGGCCGGGAAAAATCACTCATTCATTTCTATTCAATTCGCAGATTCCAGGAAATTCGAATGAGCAGTCCAGTCCAGTCCAGGGTTGTTGCTTTCCTTGGGTTGGGATCGTAGCGAAGCCCCAAGTTAACCGAGAGCCAGGGGTGGATAAAGTACTGAGAAGCTTCAGTAAAAGTATGAGTATGGTGCCAAAATCCTCTTCAATTAAAAGCAAAAGCACAGAGCCAAGGTTCTTCTTGAGTGAAAGTCAAAAATATTCTCTGTTTAAACAAACTCAACTGTTCAAGTGTCAGAGTAAATATTTTGAGCTGTATCAATGATTAACAGTGCAGATAAAAACAAAGGTATCTAGCAAATTTACCAAACTTAAGTGTTAAGTATTTTTCCCGCCTCTGCTTTGAGGAAGTACAGCCACGCTAGTTTCTGACAGCGATCAGTCTAGCGTTAATTCCGCCCAGTGTTAACCTGAGACAGCACGCATCTTTTTACTGCCCTTGAGAACCTGGTCGCCTTTTATCTTCACCTGATCTGAAGCAGAACGTCCAAATCCCAAATCTCCTCAGAGTGAATGAACTGAGGTTAAGTCCGGCAGCATGGATCTGAACGGGTCATCGGCACAGCTCATTCTTCAAGGAATTAGTCTTTATTTCAGCACTGACCCTGAGATAAAGCTCGCTCTGAGGCTGTAATCCACTACTCTGTACAGAGCAGAGTAGAGTTTCTCTTCCTGCAGGCCAATTAGCCTCCTTTTTTAGCCCAAATTTGCCCTTTCCCGTGTTTAGATAGATTACAAGAAGCAAAAACAGAAAACACTGACTCACAGAGCCAAGTTACTCTTTTACTATCTGTATTTTACATAACGATGACGGGTATGCTCCATGCATCACACTTTCGTGTAGGGTAATCATTAGTCTGCGAACAGCAAACGCTAACCTGAAGAGGTTAAAAAAACGAGTTGTGGTCAAGCAGTAAGGTTTTGGAAGAGGGACACATTCAGAAATATTCAGACTATGTGAAAAATCCTGGGCTGTCCCATTATTTCAGAGAAAGAGAGAGGGAGTGGGTGGAGGAATGCATCAACACTCGCGGTGAGAAGTAGCGGTCACACAGCTAGCTCTCGAAACTGCTCTCCAGGCCGAGCGGGGTCAAGCACCCGCCAACAAAAGACAACATTCCTCCTGACTCCAACTAGCATCACCACCAGCACCACCGAATTTAACCCTTACCTTCGGCTCAGGTCAACACCAACCACTTAAAACTTCTACAAAACGTTGAATCATGCTGGAGATGATTTTTCCAACATAAACCAGAATCAGGAAAGGAATAAACCAGTGTGTGTGGTGCTTTGACAGTAAAACAGGGTAGTGTGATGAAGCAGAGTTACTGTTATCACTCTGAGGCTGATTATTTTCCTAAGACACCATGTGTTTTATTCCTCTTATACCACAGAAATTAACCAATGATTACATTTTTTTTTTTAATTTATTGAATAGAAGACGTCATACATTTTAGCTGTTTACATTTAATGTTTCTGTGAAACAAGTTAGTTCCTGTTCTCGCTTACGTTATAGCAGCTATAAACAGTGATTCCATCACCAGCCTCTCTTTTTTTCTCTCTCTTGAAGTTTATAAGACGGGAAAAAAAAAAACGCAGCTTGTCATGTTACTGAGAAACCAGAAAGCGTAAACTCATCTGTCCTAAAAACTCAAAGTTACAGCTTTACCTCCGACTGTTACAAAGCGCTGACACTGGAGACTCCTTCCATAAATTTTTAATCAAAGTCTTAAACAAGTCCCTGTGAATGAGCTGTTACTATAGAAACAATAAAATATTAGAACGAGCGCATTAATATAAACCTGTGATTTGCTCTTCTGTGATAGAAAATTAACCAACCAATCAGAAGTGAGAATTCTACAGCACTGTGGTGTAATACAAGAACAAGGAAAAGTCTGAAGACAGCAGATTTACCACCTTAGTGTTTTGGGTGCTATTTGGACAACAATGTGAACACTTATAATATGAACGCATTGAATATGTACAGATTTTCCCACAACATTTGCTAAATGTTCATAATCCTCAGGTTTGAAATTTCGCACTTTTCCAGACGTTCCAGACCTAGACAAGAAACGTGCACAATGAAAAATTTACACCCCTTGGTTGTCATTTGCAGACCTCACTGAGGTCAAAATGAGACTGAATATGGCGCATCGCATTTCTATCCTG
Organism: Pangasius larnaudii; assembly: GCA_037576815.1. Taxonomy (NCBI): domain Eukaryota; kingdom Metazoa; phylum Chordata; class Actinopteri; order Siluriformes; family Pangasiidae; genus Pangasius; species Pangasius larnaudii. Next base: position 30,180,789 of record CM074916.1, read on the forward strand.
GATGCATTTCAGGACAAAACCAAGCAAAATCTAAATTTGTCCTTGTTTACTCATGTGTACACATTTACAGATTCCACCACATCGTTCTGTGGGAAAGCATACTGTCATTTTAAAAATATCATTTAGAGTCCCTGAGACCCCAAACACACAGGAAGTGAAGAATCTGAGCAAAACATGATGGTTGCAACGAAATATTAACATTCTGTTGCTATTAAAAGGGGGGGGGTCTGGATTAATGGCACCACCACGGGGTTAAGAGAAGCGGTGTATTCGGGTCAGGATTAGCGAGCTGAGTCCGATCCAAGCCGAGCCGAACCACACAGGACCCGGAATGCAGTAATCACACACGCAAGAGCAGCCGCCCTCTTAATCTTCACTCACTCTTTCATCATTTCCCCAAAGGTTTCCAAACGCTTCACTTGAGATTAGCAAAAGGAGTGGAGGGGAAAAAAAGGCATTTAATTATGGAGTAGTGTACTATTCTCAAGTCTTTTTTTCCTGCTGAGTACTCCCACAATGCAGGAATTCCCTATTTAAATATCGAGATCAGATGCCTTTCGTGCCCCCTTTTCCCCCCCAGAGTAATTCATCACAATGCCAAAATCTACTCACGAGCCTGGATTAGCCTATAGCTTTATATGGAGTTTCATAGAGCTGCCATGTAGAAGTGAAATGACAGAGTGGAGTTTCTCTCCCTTGAAAAGTACCTCAGCACTCTGTCTGTCCCGCTCTACATTTCTATTTGGTGGATGCTTTTATCCAGAAAGATTTAAAGGTTATACCAAGTGTAGAGCTGAGCATTTAAGGGTTAAAAGCGGCTCTCTGGCAGTCCTGGGCTTTGAACTTACAACTACCACTCCTCTTTCTACCTCTTTCCCTCTCTCTTATTCCTTCTCTCTAAATAGAGCTTAAAGAAAAACCTCAAAAAAGGTCTTAACCTTGCCAAAACCCAACCCAACTCAAACCCATAAGTTAAGCTTGCCTATAGTATTGCTAATAAGAAACATTACAAAGAGAAAAGAACAACCAACAAAAAGGCCTGCAATGTCTTCAGTACTGAGTGTGTTAATTTCACTGTCAGTTGCATAATTTCTCAGGGTCTGAAATCTGCCCACAAAACAGCCACACATACAGCAGGTTAGTGACCGAGCGGACAAAGACGAGCACATCTAGCATGACCTGAGAGCTAAACACATCACAACTAAACACAACACATAATTCACAGGAGCCGCTGTATAAAGAACAAAGAGCAAGTTTGTACTGTGAAAATTGCTTAGCCCTTTTATCGCGCTTTACGATATTGCATTTAAAATGATACTGCACCTCCATCAGAGCAACATTTCTTTCCATCATCTTACTCAAACTGTCATGGGACATCTTCAACTTTGCCCAAAATAACCTGACAGGACAACATCTGTCTGAACATGATTGAGTTTATCCTGGGATTTTTGCGAGTGATGCCTAAAAGTGTTGCCTAAACAAACTCCTGAAGGGAACGCAGAGACAGAAGCAATATTTTTGTGCATTATCATTGATAAGACTGAGAATGAGAACTTTGGAGTGGCTTCAACCCTTATGATAACTGTGAGAGTGCAGATTTGAGTGATTTGGCCACTGTAATAACAATGGGGTTTAGCCATTGCTAGAACTCTGGAACCAAGGATTTTTGAGCTACCACCATTGTTATAACTTCAGAAATACGAACTTTGGATCTTCAATCATTGTAAATACTTTTGGACTGAGAACAATAGGGGTTCAACCAACGTTTTTAGCTTTAGGATTAAGAACTTTGAGGGTTCAGCCCTTATTACAACTTTTGAGAGTGAGGACTTTAGGGGTTTGACCACTGTAATAACTCTGAGGGTTTAGCCACTGTGAAAACCTTGGGACCAAGAATTTTGGAACTACCACCATTGTTATAACTTCAGAAACGAGAGCTTTAGATCTTCAACCACTGTAATTACTTCCAGAGTGATGATATTTGGGGTTCAAACAATTGTATAGCTTTAGAACAGAGAAATTAGGGTTACAACCATTGAAACTTAAGGGGCTCAACCCTCATATATTGGATATTAGGATGGTAATTGTGTTGTGCTGTCTGTGATGTGTATGTTGTGAACTGTTTACTGTATCATGTTGTGACCAAACACCAAGAAAAACTGCTAATACATGTAAATGTATATGGCGAATAAAATGATTCAGATTATACCTTCAGAGGGTAGACCACTATAATACCTCAGAGGGAAACTTTGAGACTGAGAACACTGGAATCCAACCACTGTTAGAGCTTTGGGACTGATCATTTTGAAGCTACCACTATTGTTATACTTTGGATACTTAGAAATTTGGATCAGCAACCATTGTAATTACTTTTACACTGAGAACTTTGGGGGTTCAACCAATTTTATAGCTTTGGTATTGAGAACTTTGATGGCTCAACCCTTATAAATGTGAGGGTGAGGACATTGTGGTATTGACCACTGTAATAATGTTGATGGTTCAGCCATTGTGAAAACTTCGGGACTGAGAACACTGGGGGTCCAACCATTGGTAAAACTTTTGGACCTATAATTTTGGAGCTACAGTGATTACTATGACTTTGAAATGAGAATCCTGGACATGCAAACATAGTAATACATTTCATTAAATTCCACACTGAGAATAATGGGGGTCAACCAATGTAATATCTTTGGAACTGAGAACATAAGGGGTCTATTATTATAACAATTGCTTTAACTTCAGAAATTAGAACTTTGGATCTTCAAGCATTGTAATTACCACTGAACTAAGAACAAAACTGGTCCAGCCAAATTTATAATTTTGGGATGGTGAAATTTGTGGTCTCAACCATTATGATAACTTTGAGACCGAGCTTTTTTAAGAATTCGACTACTGTAATAATTCTGAAGGTTCAGCGATTGTGAACAATGAGACTATGAACTTTGGGGGTCCAGCCATTGTTAGAGTGTTGGGACCAATACCAACCATTGCTATAACTTTAAAATGAAAACAATTTTGTAACAGTTCTGGAGTGAGAACTCTGAGAAAACATTGAGAAGTTCTAAGGGGTTTGACCACTGTAATAACCTCTGCTGGACGAGCAACTGTGAAAATCGACTGAACTATGGGGTCCAATCACTGTTAGAAAGTTGGGACCAAGAATGTAATCTTTAACCATTGATATAACTTCAGGAATGAGAACTTTGGATCTATAACTATTGTAATTACTTCCAGACAGAGAACACTGAGGGGTCAACGAAAGAACTTTAGGGCTGCAACCACTGTTCAATCTTTGGGACCCATAATTTTGGAGGTATAAGCCTTATGCTAACTTTAGAAATGAGAACTTTGGATCAAGCGCTGTAATTACTCTTGGACTGACATTGAGGGTCCAACTGATTTTATAGCTTTGAGACTGAGAATGTTGGAGTCTCAACAATTATGAAACATTGAGTGTACAACCACTGTGAGACTGAGAACACTGGGGGTACATTATTAGAACAAGGAGACCAAGAACTACAACCAGTGTTATAACTTTGGAAACTTTGTATCTTCAAGCATCAACGTCACACTCTGGACCATAAAGTTTCAATGAATTTTATTATGTTGAGACTGAGAACTTTTGCTCATACCATTATTATAACATTGGAAACAAGAACATATCAGCTGCAACCATTGTTATAACACTGGAGCTGAGAACTGTGAGGGTTCAACTACTGTTTAAATTTTTGGAGTAAGAAATTTGGAGCTTTAACCCATGTGATAACTTCGGGATTGAGGGCATTGGAGAATCAGCCACACTGATAACTTCTGAACTGACAACTTTAAACTGTTATTGTAATTGTAAATCATTGTGATACCTTTGGGACTAAGAACACTGGGGGTTCCACCACAGAATTTTGAGACTGAAAACTTTGGAGGTTTCTTAATCATTGTAAGCAAACAGTGAAATTCTGCAAACAGCAGCTCACCTTTGGAGTTAAACGCTTCCTTGAGGTGAAGCAGCACATCAGCAAATTTCCGTACATCGCTGACAAGCTGCATGATGTATTCCGGGTCGGAGCTGATAGAGCTCAGTGAGTCACTCTTAATCGAGCCAGGTCTGGAACTCGATCCTGAACCCGGGGGAAAGAAGTGTGAGCTGGACAATCGTGTAATGCCCACAGGTGAGCGTTTGTTTCCCAGGCTGCTTTGCTGCAGCATCCCGCTGGCGAACATCCCGGCTGCAGCCAGCTCGCTTTGGACGAGCGAAACTGCAAACTCGCTTTGATTTAATCAGATTCCACACACGTCCTCAGCGGCGGTGGCTGTTCCTGGAAACAGAACAGGTATTACACACACACACCCATGCTCTTCACGTTCATATGAACAGGAATAACACTAAACTGTGTACAGGTCTATGAGAGACTCCAGTCCTCAATGGGTTATGGTGCAGTTTTGAAGTTCAGATAGATGCTAAACTTTCCAGTCCACAGTGGGTTCAGCCAATCTGAAAACTTTGGGCCTAAGAACTTTGACCAGTAATTGGAACCAAGAATTTTAGAGCATCCACCATTGTTTCAACTTTAGCACTGAGGAAATACAGTAAACAGTGAAAAAACAAAGCACTGTAAATTTTTAACGTGGTCCTTTTGCAAATCAGGGGCAAATTTACCAAAAGCATTGCAGAACATTAAGGTCTTCATTAAATGGTAAAGCCAGCATCAGATTGAACACTCTCTCTCTCCAGGTTAAGATGGTCTTAACTCTGTAAAATCTTAGGAAACTCAGTACGGTTGTTTAATGTTCATCACAGAAACCATGCTTCCACCATATCCATAATAACGAGAGATGAGGCAAAGGGGGTGTGGCTTCCAAAAGGTCAGTTAATATCAGAGAGTTCAAAATATGATTCAGATTTTGATTGGCTCATCTGCCATTTTTACTGGGGTGTGCTAACTCATAGCAGTGTACTCTGATGGTTAAAATGCTCATATGCAAAATAACAAGGTACCAGACTTTTAGCACTAGGAAATTTATCAATGGCCCAGTACCTAAAGTTCCAGCTGGATGCTTTTTGCTCAAGACTGGCATCAATGCACAAAGTACTGACTGGTTATGTGCCGTGCAACAACATATGCAAGTTTCAAAATGAAATATTTAATAAAAAAAAAAAAATCATACGATTTTTAATAGAAAAACGTAGAAAGCAGTTTGTGATTAATGCTGACAAGCCACTTGGTGGGGAAAAAAAAATATTGTTATACTATAAGTGATGACATTTAAAAAAAAAAAAAAAAAAGGAAAGAAAAAGAGCTACAGACATATACACTGAGTTTATTAGTAATTAGATTCATATACCTAATAAATGGTATATAATATACAGAAATATATATTCTAAATACCAAGTGTAGTTTTTATCAATCTAGCAAATAATAAACTGGCAACTTAGTAGCACTTTTTATTTTGTGCTGAACATCTTGGTATTTTACATCAACACTGAAAACATTAATAATACATTATGGCAACAGTACATTAACAGAAAAGCTATAACACTACTAAACATACCCAAATCATATGCAGACCCTGTCATGGTAGTGTAGGACAGTGTGAACAAGTCAGGGATTTAATCTGAATTAAAAACACCAGTTACACAAAGCATTGCTGCTTATTCTGTGCATTTGTACAGAACACATGAGTCTCCAGTCTCCAGCTGTGCAAACTGGCTTCTCACATTCCCCTTTTCCTACGTAGGAATAGTTTCTGGGAATTTCGGAATAAACAGCCACGTTTAGCCAACATGTCAGGAATAAAAAGAAATAATCAAACCGAAGAGCTGCTTTGGATCTCAGGCTCTTTGCACTGCACAGAGAAAGAAAAGCTCTATCTATCACTAGGAAAGCAGTTTCAGTTCAGTTCATTAGCTACTTTAATTCTCCCCTCTTTTTTTAAAGAGTAACACTGACAATTACTCACGTGTGAAACATTCCTGGGGCCGAGAAGGGAAAAAATGTAGCGCTAATCCACACAGAAAGACTGAGAGAGAAAGAGAGAGCGAGAGAGAGAGTCCCTCTGCTCTCCACTATCTCTCACATTAACTCGCAGCACCGCTAATAAACCCCGCCCCCTTAACGCTCCACGCACCGCCCTAAGTCTGCTCAGACCCCGCCCCTTCTCCACACGGCCACGCCCCTCCGACGCAAGGCAAGGCCTCCTCCTGTGTTTGAATGAAGAATAAACCTTGAGTGAAGACTTTATTCACATCAAGCTCTGAACCAGTCAGACTCCAAAGATCTAATTTCTTTACTATCAAAATTAAAAAATAGATTTTTAGATTTAATCTGAATTTAAAAACACTTCAGTGTCAGAATTTTAAACCCATTTAGCATTATAACTATAATAAACAATAATGATTTTAACTATAATAACATCTATAACCATTACAATTTTAATATAACATAATATAATATAATATAATATAATATAATATAATAGCTACAGACTCCGCCCCATTATGCGTCTTGTAACGGAACCTTTAAGACACCATCTGATTGGCTGTAGGACAGGGGACGTGGTCCTCTGGCTCCTCCCCTACAGGTAACAGGTGTGAGTCACACCCATAAGCACTTCTCCAGGACTTCAGACTATTCCTCAACTGTATAGGACTATTAGGAAAATTAATTACGTCATCATGAAATTATTACGCGTGACTGACACGATGACGTCAATTCATCCAGATGCTTTTAAGAGTTAAGCCTCGACTGAGAGCGTTATAAAACCATAAGAACAAGACATAAGAACAAGCTCTCCAGGTGATTTTAAAGAGAATTAGGCCATCTAGTGGTGGATGATGTTATTACAGTGAAGTCTCAGCTCTGTGTGTGTGTGTGTGTGTGTGTGTGTGTGTGTGTGTGTGTGTGTGTGTGTGTTCAGTGCAGGACACATAGATGATCAGGTGTGAGGGGTAGGAGTGTGAACATGCACAGATTCATTCATTCATTCATTCATTCATTCATTCATTCATTCATTCATTCTCTACTAAATTTAAGTGCAGTTTTGCATATAAAAGTAAGAATTACAAATTATAAAGCTAATAATAAAAAAAAATTCATCAGTCTGGTCACAGTGAGCCTGGAGCCTATCCCAGGGAACTCGGGACACAAGCCAGGGAACACCAACCCATCGCAGGGCACAATCACACACCCATTCACACACTCCAGACAAGTTGGAAATGCCAATCAGCCTACAACGCAAGTCTTTGGACTGGGGGAGGAAGCCCTCAAAGCACGGGGACAACAAGCAAACTCCAGAGTTCTCCCACGGAGGCGGAATTCGAACCCCCAGCCCCAGAGGTGCGAGGCAAACATGCTAACCACTAAGCCACCGCACCTCCTCATAATAACAAATAAATTTTCAATTCAATTTCAATTTCAATTTTATTTGTATAGCGCTTTTTACAATGTCATTGTCTCAAAGCAGCTTTACACAAACAAAAGTAAGATGAAGTGTGAGAGTGTGTGTCTGATGAGCAAGCCGAGGCGACGGTAAAGAATTAAAAACTAAAATACAACCAAAACTGGAGCATTTACATATGCTTTATTAATATTTAGTTTTGTGGTCTTTTAATTGCTTGAACTTGAATCAAACTCTTATTGCAGCCTTCCACGAGTTTCTCACAGTACCTTGCTGCCACTCCCTTGCTTCACAGTTCTTCAGATTAAAAGCTCTTTTTTCCTCCTCACATTATGCTGATCAGTATGGCCAAACAGCTCGAGCTTTGTTTCATCTGCCCAGAGAACACTCCTCCAAAAGGCTGGTGATCACCTGACAGCCTTTCAGGCCATGGTGATGTAGCACTCTGATAATGGTGGATGTACATACTCTGCTACCTAATGTCTCACACTCCTTCACCAGGTCCTTTCTTACTGTCTGGGGGTTCAGTTGGTTCATCACTGGGACTTTATTTGTGCCTCTTCTGGAACGATGCAGTGTCTTTTGTTAGTACAGAAGTTTGTGGCACCTTTAGTTGTTTGGAAATTGCTCCTAAGGAGGAACCGGACTTGTGGAGGACAAAGAGATAGTCAACTTGGTGTATGTAAACTTTTGACCCACGGGAATTCTGATATAAATGAAACAAAGTCAATATTTGGTGTGACGATCCTTCGCTTTAAATAAATAAACAGTGTCTCAGGTGCAGTGTGTGCAGTTTTATAAGGAAATGAGCTGG
>CM074916.1:30196333-30203833 GCA_037576815.1 Pangasius larnaudii
ACCTTGTGTGTTTTTTTAAAAATAACTATTACTTAATTTGCTTTGGCATATTAAAGCCTACTCAAGGCCTTGTGTATACTTCAGATAATAGTGGTGCTATTTGAATTCATAAAGCTCCTCTGAGCTATTTATTACACTGATTTGCATGTAAAAGCAACCGCTCGCGGGTAAAAATCCACACGGCAACGTTTCCATCACCCTCACTGAGCGTTTTCTGTTTTTTTTTTTTTAACTCCACAGAAGCTGAGGATCAGCGCTGCAGGGCGACAGGTAAGCACAAACCCCTTTCTCTCCTGAATGTTCCTCGAAAATGTGAACTACACCTTCGAAAGTTCTTTGTATTGAGCTGAATGTGTGCTCATATCCGATCCTAATCCTCGATAATGAGAGTTGGGGTTTGGTCGTGTAAGAGACGTCACTCGTGTGTTGTAATGATTAGGCAGCTGTGAGGAGGACAGCTTTTTTTTTTTTTTTTTTTTTTGGTCCCCAGTGTTCGGTACAGGTTTGAGCTTGTTCATCGGTTCAGCATGTGAAAGGGCGCATAAACTTTTGCAAACCCTGCTCGTCACACCTGCGTGATCCAGCACCAAATGTTTTGTGTTTTGTTTTTTTTTTTGTATTTTACATCTGTTTTGAACATTTCCTCCGTCCATCTGTTTCTCCCATTGCTCACAGATGCATCTCAATCAAAATGTCGATTCATGGCCTCGGGTTCTTTCCTGGACAGTTTATATTCCTGGATAACTTGTTTCACCATTTCCTGAATGAACGATGGAGCAGGTGTTTTTTTGTTTTTTTTTCCAGCTGTACATGTTTACAGTTCAGGGAATTCAGCATTAGACATGCTTTTACTACTGATGTACGGATCGTGATCACTTATGATATCCTACACCTCAAGTGTACTTAAGTGTTTTATTCCTCTTATACCACAGTGAATTTCCAAAGATTGCAATTTTTTTTAATAATGAAAAAAAAATGATGTGTCGTACTTTTTTATCCATTTACAGTTATATACATTTAATGTCTGCGAAACAAGTTAGTTCAGGTTCTCTCTTATGTTATAGCCGCTATAAACAGTCGTTCCCACACCAACCTCACTTTTTTTCCCTCTCATGAAGTTAATAAGACAAAAAAAAACCTCCTCTTTAATGAAGGTGTCAGAAAAGCACTGGTACAAAAGCACTGACACTGGAGACTCCTTCCATCAATGTTAAATAAACATCTCCTTACAGAAAACTTCACCACATCAACGATTACACACTTTTTTAATCTGTTTGTTATCAGTGGAGCGTCCGCTGTACGCGTCCCTGTGAATGAGGCGTTACTATAGAAACGATAACGTATTAGAACGAGTGCATTAATATAAACCTGTGACTTGCATCTGCACTACTGTCAGAGCTGCTGTTATATATATATATATGTAGGAACTGCTAATTAGAAAGTGACAACTTACAGGACTTACAGTTACAAAAACACTTTAAGTGATGGATTTTTTAATCACAGGTTAACATAAGTATCAACAGAGCAAATAAAATGGTGTATGTTTGCTGAAAAGTGATCAGACCACAACTGCACACTACACTGCTGGAATTTCCTTTATAAGTCCTCTTGGCCTGAATCAGTTCTGCGGCGCGTTAACGAGAAGCAGGGAATGTGTGACCCCCTGCATAACCCCGGCTGCCCCGAAGCCTGCAGTCTCCCAAACATGTTTTTTTTATAAAGAGGATATGATTTCTCTTTGCCAAAGTAAACCTCGCTAACCGCATCTGAAGGGGCGTTTCTGGAAACAAGCGGCACTAAGTGGCTGTAAATGTAGCCAGCGGTGACCGAGTGTGGGGCGACGGGAATAAAACGGGTTAAATTCCAACAGCATGGGTGGAGATGGCTCCGAACCACACGGCCAAAAAGTATGAAATCCATGTTTTTTTTTTTTTCAAAATGTTTCTATAGGAGGTATTTAGGAGGTATTTATGGTTTTAGCATTGTGCTTTCTATTAGAGAAAAGGTCAATGGAAAAAAAAAAACAAACAATTAAACTGACTAATTGCCTCAAAACCAAAATTATGCTGAGTAAATTCCCTCAAGAGGAAAACCCAAAGACTCCACCAGACTCCACCAACATTCTCTCACTTTCTCACTGTCAGCTCGAATCTCCAGGTTTGATTATGTGTGTGTGTGTGTGTGTGTGTGTGTGTGTGTGTGTGTGTGTGTGTGTGTTGGGCGTCATTATTCAAACAGTTGTTCACAAGGGCTGCTTTCATTGCTTCATAATGTGTTCATTCGTCTCAAATCCCAGAGTCAGCAAAGTGTTTCTTCATTTTCTTTTTTTTTTTTTCTCTCCATGCTGCCTAACGCATTTCTTTTCTTCACTGTGGAATGCCGCTTTGCCAACGTTTCACGGCTCGTGTTGTGCCAAGAACCTTGCACTCCATTGATATTGTAACAGAGCCGGGTTTTCTAAACATGAACCAGCGTGGCTTCTGTAGCAGATCCTCAGTTTCAGCCAATCACACGCATTTGTGGAAAAGATTGAACTGAAGGAAGCTCATCAGACCTGAGACTAGCTACAGAAAGTGCTGGAGAGATAAGAAAAGGACGTTTGTTCTGTAACTGTTGCCATCAGTGCTGTTCACTTCTCCAGATCTTTGGTTAAAAAAAAAAAAAAAGGAATGCTATGCAAATGGACCTTTTTCTGATCTTCCCCAAATATAGTTATATATACAGCTACACTTGGTTTATATGGGGACTACAGGACTTTCCCCAAATGTAAAAAGGGCGTATCTGCCATAAATATCTCTACAGTGAATACAGTTCAACTTCCTCCTGACGATGTGTCATGGAGGTGGATTGTAAATGGGTGGATATCTTTGAGCTAGCTGCCTCACTAACTAATCCAGAGTAATGCTGCAGAAAGCTAATAGTTCTTCTAGCAGCCTTATAAGGTTCTCAGGTTTGTTCTTCTGTGGGTTCCATGGAGAACCTTCCTTTTGAAGTTAGATTCCAGTAGGGTCCAGTAGAGTAAGGTTCTTTGGTTTATCACTTTGAAGGAACCCTTAAAAGTTAAGTGGAGAACCCTATAACAGATGGCTTCTCTTAGAAAAGATTGAACATAAACCCCCTTTAAAAAGCTAGAACCTTTAATCTTTCAAAAAAATAAAGGGTTTTTGTAATGATTAAAGAGTTCTTCACTTTATCTCTCTGAGGGATAAACTCCTAAAGTTTCTACAACAGGTGGCTTCACTTTCAGAATGCATCTAGAAAGCCAGAACCCTTTACCTTAAAAAAAAAAAAAAGAAACTTGACTCTGGTTCTAAGTTAAATGAAGAACCTAACAGCAGATGGCTTTCCTTTGAGAAAAAAAATCCACATAAAACCCTTTAGACTGCTAAATTATTGCTAAAAAATAACCTTGAGGAATCCTGGCAGTTTGGTGAAAATAAAAAAAATAAACCACTTTGGTTGCTCAAGGGATTTATGGGTTCCCTCTGAGGAAAGGCTCAGTAGAGAACCTTAGACTTATGGCTTTGCTTTTAGAAAAGATTCCACATAGAAGCCCTTTAGAAAGCTAGAACCCTTAATCATTCAAAAAAACCCTTGAGGAACCCTGGCAGTTTGGTGATGTGACGTGTCCTGACCGTGAGCAGTAGCAGATTGTCCGATATTTTCCAGCATGTTTAAAATTCCAATATTCCAGGAGTACATCCTGATTGGGATAGCGATCTATCAAAGATCCTCATACATACAACTCCTGCAATTTAGATATAAGAGGCAACTGGAGAATCCAGAGGAAATCTGAGGAGCACAAGGGAGTAACCTTCAAAAACTTGACACAGATCTCCTCTGGTTCTAATGATCCACCATAAATCTGGAATTGGACACACGTAGGACGAGGAGGACGAGCAGCCATGAGTAACAGCCAGTGAGGGACCAGGCTGGAATGACCAGAACATCACTGAAGATCACCTGGTGTTCTGGCAGGAACACCAATTGTTCTGCTTGAGCACAGTTTCTCTGATTCTAGTAGTTCTGGATGAAACGAAGACTCATTCGCTTGCCAGATTTCTGTGTCTCTCAGCATAAACGTGATGTTCACTCAGTTCACCGCCTAAACAGGGTCGAATCTAGAACCGCAAGAGGTTCTTCAGCTTGTTCCTCTAGAGAAACCCTGGTTCTATGTAAAATATAAGAGAAAAAAAGAGCCGCGAACTATCAAAAGAACCATTAAGGAACCTTTTCTTAAGAGTGTATGTAGTTTCTGGAAAGTCTTGCATTCCTCCATTCTCTCTCTCTCTCTCTCTCTCTCTCTCTCTCTCTCTACTTATTCCATGCCCTGATTTTCTGATTCTTCCCTCATTTTTGTAAGTTTGTCCCTCTCATTCTTCTCTCTCTCTCTCTCTCTCTCTCTCTCTCTCTCCCTTTCTCTTTTCTTATTTTGTGCTCTGATTTTATATTTCTCTCCTCCTGTTCCTTTGTTCGCTTTTAAATTAACTGTGTCTCCTCTTCTTCTGTCTTTCTCCATCCAATTTCTCTCTCTCTCTCTCTCTCTCTCTCTCTCTCTCTCTCTCCCCGTAGGGTCTCACTCTCTGTCCTCTATGTCGTTCTCTCTCTTTCTGTGTTTGAGGGTTGGACTGACTGCCTCTGTGTGGTATGTGTGTTGGCTGTAGGGCGAAAGAGGAGGACATGCTTAGTTAAGTGTGTGTGTGTGTGTGTGTGTGTGTGTGTGTGTGTGTGTGCACAGTCAGGCTTTAAGACAGTAAAAGAGAAGGATGTATGAGCTCAGCCATGTCACAGGTAAGTCTCAGTTTTTAACAGCACCTCACACAGTTGTCCAGTGTGTGTGTGTGTGTGTGTGTGTGTGTGTGTGTGTGTGTGTGTGTGGTTTGAGTTTCGGTAAAGAGAACATCTCAGGTTTGCAGGAATGTTGACACTGCAGATGGTTTTAGTGTTTTGTTAATGTGCAGCGTTACTTGAAATGCATGCCTGAAATGTTTCCATGGAGGTAAACACTGCGGCTGGGAGTTTGGGTTCTGTGTGCTCTCTTGCGTGCGTCTGGGACAGGTGTGTGTGTGTGTGTGTGTGTGTGTGTGTGTGTGTCAGAGTCTTTCCTCAATGGTGTGTTAGTGCATCTGGGAGAGGTACGTGAGATGTGTGTGTTTTGATGATACTTAATGGTTTCAGCAATTTAAGACATTAATGTGTGTCGTGCAGCTGTGTGTGATTTGCATTTCTTTCTCCAACGAGGGTGGAGTTTAAACGTAAACTCTACCCTGAAACACGTTACGTATGTTTATACTGAAATATCTGTGATGTGTTTAGCGATTTCGGTGCTAATTTGTTGGCTGCTGTTATATTTTCATTATAATTGTTAATATAAGTGATAACAGTCAGGTTTTGCAGCTACCTCCTGAACATAAAATTGCGGGATCTTCTTTCCTGACTCACCTTTTCCCAGTGATGATGCGTAGACGTGGTGGAGACGCTGAGATACAGCAGAGACCCGGCTTGGCTAGTTAGTGATCTAAGAGATGATGAGTGCGATGGTGTTGACAGCGGCATTAGCGTGAAAGCTGTTTGAGCAGAGTGTATAGATGAGGAGGTGAGAGAGCTGGACAGACTAAATGACTAAAGCACCGCTGCATCACTGTCTTTGGCAAGAGCTGGTGATTACTATGTGGTGCGTGTTCAAGTGGTACCATCAATGACAAGAAGTGTATTTAGCCTTGACTGAAAAAAAAAATGAAGAACTGAACAGATAACGTGCAAGATTCCCACTTAATTTAGCATCTGCTGTAGCCGTCACTTTCATATTATCCATGATTTTTTTGTTACTGACACGCCCCCAACTTGCAAAGTCTGAGTTCATTAAAAAAATACGTGTTTCAGAGTTGTAATCACGTAGTTACGCTATTTCAAACAGCGACTGAAGGCATCGTATTTGATCTGTTCATTGTAAACTTGATCCAAAAAGAACACTAGCTTGCTAGCAAACCTGGCTCTTGGTAGTTTAATGACACAGTATAATACTTAGCCTAGCTTGATATGAAATTAGCTAGCTATTTAACATCAGATAGCTACTGCTAAGCTAAATAATGTTAGCATAGTGCTTTAACGTCGCAAAGCGATCGTATTTTATGCTGAACGCTGAAGTAAAGAGGAACGCTAGTGGACACCTCATCAAGTTCGTAATCAGATTTAACCTAAGCTCCGCCCATAAAACCCCGGGAAAAGCCTGTGACTGGGTGAAATCAGGACATGAGGAAGTGCGTAGCCACTGCATTCCTCCTGCACTTGAGAGAACGTGAGTGTCCAGCGCTCTGTTGACATTACACACTCATCCAGCTTTTCGCATCTGACCCCCGAAAGAGCTGTGAGAGAAAAAAGAATGTAAATATGTGCAATAGGCGCATGATTCCCAGACTGTGTGTTTACTGTCTCCTTGGTTTCCCTGTGTCCGTGCATGTGTGTGTGTGTGTGTGTGTGTGTGTGTGTGTGTGTGTGCTATTAGTCTCGCCATATTACACAATATCTCTCACACAAGTCACTGAGCTTCAGTACTCGCTTCATGATTCTTTGCTCAGTTTTCACCTATAGGAGAAAGTACACTGAAAGGACAAAAATTAAATACCCAGTGTCAAACATAGCCAAGTTTAGTTCTTTAATTGTGCACTGAAGCAACAAGGCTAATGTGGCTAACATATAACGGAGTACTATGGCCTCCAGTTTAGCGTCGTGCACCGAAGCTGCATGTCTAAATCACTTCGTTTGGCTCAGGTAGGGGGCGTGGTGTAAAGTCTGAAGGCGGAGTTATATGTTAGAAGTGATTCTGATGATCACATGGTTCACTGAATTTGAATGTTTCATATTTCTTCCTCACATTGTTTATGTACAAATGGTATTACTTTTGCATGGTCCCTCACCACCTCTTGCTTCATGCCTCACTGAAACATTAAATGTAACTAGAAATGGATAAAAAAATCGTGACATGTTGTTCTTTACCAAGTAGACAATTGTTAGTGTTGGTAAATTGCTGTGGTATAAGAGGAATAAAACACTTCAGAACATGATGCTATAGGAAAACAGTCAACTAATTTCGCTACGTCACATCACCGTGACGTTGATTACTTTTCGAAAACAGCGTGTCCTGAAGTGTTTTGTTCCTTCCATGACATATAATTGACTCACATCATTCTGCAGAATCTCAACCACTGAGTCACTTCTCCACCAGTTTTTCTGCAAACATTGCTCTTAAATAAATTGTGTATACTGAATTCTTGTGTGTGTGTGTGTGTGTGTGTGTGTGTGTAAGCAGTGTTTACTCAGAGTGTTTGCTGCTGTGTGCTGACACGACACGCCGCACTTTTAATCTCATGTTCTGTCTCAGATACACACAGCGCTAATTTCAGCTGTTCACTGTCTAATTGGTGCTGTGTGATCCAGAACAGTACTAGATTTGTGTGTGTGTGTGTGTGTGTGTGTGTGTGTGCATGCTTTTGGTCATCT
>CM074916.1:30208833-30211433 GCA_037576815.1 Pangasius larnaudii
CTCGAACCTGAGGCTAAACTCACTGTGAAGTGCAGCTTTAAGATAAGGTGCAGAAAAGTGGGCCGATTGTTAAAGCAAACATGCAGAGCGAGGCCCAGTTCAGGCTTGTTTCGAGGATCAGGAGCAGTGGAAACGGTCCAAACGTGTTTAATGTGGTTTAATCTGAAGGGTATGAGCTCAGGGTTTTAATGTCAGAACTGAGGAAGGCTTGAGGCGAGCGTCCTTTACACCAGCTGCACGTGAACTTTGGTGGGAAAACGTTTCTCTTTTCTTTTATCGGTGGATTTGCTTACAACAGTTAGACTGGGGTCTAATAGGGAATGGAAGTAGTGAGTGGCTGCATTTATGGGATCACAGATTCGCACCGAATTTAATAAGTGTCACATTTACAACTTATTCTAATAAGTGTTGCATTTCCAATTTATTCTAATAAGTGTAGCAATTTATTCAAAAATCCTGGCAAGTTTACAACATATTCTAACAGGTTTTCTATACGGAGAAACGTGTCTATTTAACATTCATGGAAGGAGTCTCCAGTGTCAGCGCTTTGTAACAGTCAGAGGTAACGCTGTAACTTTAAGTTTGCGTTTAAATCTGCGTTTAAGTTCTCGGTTTCTCGGCAACATGACAAGCTGTGTGTGGTATTTTTTGTCATATAAACTTCAAGGGAGAGGAAGAAGAGAAGCCGGGGAAAGAATGATAGTTTCTAGCTGCTATAACGTAAGTCAGAAGAGGAATTTGTTTTGCGTATCTTCCACAACATTAATGTAATTCTAAACAGATAAAAAGTATGAGGTGCCATTCTTCAGCAGACACCCTTATCCAGAGTGACTCACATTCAGCTTGTGATTTAAACTCACAACCTTCCAATCAGCAGCATCCTGAAAGCCAGCGTCTTATCCACACAGTGCGTGCAGTGTGCACATGGTCCGATGATTTCTACTCACATTTCTTCACTGTAAAGGAATTAAAATCGGGACAGAATCCAGCACCGAGCTGAGCACATGAGGGCTTGAAGCACAACGCTGGCTCGTTTCCAGCTCTGCGATTTGAACTTTCCATTATTTCCATTATTATCCACCAGGCTTTCAGGAGGTAATCCAACACTGATCAGCAAGTCTGAGCGCCAAATTAGGTGTGTTTGTGCGTGCTCGGAAATTGCTCAGGTTTTATTTAATCAGAGTCAGAATCGCTGAGCTGGAGAACTAAATAAGGAGCAGAGAGAGGTCCAGACTGAAAAAATAACGTGTCCTAGTTTAGAGCTGAGCGTGTCAGAGCTCACTCACTTCAGTGAAATAGAGGAATGTTGTTCATTTACTATTGTCTTCACAGGCTCTAATGGTGTGTGTGTGTTTGTGTGTGTGTGTGTGTGTGTGTGTGTGTGTGTGTGTGTGTGTGTGTGGCAATGAGTTCATGGCTCACTGCTTCCTAATGCACACATTAATATCAGAGCGGAGAAAAACAACAATCAGAGCAGAGAAAAACGAACGATTTGTTGGGTACACGATCTTCACCGGTCATTTTGTGTCACACACAGACCACACAGAAACAGAGGAGAGATGGAGAAGTGGAGTTTGGGGCGGTGGCGTGTCATGTGTCACGTCAATGCAGGAGCAACATTATTATAATAGGCTCTTTGTCAAATACCATGTGTTGAAACGAAAATACACAAAATGAAGTCTTCTAAAAGAATGTAGCGCATGTGAAGAGGGCAAAGACAAAGAAAGCACTGCAGAGTAAAATCTAAGTGTATTAGTTATTTATTCATCCTGAGCAGGGTTACAGTGAATCATTGCGTGCGGGGTAGGGATACACTCGAAATGGGGTGCCAGAGAAAAAAAAATACAGGAAAATAAATGGAAACTAACTATGACGACAAAGCAGGACAGAACGAAGACACGGATAGCTTACTGTAAAAAAGTCCATCACTTTTATTTACATTTATTCAGTTTTAGTTACAAAAGTAACTTATAGTAAAAATAATAAATAAATAAATAAATAAATAAATAATGTATCATTTTATAGCATAATAATAATAATAATAATAATAATAATAATAATAATAATAATAATAATAATAGGAAAGTGTGCAGTTTGAAAATAATTAAAAAGTAATTAAATGTCTGGTACCAACTGCAATAAATGATAACTAATAAAATTAATAATAATTAAATAATAAACTCACATTGTATGGGAGGTCATATTTTGAAGTAAATTCTGTCAAAAGTTCTTCAAAATCTCAATCGCTCTCTACATTTTGCTTTTACAGTTATCTTAAAAAAGTTAGGAAAATACAGAAGTTAAGCTATTAAGCTTGAAATAATTTGGGTTTTCTTTGCTCTTTTCTTTCGTTTTTTTTTTTTGCCTACGTTACTAAGTAAATGCTGACAACGCTGCATCAGAAATTCTTCAGGGGTGTTTGGGTGGTTAAGGTTTCTCAGTATCCTTTCTGAACACTCTGTAGTAGAACAGATAGGGAATTCCCAGATGAGGACACAGTGAAGAACCATTTATGGTACTAGATGGAACCTAAAATATTTAAAAACCAGCATTTTAAAGTGAGCCACAAATCCATGTTCACATCCCTCCATTCTTAACCA
>CM074916.1:30222484-30237648 GCA_037576815.1 Pangasius larnaudii
AGTGTTGGGGATGTCAGATTTAATAGCTGAACATTGCTCATGGCAAAGTTAGTGGTTTTGTAAGACGAGGTTTGGATGAGATTTGGGTTTCGACCTCGTTGTTATGCACTAACTCGTTCCCCTCCCTCTTGGCCTGCTGCCCTCTGAGAAGTCCACTAAGCCAATCCGAAATAGCAACAGGTTTTGTGTGTGTGTGTGTGTGTGTGTGTGTGTGTGTGTGCTGCGAGCTCCAAGGCCCTAGGGCCAGCCACGGAGAGCGAGAGAGAGCGTGTGTGTATGTAAGAGTGAGAGAGAGATAGAGAGAGGAAAAGAGGAGCTCTCTCCCGCGACGCTCTCCGAATGCTCAGTGTCATGTGCTTCCTCCGAGCGTTCTTCACGGTAAGAGCTTCCTAGCTTTTCCTCCAACTCTCGTTTGCGCCCTTGCTCTATCTGACGCTAATCCTACTCGGAGAGACATGGTGTGTGTTTGTCAGTTTGCGCGTGTTTGTGTCTTTTGTTTGTGTTTTTTTTTTTTAGATTCTCGGGAGAAGATTGTGAGAGCAGGATAGGCCTTCAGGATGGAGCGTTTGGAAGAAGTAGTGTTTAAATGTCTGGATGAAGATACGCCTTCAGAATCACAGAGTCACAGGCTTGTGGTGTTTGGATGAATGTGATATTGATGATGATGATGATGATGATGATGATGATGATGATGATGTAGGTGGATGCTAATTGTGTTAACCGTACAGTCACACTAGCGAGCATGAAAGTGGCAGGAGACTGTTTAGTTTCTACGCAGCAGCTCGACACAGAGCTGTGAATTTCAGCAGCAAGCAACATTTAAATTGATATTTTCTCAGTTGTGCGCAGGTTAGCGATAACGCCGTAAGGTTTCGTCAGTTCCCCATTCCCAACTTCCCAACTGCAATCAGTTCCCCTTTACTGTTTAACACAAACATGGAGGAAAAACCTATAAAACTGGTTCCCTCGTATCCTCTCATATCCACATCACCAAGAACAGTAAAGCTTGGAAAGACGTAGCAGAGAGCGCTGAGTGCCTCTTAGTGCAGTTGTGTTTAACTAGTTAGCTTTAGAAGATATATACAGCTCTAGTGTTTCTCATTGGAGCAAAGTAAAATGCTGGACAAGCCACGCCCACAAGAGACAAACCACGAGCGGCTTCTAGTTCTGCTAAAGTGAACGCAGGGTAAGACAGATAAAATATTGATTCTATTTTTTTTTTTTTTTATTCATATTTATTTTACTTTTTATTCTTTGCTAAAAAAAAAAAAAAAGGTGAAGCCTATTTGACTTTGCGAGCCTCTTTTCTTAAGGTTGTATTTCGTTTTCATTAGCAAAGCCTGATGGGCAATGTGGGCTCCAAGCAGCCAAAACAGTAATATGATAAGATCAGCTGGATGATAAGGACAGTTGAGTGAGTCCACATGGGAAAACTTTGAACAGAATGCATACAGAATAAACACATCTTAAAGAGAGTATGAAGAGTATTGTTATTAGTTTATAGCAAATCCACCAACGCTTGGGTCTGACTTTAGATTATCCCTCAGCTCTGGATTGTGATTGGTCAGAAGGTGTTGATTAATTTTCTATAACAGCAGCTCTGGCTGCAAATCACAGGTCGATATTAATGCACTCGTTCTAATATGTTATCGTTTCTATAGAAACAGCCCATTCACAGGGCCGTCTACAGGGAACGAAATGCTAAATGCGAAAATTACCCACAATGCTTCACATTTTCCCTTTTACACTCAGTGTATTAATGTTATTCTCTCCACAGGAGGCTTGTATGGTTATGCTCAAACATCTCTCAGTGCACATGTGATTCATTGCGTATATTCTCCCTTTTTCTTTTAATTTACTAGTTTTAAATTTGACTCTGCTGACTGTAGAGCCCATGTACGCTGTGTGTGTATGAATAGGCGTTGAGTTGCTATGGTTTTCCCTCACTGTGGTATTCATCTGATCCGGAGCAGACTTCTTCTCTTGGCAGGATCTTTCATCGTGATTATTAGAGCTTATTAGAGGAAGTTGGTGCTATTCAGTGCTCTTGTGCTTCAAAAGAAGAGGCTGTCAATCCCGTATTGTGCACAATAGAGATTATTAAGAAGTGAATGGACTTAGACAAAGCGTTCAGGACTTCAGAGCTGCCGACTCTGACCTTTGACCCGACCTGAAGGTTTGAAGAATAACATCCACTAAGTAGACGAAGTGAGGGATCAAGTGCCTTTTGGCTGACGAGGTTCCCTCGCGTCGTAAAGCTTATCCAGTACACTGAGTCTTTATTGCAATGCCTTTTACATGTATGTTGGATTTGTTTCTTTTATAATAAACGGCCAGCTTTACGAGCTGTACTTATATTACTAATGCACTTATGAGTCTCTGGGTGCTGGTAAATCGGAGTTTTATGGATGGCTTGTTAGTTAATCGCTGAGGTTGGGACTACACTGGGACTCGTTTACTGTCAGCTCTCCTCTTATTCTCTCTCCGGGAGCCTGCTTAGCGTCTGCTTCTCTCCGACACTGTAACGGAGCTCACCGAGTCACTGCTGCTAACTCTGACACCAACATGACCCTTTTTTCTAATTATGACACGCAAGAAAGGAAGAATATTTTAGTTATTGATAAAGGACATTTATTTAACATTACAATAACAGGAAAGAAAGAAAGAAAGAAAGGAAGAAAGAAAGAAAGAATGCAGGAAGGAAGTAAAGAAGGAAGGAAGGAGGAATTTAGGAAGGAAGAATGCGAGAATGAAGGAAGGAAGGAAGAAGGAAGAATTTAGGAAGGAAGGAAGCATGGAAGGGTGAAGGATGAAGACAGGTAAATGGAATGAAGGAAGGAAGGATGGCTGTAAGGATGAATATGCAAGCAAGGAAGGAAGGAAAGATGGAGTGTAGGAAGTATCCTTATGAAGAAAGGACACATACATGGGAAGGAAGGAAGAATGCAGAAAGGAAGAAGGAAGGAGGAATTTAGGAAGGAAGGAAGGAAGGAAGGAAGAATGCAAGAAGGAAGAAGGAAGAATTTAGGAAGGAGGGAAGCATGGAAGGGCGAAGGAGGGTAAAAGGAATGAAGGAAGGAAGGAAGGATGGCTGTAAGGATGAATATGCAAGTAAGGAAGGAAGGAAAGATGGAGTGCAGGAAGTATCCTTATGAAGAAAGGACACATACCTGGGAAGGAATGAAGGAAGGAAGGAAGGAAGGAAGGAAGGAAGGTTTTTGACATACGGGACCTGCTGTACTCCTCTCTCCCAGCACAGGTTTTCTCTCTACAGAATGTGTGTGCTGTCGTGTGAAACTGCTTGACCTCAGGACCCAAAGAATTCAAAGTCCTAAAAATGGAAGTCAGATTAATATTTCACATACCTTTATTTTTAAAAAATGATGGAAGATACAAAAAACATAAACAGATTCCTTGGCATGTTTTCCACCAACCCAGAAGTAATAATAATAATAATAATAATAATAATAATAATAATAATAAACATTATCATTACGTGGTGTATGTTTCAGGGAGAAATCTGGCTCTGATTAGTGAATGAATCGATACTATCTGATCCACTCGCTGGAGGCTTTCTATGGACCGTGTCATTCACTATAAGTCTAGACTGCAGAAACCAAGGCCAGATGGCTCAAGCCTTCAAGCGAACCTTTTCTGATCAGATGAGAACGTGGATAAGTATTCCTGCTGTGAGCATCCCTCTGCAGTACAGGCCACATTTTTGGCTGGATAATGATCTCTACTGGGAGCCATAAGCAATTACTCTTACTTTTCCCATATAACTGACAACGGCTGGAAGTTTTCTTGTGTCCGTGAGCTATTTTCCATTTTCACTGCGTGTATATTTTGCTGCTGATAACCACTGGGTCTGATCCTTATAAGGACACATTACAGGATGTTCCTTCTCTGTGGTTTATATGTTGGTGTGTTAGCCTGCTGCACTGTACAACCCCACTATCCTTTAGCGCTGAGTTACGAGCTGCAGAGATAAATTAACTCCAAAATGTTGTTGAATTCATTCTCAGTAACCTTTAAGTAACCTTTAACAGTCACTATTCATGCTGGCTCTTTAAAATTCCAGGTACAGTGTATGGCTTATCTGAATTTGAATTTCCCCCTCACTTGCTGGATATCGCAGCAGCACATTTAACCACACCTCTTTATAATGAATTCATTTTAGCCCCACCCACTTTTCTTTTTTTTTTTTTTTTTTACAATCACGCTGCTCACATGCCTGCCGTGTTATTGCCTGATATATTTTCGTTTCTATAGTAACAGCTCTTTCGCAGAGATGTGTATGATGGACGTTCCACATGAACAGATGAATGAATGCGTGTTTTTGTTGATATGGTGAAGTTTTCTGTAAGGAGACGTTTATTTAACGTTCATGGCTGCTATGACGTAAGGGAGACATTTTGTGGGCGTGACACGACATTGAATGAAATTATGTATTGAAAAAAAACATGTTCTTTAATTAATAAAATTTGTAATATAATCGGTGGCAGATTGCTGGGGTATACGAGGCATAAAACAGGTTTAAGGTTGATGATAAATGAAGTGTTGAGTAAATAAATAAAATCTCATTATAATAACAGACAAAATAACCCTAGCAAATGTAGCTAGCAAAGAATGTGCGTTAGTATTTCTACCAGATTTCTGTTTAATCTTTGCGTTAAAAATGAAAAAAAAAAAACAATTCTACGTTCCGTAGAGAGAGTTTGTGCTGTATAACCGATTTATTTAGCTTTGTTTAACAGATAATGTATCTGGCCCAGTCTTCCATTCTGTAATTGTATTTACTGAAAAAGGCCACCGAGGGACAATATGAATTTGCTTCTATCAGCTTGGACGTGTTCCAGGACGCTGGCGAATCAAAAGGCGGCGTTGTTTCAGTCCTGACCGAGTGAACATCTATGTGAATGCGACTGTGTGTTGACCTTTTTGCTGAAAGTCTCGTTTTTTTTTTTTCACAGTGCTGTATAATTCATTAGAGTTATAATGACCTCATCACTGCTTTACTCACGGTGTTGTTGGCTGCGCTGAGTCCTGCGACCGAGGCATGAAGAAGTCGACCACAGAGTGGGCAGGAAGAGTGGAAAGGTCTTTTGGGGTAGAAGGAGTGAGAGACGGCTGTGAGGGAAGGATTAGGGTTCTACAAAAGACTGGTGGTCAGATAATCATCAGAAAGACCAGGA
Organism: Pangasius larnaudii; assembly: GCA_037576815.1. NCBI lineage: Eukaryota > Metazoa > Chordata > Actinopteri > Siluriformes > Pangasiidae > Pangasius > Pangasius larnaudii. The sequence continues at coordinate 30,227,680 of CM074916.1, forward strand.
ATTTGCTGTGGTTTGAGCTGTTAATGGGAATCAGGGCTGAGCAGTCCATTAGGCCTGACGATGACCGCCGAGGAACCGAGCGTGATCAAGGGCTCTTTGTTATGGCGCCTTTTTATAATCTTTATTGCTGCTGATTTCAGTTTCTAGATGACTGTTTTGGTTCCTATCATTATTGCAGAGGAGTTTCCCAGAATGCTGATAACTGTTCTGTAACATTCTTTCTCTGGAGAGTGTTTTTTTTTTATTTTTTATTCTAACATCATCCAAAGCCTAGAATTTAAAAAAAAAAAACAATTACACAGATTTCATTAGTTTATCACGTATGCAGATTTCATACCAAGTTTTCACATAGTGTTCAGTGTGTTTGAACAAAACCCTAATGTGTTCTTCAGCAAAAAAGTAAGGCAGTCAACATTTAAATCTGGAATGATCGCCACTTGCGTTGGTGTTTTGAACTCTCTGATATTAACTGATACCCTGGAAGCCCCGCCTCCTTCCCCTATCTCATATTAGTAATGTTTTAATGTTTGTAATCTCAGATTTTCCCGCTTGACACATACGTTGATTGAGCGCTCTCGCTTTCTGTCGCGGTGAATTGACAATGCTTTGAGTTCATTCATGTGAAATAAAATCCATCAGTGTATGTTCCGCTTAGCTAACGTGATACATCTATATAGCAAACATTAACTAACTATATTCGTTAGTGATGGCGGTGAAAACATTCAGCTGAAAAGAGAGAAAAGAAATAAAAACAGTTCAGTGTTTCCACTTTAGTGGCGATAATAATCAGAGCGTTTAGGCTGAGCTTCAGTTTAGGGATTTCCCTGCTTCGTGAATCTGATGCGTGTTACTGATGGAGTTAAATCAGACACGTGAAAGCAGGATGAAGATTAATCTGCAGTAAATAGTGATGTAGGAGCTCATGATATACCCCGGCTCTCCATCAGACTCTCCCACTCCATCACTCCGTGACTCAGAGGGCTGGAGTGGTCCTGCCAGGCCTGGTCAGTTGGATGGCTGGCTGGTTGGTTGAATTGCGTTGGAGTGAAACAGTGGAACAAGTGCATCATGGTAAAGTTGGTTTAATAAGGAATGTTCCTCTCCGCTGGGGGCTGGGTTGTGGCTGTGTGGGTGTTTATGTGGTATTTATTTATGTGGAATGTCTTAGCAGGAGAGCTCTACTTCTCAAATCCTGCTTGAATGCTGCAGCTTTTTTCAGTTCTGCATCCTGTAAACTTCCCTCTTGCTAGATCTGTTGATTCCCTTGCCAAAGCCTGGCGATGGTCTACTGTACGCTCTTTCTAGAGCAGAGTAAACAGAGATAATGCGACTTTAATCACGAGCGTTTATTTTATATCTAATGTGTGTGTTACACAAACATGGCCTACAGGTTAGAAAGCAAATGCTCTAAAGCTGAGGAAGTCTGCAGTGCTGTGCTGTGGAGTGCTACGATTTGTACACGATCTGAAAGTCTGATTCATGGGATCTATGGGATTTGTTTCACACATTTTGTTCCCCCTTTTCTCACTTTTCTTACCTGCCATCTTGTCTCGTTCTCTTGTTCATTTCTCTTTGTGTTTTATGATTATGTCAGGCTCATCACTGAAGAGGGTCACTGCACAGCCGAGCAGTAAATGCCATTCCTCATCATGCCGATTCAGAGCACAGCTCAGTGATTAGAACTGGAGGAATAAATCAGATTTGCAGAGTGGAGTAATCAAAATACAGGCAGGAAACATCAAACTAGTTTAATCTATAATCTGGCAAAAGACAGGCAAGAGTCATATAGAACAAGAGTAGAAACAAGAAAACAAGGCTCCATCTTAACCATACAAGAACATAAGCCTTTGCAATGATACACTGACACAGCAGGGTCAAACACAAACTCTACTCTCTCTACATTTGTACTTCTGTAAAATATTCTTTCGATTAACACCCATAAGCTCTGAACTTAGAGTAGGATGTTTCTATAGGAACATAGAACGTAGCATGTTGGAGGTTACTGCAAAAAAATCAGGATTTATCATATATTCTAATATAATGTAATATAATATCATATATTTACAGTTAATATTTTTGTTATTATTAACGTTATTTTAATCTTTTTCAGTGGAAGTGTCATAAAGGTATTTTATAGCAACGTTATTGATATGGAAAGATGCCTTCAATTTCGAATTTTACAACTGTTCCGACATAAAACAGAAAATATAGAAAAATATTAAATATAAGAAAAATATATACATAAAATATATGAAGAGATTTATATAAAAAAAATTATTAAATGCTTAAAAAACAAATCTGTGTCTCCAGCTCTCCTACTTCTGCCTGACATCCGGCTGAAATACATGAGCGCCTCACACTTACCAGTTTAATTATACAGATCATGAAAGCAATCATGATTTTTACTGTATATATTTCCTCGTCCCACAGAAATTCATTTCGGGTAACGCCACGGCCAGCACAACACATGATCACATGATCAAATCGTTTTTAGACGTGAGTGCGATTTACATTTCGCATTTCAGCACCGTGAGTTCTGAGCCCATGCTCGCTATACCATGGAGGACGCTACGCTCCGAAACTCTGAGTACTGTGAAAATGTTAGTGGACTTTTTCCCAATTTCAAACAGGCCAAGTGAAATGAGACTGAGGGCTGGATTTGGCCCGCAGGCCTTGTGTTTGACACACGTGGTATACACGGACAAACTAATCAGCAACTAACACAGAACAGGTGAACACAGTCAGGTAACAAACCATTGACAGGACAGGGGTGGAGACGGGACTAGAAAAGAAATGAAAATATGAGCAGGAGGTAAGCCATGCAAAAGGAGAAAATGTGACAACTGTTAAGATTTGTAAATTTTATCTCGGTACAGTTGTATATGAGTTTCAGGCTTAAGACGTTTAAATATGTCCCGTTATATCCATTGTACTTGAGCAAAGTTTCAGGTAAGTCACTGTAAAATAAGCTCTAATCCACCTGGAAAAACAAAACTTATACCTTGGTGTAGCTTTATCATGCTTTTTAGCATTAAGTCCTAGACTTGTTTTTCTCGTTTTCGTGCACTTCCTGGATTTGACTTTCCTGTGTTATAATTCGAATTATGGATTGCCCTAATAAAGCTCCACCAGGTTCAGGATTACATATAGATTATTTTATTTATTATTTAGTACTTTTAGCCTAAGCACCACACATTACATTTGAACAGGTTTTAAGAGTTAATGATTTTGCTCAAGCAGTGGCTGGATTTTACTCTCAAACCTCTGATCAGTTTCTCAAAGCTTTAATCAATAAACCTCTGCTGCCTGTCTGAAGAAGCTTGAAGAATAGGTGTAGAATAAAATCCCGTCAGCAGAGCTCTCAAGTGATATGATGCTCTCTCTTTGGCAAATTGAGTGACCTGCTAAAGATTACCACATTAGCTTAGGAATACTGCTAGTTTGTTCTTTTCCATCTCATTAAGAAAAGAAAGAGAAGCCATGTGACCCAGTGGTTTGGGGTTAATATTAAATTATAGTCTCACATATTAAATTATGGGGTGCTTCCATCACTGTCAGGGCAGATTCACTCTCTTTGCCAAAGTACAGTTTAGTAAGTTTAGACAGAAATACAGAGCAAGATGAAAATCTCAGCGTTCCCATGTAAATGGTTCTGAAATGGCTTCATTGTGCTGCTGAGCTGCATGCAGAGGCGTTATAGATCTGCATTGCCTTTTCGCACAGCGAGAGGCCTCCATCTGCTTCTCAATGGCTCTCATTTAGAGCCAACGCGGAGGAGAACGTGAAGACAGTGAACACTTTACATCCCTCCTTCCCTCTCTCTCTCTCTCTCTCTCTCTCTCTGTCATTAGACTTTTGCAATCTCTTCATCTGTGCATGCAGTACTGCAGGTTCTCCCACACACACACACACACACACACACACACACACACACACCGGTTCTAAGCTGATTTCAGATCTATGTGGAGGGATTCAGTGTCGCGACAGGCTCTGGGGACACACACACACCCACATACACATACACACACACACCCACATACACACACACACACACACACACACACACACGCACAAAGAGCAGAGCTCAGGTTACTTCCTGCTAGTTAGGGATGACCTCACTCACAGAGATACACACTCTGGGATTAGCAAAATGGCATCCATTCCACATGGCACATCACTGCCTCACTCACACACACACACACACACACACACACACACCTTCACCCAAAATGCTACTTTCTAATGAAACAATAAAATAAAACATTCTCTCATATCTCAGATGTAAGTACACTGGGTTTCTAGTTTATTTGGTCGCATTCTGCACTTATGATATTATTATTATGTGAGTAATTTTTTGAATATATTTTACTTTTTAGACTAAGCTCTTTACTCAGATAATTTATATGTAGTCGTATTCTTTCCGAGTGATGGCTGGTCACGATATTGAACAGGAAAGCTAAAAATGATTCCGTTATCCATCAGTAACTATTGTGAAACCGTTAGAGCTGAGTTTTACGCTACGTTCACACTAGCTAGCAACTGTAACGTGAGGTCATGAGTACTGTGTGTAAACTGTGTTTAAAAGAGAAAATGCAACAATCCTCACCAATATTCCAGGTAGGGGGTCAGAGAACGGAACAGGCAGATAGCATGATCAGAAAACCAGAATGAACAGGAAACAGGAACCCACAGCTCAGAAATGAATCGATACAAACGCAGGATAAGCCTTTGCAAATGAAAGACATATACAGCAGGGTTTAAACAGAGAAAACTGATCACGGGCTGAACTCGGAACAGGTGAACACACTAGGAAACAGAGTGAACTCAAAGCAAAACATGAGAGCGGTGCTTGGAACTGCTCCATGTGCTGAACGGGGGGATACGTGACAGCTGCATGTCCGCTTGTAGTTTGTCTCTTGTGAGTGTATAGTGACTGTTACTGTTGTCACATGTGGGTGTGGCCTGTCCAGCATTTTTCTTTTATTTCTGATGAGAAACAATAGAAAGTACAATCTACAGCCCACTGTATGTTACACACAATACTTCTTTAAAAAAAAACAGCATATTGAAGGTTGATTTATATGTTACATGCTTGGCTTGTCTTAGATTTTTTTTTAAACATTATATTAGCGAAGCAAGCTAGTACTAATAAGGCATCAGCGATCTCTGCTAATTCCCTCCAAGCTTTATTTTTCATCAGAATGTCTCTATACACAACGAGACGATATATTAACGAGAAGTTGAATATGATGAGATGAAAGGACAGTTATAAGTTTTCTTGGGAACTAATTGCAGGTAGGTAGTTGTGAGCGGGGAACTGAAGAAATGTCGGACCACGTGCACCATAGGATTGGTCCGAGGAATCATTCGATGCAGTTATTTGGATTTGTCACTGGTTCACCGTGTCATAGACATCGTGTCATGGAAGTAATTGCTAATTACATACATAGGAAATAAACATTACGGACTCGAAACCCTTAAAAAATTAGAAATGACAAATGTCTACCTGCCATCGATGAAAGCTCGTGATATAACACACTGCTCAACACTGATAGTTTCACTCTCCAGCTGGTGATGGATATTAGACTTTAGCTGTCACTGATCTCCACATCAGCACTGGGTTTGGGGATTTGTGTCTCTTTGTGTGTGCGAGACAGTTTCAGCCATTGTGTAAAGCACTGGGTTATAAACAAGAGCCCTGGCGTCGGTGTATTAATAATTAATGAGCAGGCAGATGTCATGCGTGCTCGTCTTCATGGAGGAGGACAAAAGCGAAGGCAGAACATCTCGGATCTCAGATCTCTCACTCAGGGACAGACTGGGATTCTTTCCTGATTGGCATGTACTGCTTCACTTCCCAACACTGTGTAAAAGAGAAAGTGTGTGCATGTGTGTGTGTGTGTGTGTGTGTGTGTGTGTTGGCCGAGGATCTCTCTGGGCCGTTTGGTCTGGCACGGTGCCAGAGCCACCCTTCCTTTGGAAAACTGAACTCGCCGTGTAGTCAGTCTGTCCAAAGTGTGTATGTGAGCGCTTGTTTGAGCATGCCCAGTGTGTGTGTGTGTGTGTGTGTGTGTGTGTGTGTGAAGACTTTCTCTCCGTGTCTGAATGAACAGCACCCACGTGCATTCCCTGTGCTCGACTGCTATCCAAACTGGAGGTGGAGCTCCTGACTGGGTGCATGACTGGAAACTGAGGTACTGAACAGAGAAAGAAAGAGGAAGAAAGATAGAGAAAATGAGAGAGGGAGAGAGAGAGAGAGAGAGAGAGAGAGAGAGGACTCTGGAAGCACCTGCTCTTGTTTTCCTGAAGGATTTAGGCTATAACTGGATAAGAACAGGTATGTGTGAATGGAGTGAGGAGTGGAGCGAGTGTTCTTAGTGTTTGAGTTTGTTTTTCTGTCTGAGCACGTGTACGTCTCTTGTTCTTAGTCACAGAGATGAGTGTGTGTGTGTGTGTGTGTGTGTGTGTGAAGGATAGTTTATTAGTGATGCATGTACAGAACATAATACATAGACAGCAGCTCTTGCAGCATAAACACTCGCTCGTATTTTGTGTATTGTAAAAGTGTCTTAACTATAAAAAAAAAGCACAGCGTTTATTAGCATAAAATCGAGGACAGTGGTCCGTCATGGTGATGATTTAATTTCTAACCCAAATAAATGATTTAGTATTATACCACAGTGCTGCTGAATTCTGGATTCTGATTGGTCAGAAGGTGTTCATTTATTTTAATCTATAACAGCAGCTCTAATAAATCACAGGTTTATATAAATGCGCTCGTTCTAATGCGTTACCGTTTCTATAGTAACAGCTCATTCCCAGGAACTGGTACAGCGGATGCTTCACATAAACAGATTTTTTTAAAAAAACGCGTGTCATTGTTGCTGTGGTGAAGTTTTCTGTAAGCAGATGCTTATTTATGTCTTATTATCTTCAATAGAGAGAATAAAGAGAGGCAGGTGAGGGAATGGCTGTTTATAGCTGCTATAACGTAAGTGAGAACAGGAACTAACTGGTCTCGCGGATGTTTCAGACCATAAACAAGTACTATATTATTTTCCGTGCTAATCTAATCTGAACCTAATCAGTGTTCTGTTGTAGGTGGCGTGGTTTCATGTCATAAATATTAAAAACGTTGAATGTTTTTCTCTCAGTATTCCTTGTCTGTGTCAGTATAACGCTAACTGTCTCATATGAAGTGCAATCACGGAATCCGTCACCCCTGTGCTCTCCGGCAGGGTTCAGCGCACGTTTTGGTTGTAGTCTTGTCTCCGCCCCCTGTCTTGTCATTAGTGCGTATCCCGACTGTGTCCCCGTGCTCTGTGTTAAGTCCTTGAGTAGTTTGTCTATGTATACGCTGCTACTTCTTCGTGGCTTCATGATCTTATCATGATATTCATCTTTGTGTATATTCTGTGTGCTGTATTCCATGCCACTGTCATCATTTCTGGCCATATAGGTATCCTGTCTGCCTGCCCTTTGACCCCTGCTATATTTAATGACCACGATTTCCTCAAAAATGAAGACCACGTCGATTTTACGGAATGTACCATTTATATGCTATTACTCGATTTGAATTCAGACACATTTTTCTAGCTCCTGCTGGAAGAAGTACGATCTTGCCTTCTCCATCAAGACCACATTCATTTTTTTTTGTTTTTGACATCCAGCAGGTTTGTTTTGGAGTCGTGTTGGCTCACGTTTGAGAAACTGCATCTGATTTCTGAAGTCTGATATTAACTCTGGGTGGTGATTTGTTCTGGCACATTATGCAGTGCAGATGCCTTGATGACTGAAGGACAACCAAAAAAACAAAGAAAGCATGAAAACTGTCATTATATGTGGAGTCTCCTACCTTCTCAACACTCATTAGGCTTTTAAAGATCTGGTAAAAACAGACAAGCATTAGGATCTGAGAGAGCATCTAGTCAATATGTGAATATTTGTTCCATATTGTGTAGTAAAAATGACGTCTTATCATGTAGACCTGTGACTATCTCACATCCTTATTGGTCTGAATTCCAACCAAGCACTTCCTTGCAGTTTTGTATTTTTTATTCTTTAGATTTTTGATTTTCAAGCACATTAGTTGTGCTATAAACAACAGCCCCACATCTCACAAACACAACCTTTCAGCCAATAACATGTTTTGTTCTTCAGTCTCTGCACCAATCAGAAGTCGGTCTCAGAAACAGGTATATGTACATCATCAAGAATAATAGTAATGGACCACTGAGCTCTTTCAGATCTGGCCTAATCATCAGAGGATAATGGATAAATATAGGTATACACTTCAGAGGGTCAATCTATTTTCCTTCTTTAATTGCTACGTTGTGCGTCAGCGGTGTCCGATCTCATCCACAAAGGGCTGGTGTGGCTGCAGGTCTTCGTTCCTTCGTAACAATCAGGAGATATATGATACAGTAGTTGATTGAAGGCCACAATGAGCTGATTAAACAGGTGGAATCAGGTGCGGTTGGAACATGAACCTGCAGCCACACTGGCTCTTTGTGGATTAGATTGCCTACAAGCCCTTGTTGTATGTTATTTTGTCTGCATTCCCATTAGTTTAAATTTGTTTAAAACCTCCACTTGTCTAAATACGGTACTCATGACACCTCCTCCTTTCTTGGTCTATTCGATAATCCATGTTTTAATACCCTGTTCACTTGCTTTTTCATAGCATTAATCCATTGCTAAAACTGTCTCCACACGTCCACTTCTGCTATCACGCAAATTCACGGTATAGCTGCATGCTTCAGTGCTTCTGAAAGAAATCACAGCTTCCTGGTTCTGCACCAGCCGTCAGCCCTTAGTTCACAGATAGAGATCACGTTTAGATCAACGTGATACTATGCATTCCAGAGGAATTATACTTCTCTCTTCTGTAGTAAAACTAAATCAGGCTAATTCAGTCGGTTAAATTCTCAAATCTGATGGTGTGAAGGCGTCAGCAGTGCTTTATATGAATGCGCTCATTAGTGCACTCATTTGGTGGTAAACTCCGCTTCATCACGCCACCCGGTTGTTGATTATTTTACTCTAACAGCACAACACTGAATGTTTTCTTGTCTACTCTCAGTCTGTTTTTTACACTCTAGTCTCTTATCGTAACACAAGACATGCTCTTTCATGCTCTTGTCTTTTCTCCATGTTGCTATTCGGTAGTGTGTAACACAAAGCCCTTACGCTCGCTTGTATTTTTTATAACACACAGAGGTACTCAGTGTTCAGACTGCTTTAATAAGGCTTCTCATATCAGAGGAATGATGGGATTTTAAGTGCTTATCAGAATAAGGCCCAGCCGGTCGGGTGCAGTTTCCTCTCAGTGAGTGTAACTGGAGGTGATGAATTTCACACCAGACTGCTGTAACTCGGCCAAGACAAGCTTTCTGATCATGCTTAATTTATTAGTGATGGAAAATTTATTTTTTTCTGTCAATCCCCCTCAAAAGACACGTGTTTGTGTCTCCATGTGGACTTGGCAGTATACAATGTCTGCATTTCATACTTATGCTTCATAATGTAATGGTATGTTATGTAAGTCACATGAAAGCACCAAATTCCATACTCTAATGTAGTTTTTGTCCTGTTAGTGTATCAGAGTACTGTTTAATTAACTAAAATCAACCTCTTCACTGACCGTGTTGCTTACACGAAACTAATAGCATGCCACATCTCACTTCTATCAAATATCGATGGGTTAGTCATAACAAAAACAGGAAACTAATTGCTAAAAGATAGAAACTCTGCATTGTTATTGCTATTAAATAATCTAGCTGGTACTGAATCAAGGAGCTTTACTTTGACTATGTTGGCTAGACATAATTATTTAACTAGATATTAGCTCAAAAAGCTAAATAAACATCAAACAAAGTGTAACACTGGGGGGTTTTCAGCAGAGTAATTCAGCATAATAGCTTGGCAGTTAGCTACTGTCAGTGTGTAAATTAAAGTATTAACTTAAAA
>CM074916.1:30237748-30251512 GCA_037576815.1 Pangasius larnaudii
AATTATAAATATTAAAGATAAATAAAATATTGATGCAAGTGCATATACTCAGCGTTGTATTAATTAGGGTAAATCCAACAAACATAGTCAATGTCCTTGGCAGATATCATAGCACAAGCATAATCCATATTCAAGATACAAGAACGTGCGTGAATCAAATCCAGGCAACATGGAAACAAGGAACAAGGTTCAGAATTCAACCAGATGAATAGCATGATAAGACTTCACAATGAGAAAAGGAAAGAGAAGGGTAGAAACAGACAATATAATATTATAATATAAGTGAAACACAGAACAGCTGAACACAGCAGAGTAACAAAACAATGATAAAACAGGAGCAGAGTCAGGACTGAAAACAAAACAAAGGCACGTGGAAGTGAAAACACAAGCACATAGAATGAACGACAAAGCAACCGTGCTCACTTTCTGTATGTAGGAAATTGGGCTTAGGGCACCATTTTGGCACAGGGTGCAAATTGTCTCCACGGGTTATTTTGTAAGGACAATACTGGTGTAATAACACAAATACAGGAAGTGTTAATGATAGAAAAGAGGCCAGTAAATTGCTGGAACAATCTTCAAAGTTGAACACCTAAAGTGTTGAGTGAATTCAACGTTGAGGGTGGTAAAAGTGGTCCTTGAACTCTGGGGGGATTGTGCTGTGTGTGGTTGGTGTATCCATTATTCCCAGCGATTAGAGTGTAAAAATAAAAGGCCCGGTGGTTAATCGGTGTTGCTTTGAACTCAGAGAGAGGTTCATTTTGAGTACTCACCACTTTTTTTTTTATAGGAAAGTGTGTGTGTGTGAGTGAGCTTACAAGCCTAAAGGCTTTCTTACATCTCCAGCAGGGAGGGATTGGCTTAGATTAAGCCAGACTTTGAGTGTAGAACACCGAAAGCCCCCAATCGTACCAGTCACAACCCTCTCCCTCGTCCTCTTGGGCTGTGGGAGGTGGTCATGGTGAGTTTTTCCATTGGACTGGTTGACGCAGGTAGCTCCGACCTCCTCTGTGCCTGTAACATAAGACTCTGCTCCGTGGTGACTCCAGAGCACCCAAGAGGATGGGCGATAGAAGGTAAACAAAGAGATAAAGAACGGGAGGACGGCTAGCTAACACGTGAGTGGCGATTTGTAGAAAGCCTTTAATTCAGTGTGTAAGAGACCATGGGAGCAGTTTTCAGCTGGATATCCACACAAATCTGCATGCTTATCAAACACACAGCAGCCATCTCCATGCTTTGGACTGTAAGTTGTGTGACCTGATATAGGTACTTTGTGTGTGTGTGTGTGAGAGAGAGAGAGAGAGGGATAGAGAGTGAAAGTATAATTGGGTACAGAGGCTGATGAAGTGTTTGTTTAAGTGTTAGGTACAGCTTCCTTCCTCTGGGTGTGTTATGGTCTCCTAGCGGCTTTCACTTCACTGTGGTTTTGGGTCATGGGTCAGCGTGATTCTGCATAATGAATCTTTTCCTGAACATAATTCATTAATATCTGCAGTTCAATTCATCTTGTGGATGATTATTAAAAAGTGTTTCTGTAATTAAACTCTCTTGAAGAAAAGTCCAGTCTGCAGATGAAAATAGTCACTTTACTGTTCTGCTATATTACTTTAAGAAACAGATCCAGTGGGGTTGGGAATTTGCATTGCATCATAAAATTGAAGAGGTAATCTTGTTAAAAATGTAGACTATGCAGCCAGTGTTTACATGGGAAGGGGTGGAGTTTGTAGGGCTGAGAGTTTTGCTAATTTGCGTGTTTGTAGAATCTAGAAAGTGAAGGCTTTTTGTGTTTATGTTGTCTAATCTCATTTAAAAGCAATTAGTTTTACTTGTACTACTACTACTACTACTATTACTGTCAGCAATACTACTATTACTACTCCTAATTCTTCTACTACTACTACTACTACTACTACTACTACTACTCCTGCTGTTACTACCAGTACTACTAGTGCTATTAAATTACAATTGTTATTACTGTTACTACTCCTATATCTAATACTGCTACTACAGAAAGCATGAATAATGAAACTTAAAAGACTGAAAAGCTTGATCAAAAGTTATCACAAATCAACTTTAAGGTAATCCAGGTCTAAACCACAAATGAGTGAGCCGAAGGAGATAACTGAAAGAAAATATCATCAAGAATATTAGGGAGGAACCTTGAGAGGAACTGTGAGTGAAAAGAGGAATTCCTTCTTTCTAGCTTGATACCAGATAGTGGTAGTACAGTAGTGTGCAGTACATAATACAGTACAGTACAAATAAGTACACAAGTACTGTACACACACAGTACAAATAAGTTAGGAGTGTCTTATAAATGTTCCATGAACTTTTAAATTGAGATGTTTGTGTTTCTTTGCTTCCTTATTTGTTTTCCCTGCAGGTCCAGGAAGCTCTTGAGGCCCCGAACGACCCTGGTGGAACAGAGAAGACCAAGTGTAAGCTTGATTCATACCCACAAGGATGGAGGGAGCAGGAATCGGACAGTTCACATGAACAGTGGAATGACGAGGATGAGTTTTCGGCTCTGTTAGGGGTGGATCATCTTTACCCAGGATTGAATTTAGAAAATGGACCTGAGGAGACAGGCTGTAAAGTGCAAGCTGGAGTAACAAACACACACTGTAGACAGCAGGAAATACAACACATCAACACACATAACACAGAGAAAGAAGAACTATACAGTCATCACATTAACACACACTGTGGAGAGCTCACAGAGGTAACACAGGAAAGACTGTCACTCTCAATCAACGGTCTCAACACAGTGGAACTCAGCACACAACTTGATCAAGGAACAGGAGAACTGAATAAACAACATGTAAACATATACAACGCAAAACACGCCACAACAAATAACACAGAGGAACTGAAAACACAAGACACTGAAAACACACATCTTACAGGTAAAGAATGTGTAGAAACAAACAATGAAAGGAGGGCAGGTTCACAAACTGCAGAGAAAAAAGATGAAAATATAGCAGAGGAAAAAAGAAAGGACAACAGTGAACCACACAACGGAAGACAAAGCTCGTCAGCGAAATACTGTGGAGAAACATTTCTCAAACTCAGCACTTCACCAAGAACAGATTTGTTTAGTTTAAACGATTCTGGCAAGCACAACTTAGAGAGCACAAGCATATGTAGTGCAGAGATAGACAAAAATATCCACAGTAACATAAACACACACCTTGATAGGTTACACAGTGCAGATCACAAGCACACATACAAACCAGAAATACACTCATCTGACAGCAGAGAGGTAGAAATCAGAGATACGGGTGCACAAAGCTGCTCTCAGGACTCAGAACTGCACCATAAAAACAGAAACAATCTAGATGCATACTGTCCAGAAAATTTTATAGACACAGAAGGCATAAAGTTCTTCCAACAAAGACATAACATCAAGTCAGGGCGTGTAAATATCAAACACAAGGCAACACCATCTCAGGATGATGTGTGTAATGGAAAAACAAGCATCTACAAAGCAGATGATCTTGACTCGCTAAGCAGGAGTGAACTGAAGCAGATTAATTGCAATGAATACTCTTTGCACACACATGCAACGAATAAGAGCACAAACACCTCAGGTGTAAAAGGAAAGGCACTGAACACTGCCGTGCACTGCAAAGACGCTCTGATTGTTTTCGCAACTTGCAGAGACTGTAACATCGCAGAGAAAGCACCATCCAAAACAGAGGAATACTGCTCAACACACCTTAACACCTGTGATGGTGACACAAAGCCTCATGACACACTGTGTGTATCAGGTATCCACTCGTTGCATTTGCGAACTGAATCTGTGAACTCTCCAGGGTCTGGACTTCCTCACCCCTTAAACGGTAAACTGTTGCCTGCTTGTTCTGAAGAGACAGCTCCAGAGACTTTAGTGCACACTGGAGCAGAAAAGCAACTACAAAAAAACCCACACAATCAGCAGCGGGACCTAGAGTCCAAGTTCCTGCCATGCTCCACAGACTGTGAGGATGCTGATGGAATCTTTTGGCTAAACTCACCAGTCACTGTGACAGAGAACAACAAGTCCACACCGTCCTATACTGGGGGGGTTAAAAAGTGTGTGACCAGGGAGGACAGAAGAAACAGATTTGAGGAAAAGGTTTGGGAGGATTCCTCCTTTCCACTTACCCTCTCACCACTATCTACGTCTGTGGAAAGACTTGCAGAAGGCATCACCCTCCTCCAAATACACAATGAGTGCAAGGATATTAACTCCCATAGCCCAGAGTTCTTGATATCCTCCAGTCATGCCTGTGACAGATCACATTACTCCCTTTCCACAGAGGAGAAAGTGAAGGATGGAAGCCAGGAACTGACAAGGTCTGAGGAAGTGGAGGATAGTCTGTATCCAAAACATGGACAGAGTATAGAAGATGAGCTTCATCCTCCATTCCATTCAGCCAAGTCAAACCATTTTGAGATTAGGACAGGGAACTGTGTCTCATCAAATCCTGTTGAAACACAGGCTCCACAATTTACTGTTTGTCAGCCAACACACACACGTGAGCAGTGTGTCAATGCCTTGAATAATCACACACTGTTTGTTGATTTAAAACATAAAAGAAGGATCTCTCCTCCCCAAGCTAATGTCAATGAGCGCCCATTTCCAGAAACTAGCACTATTAAGACTGTTGAAGACTCCAAAGCTAGCTTTGTTGAAAAGGACAATCCTCAATCAGATCAGAATAAGCCTCATTGGAACCTCCATGTATGCAATAACCCAGACTCAGAAAAGTCAGCAGAGGCCAAAGAAGCTGTAGGTGTCTGTAATCCATGGCTGGAACTGTATTCTGATGGTCCAGAAAGTGATTCTGAGGATAGTGATCAAACCAATTCCCTCTCTCTGACCTTTGACCACAATGAGGAAGTGCTTCGGCGTGGCTTGGTCAACGTAGATGGTCTAAAGAAACACTCAGATGTTCTGTGTCCTGTAGACTGGAGCAGTGAGGATTCAGCTGTCTCTGGGTTAGGCGAAGATTTAGAGAACATTCACTGTGACTTCTACCCACCACATGTGGAGAACCTTGAGCATCCTACACAGAAAGAGTACCTTGAAAAGGATACATGTTTACACTCTGAATGTAATATAGTAAGCACGGATGATAAACTGCACAATAACCATAAGTACCACATAGACTCACCCTTAATACAGTCAGTTCCTAATGGACTTGGTCTGTTTACACACTCCGGACAATGCAAAGATATTAACCACTCACATATACACACTTCTGTCTGTGGCTGCATACAAGAGACTGATTTAGACTCCGTCAGTTCTCAGCCACATCAGCCGTGTATTGATGTTCTTAAATCTTCACCAGGTTATCTGGAGACACAAAATCCTCTCAAGCAGGACAAACAGAAAGAGCTCTCTAGCTCAACTCAGCTAAAATCCCATAACGGCTTCAGGAGCTGTGGAGAAAAAGAAAACAGTTCATTAACACTTTCTGGAGTAAATACAATACGCTACACCCAATCTGAGGTCCTTCTCTCCTCCCGAAGCCTGGAGCCTATCCCAGAGACGGACTGCTCCCTGGATAACTTCCCTAATACTAATGATGATACCTTTCTAGGTGACAAGAAAACAGAAACTGAGAAGTTTGGAAGTGAAAAAATGAAACCCTCTGAGTCAGACCAGGACATTCTTGGGGTTGCTTCCTGTGAGCAGCGTTTGTCTGTATGCAAAGGTAACTCTTAACATAAAACCTGGAGGAAGATATAAATAACTTCATGAAATGAACAAGTGTAACCTGTTAAATGTATTACCATATTTTGGCTCTGATAAATGATGATTTCTCACTTGTTAGTCTATTTGCCTAGTCCAAATCAGTGAAATTGATTTTCTATTTGGTCCAATTCAACTATCAAGGGAGTACCAAAGTTTGATTCAAATGGACTAAAGATTGTGTGAAATGTGAAAGCACAATATATATAATACTTCATAAGCATTATCCTACCTAGTAAATTATCTGTGAGCTGTTCAAATGGGGAAACTTGGACAATATTTGTAGTGTTTTACTTTTCATCTCAATTTTAGTTCAATTTAGCTTTCTCAGGCACAACATGTTTTACTTTCCAGCTAGCATAATTACCTAAAATTGTAGATGTTCAAATAAGTGCTTTGCTAATGTCAGACAACTAGCACTAAACTGTATTATAACAGGGAAACCAGAAATAAGCACTGATACCATTATAAATATTGTATTGTTTACTTGAACACCAGGAAAGTCTGAGGACCTGCCATGCTCTGCTCCCTCAGACCTGAATGAGGACAAGACCCTGCAGAATGATGAAGCCACATCAATCAAGTGTCCGTCCACAGGATCCCTAGAACTGGACACAAGCAGCATTAACAGTGAGGACCAAGAGGAGCAGAGATCTCCTCTTGCTGGTCCCACTGTGAAATCACAACACACAAAAAGTAAAGTTAAGCAATCTAAATTCTCAGTTTTCTCCAAAATGCCCTCGTTCAGACGAGGAAAGAATATGGGAAGAGATGGGAGGGTAAGTAAGGGTGAATTTTCACCCAGGGACTCACAGGACAGAGGGGAGGACCTGCTTTTCTATAGGAGTCACCTGACCCAGGATGCAGGACGAGACCCAGAGGGTCAGCTTGACAATTCAGATGATGAAGTCTTCTACAAAATTGAGGATGTAAATAAGCAAACAGGGCTCCAGATAGATACAGAGGAGGAGGAAGAGGAGGAGGAGGATATCTTTGGTCATGTCCAGGGGACAGGGGACATGGAGAGTTCAGAGATGCCACAACTTAAACAGAGCACAGGTAGTGAAAGCTCAAGCTGCAGGAGGAGCAAAAGCACAGAAGGCCTAAGCTTTCGCTTGCGTTTTGCCCAGGCCCACAAGTCACTGTCAAGCTTATTTGAGTCGCGTTCCATGGATAAATACAATGAGTGTCCAGAATCAGAAGATACGCGAACCAAGCTTTCGTGGAGGAAGCAGAAACGGGCAAAGGAGGTGGATCTTCTAAGACGTACAATGTCTGTCCCAGACACGGACAAAGATGGAAATAAAGCTACGCAGCGCCACACTGACCCGCTTAGCAAACGTGGTGTCTTGCGAGAAGGAGTTGGCACATCGCTGCAGGACAGCAAATCAGATGGGCGCAGTAGGAGGTGCTTGTCAATTACGTTTATTGATTCCTCCGAGGCCTCAACTACTGGTGACTCTGGTCCCGTCTCACCTATGGCCCCGGTAGCCAGTCAGCTGTCATTAACTTGTTCCAAAATGCCACCAGGGAGCAGTGAAAACCCAGAATTGCCCATGAGACCAATGAGTCCCAAACCAAGCAGTCCAAGGTCTGCAGGGCAGAAACAGCGATTCCGTTACCCTTCTTCACGGGCAAACACTCTCTCTCTGATTATTCTTGGCCAAAGTGTTAGTGTTTCAGATCCCCCTGAGAGACCGAGGTCCCTCAAACCTAAAGTGGGCCGTCAGGGTTCTCTCAGTCCACTGGGTACCAGCAGCCACCTGGAGGATAGCCCCTCTCCCAGCAGCATCATTACCTCTATGACAGAGAATGAATTTGAGGTAAGCAAAGTCTGTGCTATTACTGCTTTTGCCTTGTCATTACAATTTTAGTGTCATTTCTGTTCTACTAGTGGTCCACAGTCCAAATAATATGGTGTGCCTGTTGCGTGTTGTGCAGGGCAACAGACGACCTATAGCTAAGTGCACACCTGAAAATCGCAGCTATACTATAAACTGGCCAATAAATATTCCAATTTGCCATAACTTAGCTTACAGGAACCTTATATATGTGTACCTATTCCTTGATATCCTTTAGCTTTTTCTTTACAGTCGTAGCTGCAGGCATGGAGTATAGTAGAGTTCCTCAGACATGGTTTTGAAATACATCTTCCCAGTACAATCAAAAGCTTTCCCTAATTCAATCCATCAGCTAATTATCAAGCATTTCATAGGAGAAATCAGGTAGGAGCAGGAAAACTGAAAATGTAAATAAGTGTGGCCCTCTATTGTTGGCTTTCAGTGGCATTGAGTTCAAACATTGTGACAGGCGTATAAGTTTGAGATTATCGCCATCTAGAGGTGGCTTTGCAAACAGGTAATGGGAACAACCCTTCAAAGATTTAACTCTAGATAAATATAGGCTCTATGACTTTACTGTGTCTTTGCTAGTGACGGTTCATATGAAGCTGTTGATGGAATGGAAATTCTGTAGGCACTACCCATGACTGAATTACCCATCTGTCTGAACAAAGACTATGTTTAACCATTAATAAAGAAATTTTAATTCCATTCATGCACTCTATTTTTTTTTACCTTTCTTCTACACACTAGGCAAATGGTCTGAGTCCACTAACAAGAGCGTTTTTTATTTAAACAGTTCTTTTGAGAACTGTTTTTTGTTCAATGATATGCTATCAGTGAAAAATGAATTAAACTATGATTAATTAAACATTATATTTGTTCATTTTGAATCATAAACTAGTTATTATGCTGCCTCCCAATGCACTAATGCCTTTGCCTAAGGATACTGTGGCAGTCTGATGATGCTTTTCATGAAACAGCCTAGCGTATCGCTGAAGGTATCTCCTGGAAGTCCTCATCTCTCCAGTCACTCTACAGTAATGAAGATGGTGAATAGTTCCCCTGCTGGATCATCCAGTCCAAGGACCAGGTCGGGATCCAGCATTGGATTTGTTCCTACCCTACCCATGCAGGTTGGATTGCAAAGACACTGTTTTAGGGATGATCTGTGGATCGAGGAGGAGAAGAAGCGCCAGAGGAGGCTGACAAGGACTGCACCAAAGAGGGGCACTCACCCACTGGAGGAGCTAGAGGAAGTAAGAGTGACCAAAATGTCATCTAGTGGAGCAAAGCAAAGCCTCTCTTCACTTCTTTTTCTTCTCCGTTGTCCATGTTGCCTCTTGAAAAAACTTAGTTTTGTCTGTTTCATCTCTTTGTTTCATCTTCACTGTCATTTGTTACCTCTCGCTTTTCCACAATTTCTCCTCTACTTCTATCCATAACACTTGGCAATCTCTTTGCAGTCTGCATTATTGGTCTGCTTTATTGCACATCTTGGTTTGCATCATATTGCCTTCTAAAATTCAAGAGCATTGGGCGGGAAGGGTGGTGTTTCAGATTTACCATGGCGGAATGCTGCAAATATAGACTCCATTTACAGTTTGTTAGTATGCTCATGTTTGGTCCATCAGTATTTTTCCTGACCCTGCTGATTACCACTCTGGCTTATTCTTTCCTCATTAACCAGTGATTTAGGTGTGTTAGATGAGGGAAAATGAAATTGTGCTGGACTCCAGACATGCAGAGCCAGCCATGGGCTTTACTTTGTTTGATAACTTTAATGCGTTGTTTAGTAGAGCTATAGTTCCCAATCCAGCTCCAGTCAGTCCAGACAGTTTATTTTCTGCTCCAGCTTCCATACACCAGGTAATATGGTGCTCAGGTGTGTTAGCATATGAACTGGTTTCTCTGACAAGCTACAAGCTGTCAAAACACAGGCCAAACTGGTAGACCATCTGCAGTTGCACATACAACTGCACATATCTGTACTATATACCACATACAGTTCATACATTTTTTTCCATCTATATTTTATATCTTTTACATTTGTATTTTTTAGATTTTTCTTTTTCTATTTCTATGTAAGTAAATTCTGTTTTCTGTAAATTCTGTCACCAGACTGTCATAAAAACCCTTTCACTGCATGTTGTACTGTGTATGGTTGTGGGTGTGTGAGACCAGTAAAATTTGACTTGATTTGATTTGACCATCTTTGCCAGCTGGCAAGTTATTTTCCAGCTTCATTATTACTTGTCTAAGTTGATAAATGTCTGAATGAATGTTTGCCAGCTTCTAAATGCCTCCCTGTTGTGTTATTTTCATAAAAACAACTTGACAATGATGTTGCCATAGTAAAGTTAATTTAGTTCAGCTTGGGTTTTGGACCAGATAGCTGGTCAGTTCAAGCTTTACAGCAGTGAGGAACTTACCATGGGCTGGTTTGAGAACTATATTTTATTAAGATCTGTGGGATTGGCATAAGGATTACAATCTGTAAACTCTTCTTCCAGGTGAGGACCCGGTTGTCTCTATGTGCATTGAAAGTGTTTCCTGGAATGCCACTCCGAAGTCTGAGCTTCTCTCACAGCACCCCCATTGGGCTGGACTGCCTTGGCTGGAGACGACGCATGTCCTCCCCTGGTGAGTACTGAGGCTTTCAGTGTTTTGATGGCTGCTTGTGTTCATTTTTGAAGCATTACTGAGACCTTATGATCTTATCTGAGTTATTAGTATATCTTTTTTTTCTGGTGTATGTGGCTGGTTGTCCATATGTGGATATGTCGCGGTACATAAGGTTAAAATTATGCTTGTTTTGGAGATTGTGTAATGCTTGTGGGCAGCGGTAGCTCAGCAGTTAAGGTCCTGTGGCAGTGATCAAAAAGTTGTGAATTCAAGTCTCCGACCTTAAGCAGTACCTAGAGCATTGAACTGCTTTGCTACATTCTGGATAAATGCATTAGCCAAGTAAGTCAGTGATTGCTAACCAGTGAACTGTGGGGCTTGTGAGGACCCAAAATATTTCAGGAGATCAAACCAGGCATTCGAAAATAGACTGTATCAGAAATAAATAACAAAAGACAAAAAGCCATAGTCCAGTTTTCTAAGCAGAAACCATTGTGGCTTTTATAGCAGATCCTGTAGTACAGTTTGACATGAATTTATGTAAAATATTCAGCTGAAGAGAGAGAGAAGGGACTTTTCACAGTGTTTTATAGATCAGTGGTCTAATGAAGACGATTGAACAGAGCATTGTATTTGTTCTTTGTTTCAAGTTAAAAAGAAAAGTCTGTGGCAGCAGTCAAAAGCAGTAAAGTGAAGTGACCACTGTGAAACAAAACATCACCACAACACCACTTCAAATTGATTTTTATAGCCATACTGTTGTCCCCATGCAGTGGTGTTAGTCACTTACCCAGATCTTTGTAAGCAAGGAATTTTAGACAGATGGATCTTTACAAATTTTACACAAATACACCTGAATTAAAAGTTGAGAGATTTGGTTTAGATATTTGTTTCATGTGGCACATGCAACATCACCTTTCTTGAGCCACTCTGTTTCAGAGCCAGTTTTAGGACAGTGCTATTGTAATGTTAACAGACTACCAGCAGGAGGCAGCTGAACTCTGGTAAAGCCTTGCATGATATAAAATCTAAGCCTAAACTCAGTGGTCTTGTAAACCCCACATACTTCCTCCTTATGGGAATGTGTCATGTTCCATAAGGCTATGGACAACTGATGTGTCTGGAGTTTGTCTCTTTATCTGAAAGTTAAAGCAAGACAGGAGAATTATCCCTGGAACGCATTACACATTCATTATGGAAATTTGATCGTGTAGCTCTTATGCGGACAACATGTGGCTCTCTTGATGTCCTCAGGGACTGGCACATTCATCCAGTTGAGGGTGTGGGCAACTCAGTCTTGACTATGAGCTGACTATATATAAAAAGATTCTGAAACAAATAGCCAGTAAAATATTCAGTGGCATGGACTGTCTATGTCACATTAACACACAAACCATGTCCTGTGCACCTACACACTCGACTGACCATACTTATCCCGAGATTGAGGTCAGACCTGGCGCGCCAGATGTCATCTCTGTAATTAGATCAATTTGTGGTTATTGTATTGAGGGAAGAGATTTGTGGCTGCCTTCCTATCGTTGCTTCTTGAAGAACTTGATGCCTGTGTATTTAATACCAATCTCACACCTTACTTTTGATCATTATCAAGATTGAATCTAAAAGAAAACTCCTGAATTTTCTAAACTTTTAAAGAATTTGATACTGAACAATGAATACTAAGCCATAAGCACTTAAACACTTGACTGATGTTAGCCCACTAGAATTGTTTGAGGATAATTTTTTATAGGAATTGAATAGCTAATGATGGTTTAGGATGACATAAAAATCAGTGTTTAGCAATAATTCTGGGTTTGTCCAGTGTTTAAGCAAGTATTCATTCTCATTCTCTGTATGTGTGGAGTTTCTGAGGATGTTCTCCCTGGGTTTGCATGGGTTCCCTCCTATCTCCCAGGAACCTGCAAGTAGGTTGACTGAGTAGGCTAAATTGCCCCTAAGTGTGGGGTGGACTGGGTGTGTATTCCTGCCTTATGGCCAGTGTTCCTGAGATAGACTCTGGATCCACTGCCATTTTAACCAGGAAAGACAAAAGATTGAATGAATTAGCTACTACTAGACATGCCTCATTTTTGTGGAATGGTTGTAGTTAAATTGTACTGCATCTGTGTTCTTGTATCCTTGATGGTCAATCTCAGAAAAAAAGAAGATTTACTTAAAAAAGAATAGGATTTATTTTAGAAAATGCCTCACTTCAGATCAAGCTAATAAATTTTGTTTTGGTACACTGTGTCTCAGTACCCAGGGAGTATCCTACATCAAATGTGTAGGAGGGTAGAGAATATCCGTTTAGACAGTTAGCCTCCCATCATACCACGACTGTAGTTTATGAGAGATATTAATACCCAGCGCTGGGAGGAAAAGTGCCTGCAGAGATTTGTGTGTTACAGTATCATTATGAAGGGCTGGGATGACATTAGCTCACATTTCTAGCTTGCATTATATAATATGCATGTACTGTATACAGAGGGTGTTTGTGTACATTAGTATATAAGAGCGCCATCAATCTTTAGTCATCAGCAGCAGCGCCATAAAGTGATGCCATAAAGCAGATTGGGTATGCACAGACAGACAGGCAGGAAGTCCCAGCATTATAGCTTCCTGTGTGACACTCTGCAGAGCACCGGGGCTTTATCCATTACAGCCAGGTTTCAGTTGGAGAGAGGAAAAGAGAGAGGGAAAACAAGTGAGGGGTGAAATGAGCTGCTTTCAGTGCCGCTCTAATGCTATCAGTGGCACTTTTTCATCTCCCGAGTTCCCCCTCAGAGCCCCCCGCTGATGAATGGTGTGCTGCTATGGGAAAGAAGCGACAGAGCGAGGCAGTGAGAGAGAGAGAGAGAGAGAGTCAGAGAGGAGGAGCTGCAGTTCCTACAGCAGAAAGGCTGTTGCTAGTGACCAGGCAGCAGTATCAGCTAGCACTTCCTCACACACACACACACACACACACTGTGTTTCTATTGAGATCGCAGCAGACAAGGGTGTACGCTTGTGCGCTGCCATGCGCACCCAGCAGGGCGGCGCTGAGGGCTCTGTGCCCCTGCCCGGGGGTAGTTGTGGCAGTAGCAGTGGCAGTTCAGGCTTGTCACCCGGATCGGACTCGGATGCCAGTCTCGGGCCTGGAACTTACACTGGGTATGGGGGAACCCTGAGGGGCATCTTATCCCGATACTGGAGCCTTGAGAGCCTTCACTCCACCACGGGTGAGACAAAACATACAGATATATAACTACTGTCCATTTTTTTATAGTCCAACAACTTCATTCGCAATAATGTTACTCATGTGGTTGGTGTCACTGCTTTCATATTGTTTTATATACATTAGGCATGATGGATGAATGGAAGAGTAGATGGTTGAATTCAGTAATAATAATAATAATAATAATAATAATAATAATAATAATAATAATAATAATAATAACTAGTTAATGGCGATATAGTTTGTTGCTGTTCTCTGAATGTCCCTTGATTTTTTTTTACTGTCCAAGTTTGCAATATGTACAATTACAAGTATGTGGATGGATGGATGGATGGATGGATGGA
>CM074916.1:30252861-30263042 GCA_037576815.1 Pangasius larnaudii
AAATCCCCACAGCCACGCTCCAACATCTAGTGGAAAGCCTTCCCAGAAGAGTGGAGCTTATTATAACAGCAAAGGGGGAATAAATCTGTGTTATCCCCCATGGCTTTGGAATGGGCACATATGGGTGTGATGGTCAGGTGTCCACATACTTTTGGCCAAATATTATAGATGAGTAGAATTCAATTGGCTGAATACTGTTAATATAAATGTATTACAAATATATAATGCCATATAATATTTAAAAAGCATGTCAACTATGATTCAGTTATGATGAAATATTAAAATATACAGTATGGAGGCATGTATGCTTTAGATGTGAACTGTATGGAGGATCTCTCTCTCTCTCTCTCTCTCTCTCTCTCTCTCTCTCTCTCTCTCTCTATACCATTCATTCTGCCCTGGTAAATGCTGGGATTAAAGCTACTATCTTTTGTCCATCTAAATATATACTTAGCCTCAATATTTGAATGTATGTCATCTGCATATATGAATATGTTGGGGTTTTTTATGAAGCATTCATGATACATGAGGTTATTCAGCAGATCGGGTGCTGATTTAGCAGGTCACCTGTATATTTAAACCACCAACATATCCAGATGACCTGTTACATCAGTACCTGCATGTGTCCGTGTGTACTCATGTGTCATGTTTATGAAGCATGTGAATTAGGCTGATATTCGATATGTTAGATTTGTAAAAAAAACTGTCTGTGAGCATCTGTTGCTTCAGTGATCTAAGCGTGTGTTTATGGTTGTGCTGATGCAGTGTGCCCAACTGTGTTATTCCAGTGTGTCATCTCTGTCTCTGTCTCTATCTCTCTCTCCGGGGCTTAAGCACTCTTCTCACATTCACTTCGTTCGCTCCCTCATCGTCATGGTGACGGAAGTGAGGTGGACTTTATTACACAGATCGGATGATGATAAATACATACAGGTTTATGCAATGTCTTTGGAGACTTCTCTGGATCAATATCAGGCATTGATTATTGCGCAGTGTAAAAGACGAGGATGAGGCTCCTGCATCCTTTAATGCGAGCGCCATCGATTCACACTTTCATTCGCGACCTGTGAGGCAGCATCTACCGAACCTCAGGATCTGTTGATTTCTGTGCTTTGGCTCTCTTTCTCTCGCTATTTCAGAGCACTGCTGATGGCTGAGCAGTGTGTTGAAAGTTACGTCGCGGTAAACATGCCACTGTAATGGGTGTGTGTGTTCACTGATGATGTGCAGGAACCACTGACAGAAACCAGACCCATGGAGATGGAAGCAATCAGGTTCCATTCACAAAGCCACCAAACCTCATTCACGCTCGCTGTGTGCTTTTTCTCTGCATATTTAGGAACATGCTTTATGCTTTTTCATGTACTATATAGAAGATAAACTTCTTTCAACTGATATTTAATTATTATTAATTACAGATGATATTGCTATATTATTAATATTGTATAAAAGCAACAGAGTGTTAGTGATTAAATTCACAGCTATGATGATTTTAGAGTATCCAGTCTGTCTCCTGACATGATTTAAGACGGGAGGAAGCCACAGAACCCAGAGGATACTCACAGGGACACGTGGACAAGGAGAACATGTGAAACTCCATGAAACGGTAACCCTGGAGATGTGAGGTGGCAACACTATATGCTGTACCACTACGCCACTCTAATATGGACCATGTCATGGTTAATATTTAGAGGCTGGATTAAGGCAACCAAAAGTAGACAAAATAAGGCCTTTACATCTACATTCATGCCAGTTAGAAGACTCTAATCCATGTAGAGCTTTATGGTTTTTACTGATATAGCTTTGTTTTGAATGGTGGACTAAACAAAAAAAACTAAAAAAAAACAAAAATGAGGTTTGTTGTGTTTGTATGGTGTCAAATATTGTCTGGTTCCTGGTACCAGAACCTGGCATTCCAGTAGTTTCTGTTGGTGCTGATTTTGAGCCGGAACCAAAAACTACACAACCTGTCAGTGGCTGATGGACAAAGTACAACTCCATTTTTTCCCCTTTTTTTCTGGTGCAAAAAGTTATTGTGTATGCAGTACAAATGTTCTTTTTCCTGCTTTTTTATTTTCCCATCTCTCACCGTCTCGCTCTTTCTGCCGTACATGAGCACACACTCCCTGCAGCACGCCATTCTCCTGCACCATACTCACGGCTCGTTAGTGGGGAGTCACTGTCACACTGAGCATCAGTAGCAGGCATATGCTTCCTGATGATACAATCCTGCTAGTCAAATCCCACTGGATTGATTTTAGTGTTTGTGGTCTTGGCATTTGACCTTTTGAAAGGGGTCAAGGTTTAGGGTCAGGGTCAGGGCTGTGCTGTGCTGGGAATCTAGCGCTGAACGCGAGTCGGCTCAAGTTTCATTGTTGTCTCACACACGTGGGGTGAAATATTGGGTCTCCAGAAACCAGCAGCAACATATAGCACAATACATATACATATAAAACATATTACACTAAGAATGATTGACTAATAGTGATTGAATAGAGGTATGTGGAGGCTAATCTGATTTGGGCAGGTTTTAGTAGCCTGCTAGCTTAAACACCTAAGATAAAAATGATGTTATAATGGAGGCCAGGGCCTGACCTCAAGAGTTGGCACGGTTTAAACAGCCGAGTGCCATCCTTACAGTCGCTCAGCCTCATTCTCAGACTGTCCCATTAATAAAACACTCAGTTGTAATACATTAAATTATTTACAACAGTCGTTAAGTGCTGCTATTGGTATTCCGTCACTTACTGTTAATGGTGACCTTTAACCTAATGTGCTAATGTGCTAGCTCTCCCCTCACACTGTGCTAGCCGTGACACACAGCTAGCTTTTTGCCTCTGTAGTGTGTAGTGTGTTGCAGCTCATGTCACTGTGATGAGAGGTTTCCCGACAAAACAGTGAGCTGCTGACTCAACCACCCGAGATTATGATGATGTCATATTATGTCATGGAGGCCAGGGATTTGACCAGAAACACTGATGGCCTCATAATTCTGCCCTGTTAAGTAAGTGCACTGCTTTTACTCATCATCCACGGGTGTTCACTGTAATACTATTCTCTGCCTGATTTTCACTGGTGTACTAGCTATACTCTGCTAGTTATTAACGGTGAACACTATAGGAAGGAAAACCTTTAAATGTGTAGATTTATACCAGTGAAATTCACATGAACGTGGCAAAAGGTTTGGGGAAATTTGAATTATTTTAAGAGCACATCCCCCTGATTAATGTTAGCTAAGTAGTGCGCTACAGAACATATGCATATCCACCCATTTGACAATTCAGATGTCATCCTAATAAATAAAAATTCCATCTTCTAGTGTCAGAATGAGCTGGAAACTCAGTGTTGATCTTCCGAATCACTGTTGTGTACAGTTCTTGTGGTGAAAAGACCAGCACAGTGCTATGGTTGTAACAGAAGTTCCAAGGAGCTGTGGCTAGGAACAAAAATATGGTATTCTCATAACATCCCTCAACTCTAATGGCTGCTGCGACATGTTTTTTTTCGCGTCTCTTGGCGCTGCCGCTTTGCTTCACCATCATGTGCTCAGCCTCCTGTCTGGGTAAGTTAGCAGCTCTCAGTGAAAATGAATGAATGAATTCTGGCTGGTTTGTTGTGTGACATCGTGAATACAGGATAACATACAATGTTCACATTACACAGAACTCCTGTGAAACGTGAAAATAATGTTAGAAAACAAAAAAATGTCTTGTTAGAAGAAATTCTTCATGCCTTCTTGGATCCTACTTCTCACAGACTGTGCAGTCGGTTACAGTACCTCTTGGGGTAACCCTTAAAGTTCCATGTAGGACCTTACAACAGAGTGTCTCCCAATCAGAAAGGGCTCCAAGAGCACTTTACTGGAAGTTAAGAACCCTTAATTATCCTATGAACCCTTGAAGAACCCCTTTTTCTAACAGCGAATGCATAAACTGGGACCTGTGAGGCAAAACCCCCAAATTCTTGGTAAGTAAACTGGTACTTGTTATACTTTTAGCGTCTACTTGGAACAACTTTCCCATAGGGAAAAATATTGTAGGGTTCTACATAGAGCCTTTAAAGGTTCCCCCAGAAGGACAACCAAACATTAATTTACTAAGAGGCTAGAATATTTCTCAACAACAGGGTTACACAGGAAACCGTCCTTAATCCCTAACAATCAGAAAGCTAAATCTGGGCCAGATGATGGCATGTGGTTGTATCAAATTTTTAAAAAAAACAAAAGCTTTAATCCATATGTCAAATTTTGGGTAATTTTGGGTCCTCCTGAGAAATGGGCTTCTACATGGTCCTCCTGGGCTTCTACATGGCACACAATAATCCAAGCCATTCAATCCCGAGTCAGAAAAATAGGTTCAAATTAATCTTTAAACTGTTCTAAAGATGGCACACATCAATATTTTCTTTTAATCTCATTTCACTTCCTCATCCTAAGCCATCCCGTCCTCTCCATGATGGCACGGAGTGGCCTAAAGTGGCCAAATTTAAAGGTGATGTCATGCTAACATGAGTTTATGTCATCCGAAGACACACAGCCGCCTTTCAACTAGAAAAACAAGGCAGTCATGTCTGAAGGCATTCATCTAAAAGACACAGAGAGAGAGAGATGTGCATTTAAAATAGGTCGCGTTTCCTCAGTCTTATAGCCTTACAGCCTCGCACACCGCCACCAAGCCCAAGAAGAACAGGCCAAGCGTGAATAACACGCCCGTGATTTCTGTCTGCTCACACCGAGGGCTGACTTTCACTTATTTTCGCTGAAGGAACATAACCTCAATAGAGCAACTTTCCTGCTAAATGAAGGCAGATTTACTGCTTTTATCTTCTCATAATCTGGAAATAACTGCCCTCGTACACTAAACTGCCCGTTTATTCGATTCTATTCCTCTTATACCACAGAAATCTGACAACAATGACAGTTTTTTATTTACATTTAATGTTGTGGAACAGCAGTGAAACAAGTTAGTTCCTGTTCTCTCTTACCTTATAGCAGCTGTAAACAGTTGTTCCATCACCAGCCTCTTTATTCTTGGTCTTTAGACAAAAAACTAAATCACAGCTTGTCATTTTAGCGAGAAAGAAACTCCTCTGTCCTGAAGGTGTCGGAAAGCTTAAAGTTACAGCTTTATCTCTGACCGTGTCAAAGCGCTAACACCGGAGACTCCTTCCATAAATGCTACATAAATGTCTTCTTAGAGAAAACTTCACCATATTGGTCATGAATAAATAAATAGTTGTAATCATTGGCAAATTGCTGCGGTGTAAGAGGAGTAAAAAAACTTGTCAACTTGGTAACTGTAACCCCGCTTCATCTTACCACCTTGTCACTCAGTATAACTAGTTTTATTATAATTATTATATGTATAGAGTTTTTATAATCAACACTCCTTAATTATACAGGCAGCAAATGAATGTAATTGAAAGTGAAATATTTGCCATCCTGGCCATGACTCTCTGATGCCTTCCACGTTAGCACAATAGCATTAACCTGCTAGTGAAATGTATCCAGCCAGGACTTTAAACTGTGTACATTTTACCATGTATTCAAATTGGAAATCTCTAGAGACTACTATTGACTTCAATATGAGTAGAAATTGCAAATTTACAGTAAATACATCAATGGGTACATGTCTGATTTTGCCTAATGTGCAGAAGAAAAACAGCCTGCATTTTAATATGTACCAGACTTCAGGGTGAGATTTTACGACAGTGTGGTTAATCGGCTATCTGTCGATGGCCGTCCAATAGCAGCGTGTCTAAGACATGGCGTGCCTGTGAAAGTAATTATCCACCTAATGGATTTGTAACAGGTCCACAGTGTTCGATTAGCTGCTCCCATGTAGTACTGAATGGCCCATAAACGAGATTTAACACCCTCCTGTCTTTTGTTTTTGCAGCCCTTTTGAATGATGTCATATCGAGGAGGTGGAGCAATCGATGGCACTGAGTGTATTTCGATTGATCTGATTAAATCCGGTGGTCAGTCAGTGAGTCTGTTATCCAGTCAGGCACAGACATCGCTTGCTGTGGGTTTGTTGGATGCATGCTGTCTGTTCAGTTTGTCTCTCTCCTGCTGTGTTATTAGATTAGATCAGACCGGCTTCATAACTCTGTGAAATGCCGGAGTTATGAGGTAGACCTTTATCCTCAGGTCCATAAATGCTTGTAAAATGTCCAGTGCTCCCAGCGCACTGAGCTCTTATTAAAAATGCCACGAGGCCAGAAATCATAAAGCTCAGAGTCTTGATTCATGTCTGACTCTGATATCGCATTCAGATGTAATAAATACCCCCAGCCTTCTAATGGGACTTTTTCAGTTGCTGCGTACGTTGTAGTCAGTTATGTAAGAGATAACAGCCAACCCAGTGTCCTGCCCTCATATCAGGAAAAAATCAGCAAAAACAGAGGCCATTATTGTTATTTTATGATATTGGGAAGCATCTCATTTACACCACGGCTACTTACAGGTGTTTAATAATGAAGATTTAATAATGAAGACCCTTCGCCTTGCAGGCTCAGCTAGAGCTCTCTCGATGCTTTTCATTAAAACGTTTCCATTTTCATTTCCATTTTCTAGTAATTTCACTGCAACACAACAACAACCTATAAAAATGTACAGTATAAAATGAATATTCAGATAATTTAGGAAATGTATTTAAAACTTCAATTCAATTCAATCGAGGTTGCGACAAATAAACAAATAAATGATCCCTCGTGTGTTTTCTTGTTGCACTAACAGGCTTTTAGATCGATTGTATTCATAGACCTTTCATAGCGTAAGGACATGTTTTTGATGGAGACTGTAAATTAAATCATGTTGGATAATAAAATCTGTTAAATGCTTTAAATGTAAATGTAAAATTGTAACTATGGGTCTAGTTTCTTCGTTTTTTTGTTATGTACCATTACCATTACATGCCATTAATAATTTTGGTAACGTTTTAGTACAATATTGCAGTAATACTGTAAACTCTAAACATTACGAGATGCGATTTTTAATTTTGGCACCCACCTACCGGTGACTGATGCTTCTGCAGGCTTTGCAAATGCAGAACAGCTTACGTTTTAGACCACAGCCTCCTTCAGGCCAACCGTGAGCAGTAATTTTGCGTCTCTGGGTTTAATTTTCACAGGTGATGTAGGCCTTATGAGCTTCTGGGCTCAGGCAAACAACAGAAAGATAATTCAGTTTTGTCTTGTAAACGTGCCCACACACTTGCGTGTGCTCGGTTTTGCTGTCTCTCTCACTCACTTTGGAGATTCTTTCTCCATAAATAGACAAATCTCTTGCCTCGTTACTGCTCGCATTGTGAACCCCGAGAGCAGGAATGCTTGGTGAAGTGAAGAGGAGTTAGAGGAGTTGACATGACAGCAGAGCATACACACGTGATAACAAAATAGAGGCTATTTCTGTGGAGCTACTCTTCTGTAAAAAGCGAACAAAACTATACCGTTGTCATTTGTGCATCATAAATCAACAATCCAACGTCTAAACTTAGAACAAGATACATATTAGATACATAAATACATATATATATATATAAACATAAATACATATTATAGCTCTAAATTGTAAATGAGAGCTTTTCAGCTTACTACTACAACTTACTACAGTTGACTACTAGCTACATGTTACTGTACAATCGCTATTTGTTGCTTTTTTCTGGTCAACTCCAAGCCACTGGGGTTGCGCATGACTCATGGGGTTGCACAGCACTCGCAGTGCTGGTTCCAAGCCTGGAAGGGCATCCGTCCCAAATAAAATATGTGGACCAATGATCTGCTGTGGCAAGAAGAAGAAGAAAAACAACAACAACAGAGTGCCATTATATACAAATAGCCACAAGGTCGAGTTTGTGTTTTAGTCCTGTTCCCTTAGTTGGATTTTCCGCCTTAAACCATTCCAATAATGAGATGTTTCTTTGGAAATCCTCAACCTGTGATTGTACTGGTTTCTAAATGAAGCATGAAAGTTGAAAGTGTGTAAATTGTGATTCGTCAGTGCAACGTGAATTTCTTTTTTTTTTGGTAGAATATAGTGTGAAATACATACAGCATAGCAGCAAGTAGCTAGTAGCACTACAATAATTTGGTATAGTATCAAGTAGGTAGTAGAAATGTAGTGAAAATAGTATAATAACAAGCAGCGAGTAGTTTTATAGTAGTAGTAGATAATATAGTAACAAGTAAAGTAGCAGTATAGTAGCTAGTAGAAGTATAGTAACGAGTAACTAGAAGCCTAGATTGTTCGCTTCACGTCGCATGACTGTTTCCATGGCAACAGAGCCATATGCTTTTGTTTGGAAGTAGTAAATAGTAATTAATGGCAATTAATGGTATAGTAACAAGTAGTAGTATAGTAACAATTAGAATAAATTCAAAGCATTTGTGTAGTTGTGAACCTTTCCATTCTTTCCTTTTCCTTCCTATAACTACTCTGCACTTCTTTTTTGGTTGTTTGGTTAAAAACACAAGTCTGCTTTATGCTGAAAGAATGGATCATTAGCTTTGCTTCACATTACTGTTCCCATGGCAACAGAGTCATATGCCATGCTTTCGGTTGTCCTTCCTGCTTCCTGTCATGTATTTTTTTTATTTATTAGTCTTTATTTTCTTAATTGTTCTTAGTTGTTACTTGAGTCCCTTGATGCATGAGTTTAATATGCATTAGTTTAAACCCTTCGCTTTTCCCAGGCTTGTAGCACCAGTTCCTGGTTCGTGACATTTGCCTGTCTCCTCATTTGAAGCGTTTCTAGATTTTTAATCTCAAGCTTAAGAACTGTATGCTTGCACTGGGTTCTGTCGTATTTGTAACCTGCATGCCGTTTGAGCTGGAAAAGCCTCCAGTCTTTCCCTAACTCTTGTTTGAGTTAACAGAAGAAAGACAAGAGGTCAGAGATGGAGGGAGATGTGCTCTCCTGTTCTTCTCCCTCCACAGCTTGATCCATCTCAGTTCTCCTGCTCCTCTTCCTCTCCTCAGATTCCTCCTCCTCCTCACTGAGATCAGTGTGTGTTTCATCCTCTCTGACGGATTTCTCTCTGCTCAGCGGCTCCTCTTAGTCTGTTCATGTAGCAGTGTGTGAAGGAGCTCGTTTCAGGCCAAGGTGTTGTTAAGTGTAGCTTTTGGAGGTGAATATGTAGGGTTTTTTTTTATAACTCTCTCTCTCTCTCACACACACACACACACACACACACACACACACACACTAGAGGAGCTTATTATCAGTGCGCTCACACCTCCTCTGTGCTAACGGATGACGCAGCAGTGTTTGTGGTGTGTGCTGCCACTGAGACTCTGTGTGTGTTTGCACCTTCCTCTCTAAATTTAGGTTTAAGGGCTTATTGGCTCCCCGCAGGTGATACCATATGGATGTGTGTGTGTGTGTGTGTGTGTGTGTGCGTGTGTGTGTGTGTGTGCACTGTTTCCCAATTCACTGCATCCAAAAACTGCAAACTGAAATGATTTCGTTTGCGGAAAAGTGTATTTATGCATATTTTTCATCATTAAAAAAGAGCATTGTCTATCTATATCTTTTGACCTTACAGAAAGACCCAGTACTTTGCTCTGTGTAACTTCTGAGGTATTGTTTTTTTTTTTTTTTTTTACGTCTTGTGTTGTGACGGCTTTTCGAAAGCACAATTAGAGTGTTACAATTGTTTTGCTAACTCGCAAATACTATACATCTCCAAAAATCAGTAATTCTGACAGAGAATCAGATCATCTATAGTAAGAATCGCAGCATATTGACATACGCAGTTTAACAGGCAAAGTAACAAGTACCTAGCAGTAGTACTGAAGTGATAAACACAGTAACATGTGACTAGCTTAGTACAGCAATAATTATCATAGAACAGTAACAAGTAGCGAATACAATCTGTGTAATACCAAGAAGCAAATACTAGTGTAGCAACAAGTGTAGTATTGTTAGACAGAGATAGCGTTTGTACGTTAGAAACATGTAGAATGTGTGTAGTAGTAGTAGTATAGTATGAACTAGCTAGTAGTACTGTAGAAACATTACTACTTTTTAGTATAGTATAGTAACAAAATGTCCACGTGTACCATTCAGTATAGTAACATGCAGCTAGTGAGCGTGTACTAGCTTATAGTACTGATACGTGATATGTCTTATAGTACAATAATGTGACACATACACACAGTAGTTGTAGTAGTATGATGA
>CM074916.1:30269982-30280718 GCA_037576815.1 Pangasius larnaudii
TGAAAATGAGTCTATATGTGCAGAAATAGGATGAATGAGTTTACCTTTGCTGTATTAATGATGAAATATTTAACGGCCTTTCCTTTATTCAAGATATCACTTGCTAAGATATTCGTATTGCTAATAAATAAAACCTTTGCAATGTGTCTATTTCTACAGATTTCTAAAGAAATCTACAGATTTCTTTTCTTGAACAATGTAAAATGATCTGCAATAAAAATAAAATGCAGAATACGTGCAGTCGTTCGAACGCAGCGAGACTTTGTATTAGACTGAACTGAATCGAACATGGCGTCGATGTGGTAAGACGGCCGTCAGAAATATGCAGAAGTGTAAACGGCGGCGTCGAGGGAGAACGTCTTCGGAGAGAAACTGTTGATTCTCCACCTGAATGCGGATGAATGCTTTAATATTTTCTCTCCTCCGTTGAAAGGAGACCTTGTATGGACATTCAGTCATCCTCGCTTTGAATCAGATTCGCTATAAAGCCGGAGGAGTAGGTCACAGAGAGAGGGAGGATGAAATAGAGAGAGAGAGAGAGAGAGAGAGGTGAAGAGAGCAGATGGAGCATGTGGAAAGTTTTATTTTAGCCTGATGTATCATTTACGATGCAGTAGGCGTCTGACAGGGAAATGCCTGAAATGCTTTAGGTGTCAGACGGCGCAATCAGAGTTGTCAGACGTGACGGCGGGAATGAGCGTGTTTGTGTGTACACACATGGCCCGTCCATTTTAATCTTCATGGCTTCTTTCTTCTCTCTCGGAAGGTATTGAGAATGAATCCTCACGTCTTTCTCCTCTCCGTCATGTTTTAATCATTTCCAGCATCCCCCTGTTTCAGCGTAGCACTCAGACCCTTCCGAGTTTAATATACTGCTCATTCGGCATTCGTCTGAGAGGTCTGATTTATAAAAATACATACATACATAAATAAATAAATAAATAAATAAATAAATAAACAAGGCTCCTAGCAAATCAGAACATTTTGTACGTGCTGTGTTGTTATATCCCAGTTTTTTGGGGGGGATTTTACTGCTTCATCACACCTCTTAATTGCATGACCAGGTTACATCAGTGTGCATAGATGCAAAAAAAATCGTCAAAATGAACAAACACATTTGTGTCTCTTTGTTTCATAAAACATCCGCTATTAAAGATCATACATTTGCTCGCAAATGATTCAACACAAAAGGGCTCACTGTATCTTCAGAAGATTGAATCCAGACAGTGGCGTAGCCATGGCCGGGAATCTGCGAGAACAAAATTGCCCATGGTCTCTGAGTCAAAGCTCTCAATCACTGATCAGTGACGGGTCGTTTGTGAGCTCGTGTATGTGGAAGAGGGCAGGTAGCGCTTTCCTCTGAGTGTGACGTAGCACGAGCAGCAGTTTGAAAAGATGCACTTGGTTCAGGTGTCTCAGAGGAAGCATGTGCTAGCCTTAATGTGATGCGGAGAGTGAGCTAGTGGGTGGGAAATGGCGGAAATGAACAAATGACCAAAAGAAAAGAAAAGGATTTAAAGTGTAACGTGTTGAGACACTGTGCATTCTCTCCTTGTTTTTAGCTCACATTTGTAGCCCAAATTATATGTATCTTTGGAGTAGCTTGCTGTGGTTTTGTGACACATAACATGAGTATGGAACCGTCTATCATTGATGCTTTAGGTGGAGCACGTTGTAAGTAGTGGCGCTTTGAACCCGCTATTTTTGTTTTCCCCCCCAAGAATGTGGACTCCACTCTTCTTAGCTTGACATCTGAACCGTGTCCTGTTACGATAAGCCTGGATTTTATAATACATGTGCAGGTTGATGCCTTATCCGTTCGGCCACCACACGCAGGTGATGTGACAATCGGTGTGAATTAAGAATGAAAGCGTTATTAGGGATGCGTTGTTTTATTACTACAGTGGGTGTCTTTGGAGTAGTGTTTTGTTTAAAGATGTTCTTCACTGGAAACCACTACAGCAGAGCAGCGACCCAGGTGGGACTTGAACCCACAATCCCCAGCTCCGGAGGCTGATGCCTTATCCATTAGGCCACTGGGCCTGTTAGTGCCTGTCTGTCTGTCTGTCTATAGTGAGATTATTTTTAAACACAACTCCACACTTGCTCCAGTTCCAGCCTGTGTTTCTGTGATGAGAAGCGTCTGACAGGAAAATGATTAAAATGCTTTAGATGTCAAACTACGATCAGTCTGTCAGTGGAAAATGAGTTTGTACAGTTTCCCTGTCCACATCTGTCTCCCAAATGAAGATATATATTTTAAGCAAGCAACAGCATTCAGCTCAGTAGGAAAACCTTTTATATGATATCTGTAGACCTTTTCAATCGTTTAGTAATAAAAAAAAAATAACTTGACGATGTTTCTCCATTCGTTCTAGTTCACACATGTAAACCACAGTGAGCGATTCACACCCGTGCCTTCAATAATCTTCAATAAACTTCAACAGACTTCAGTAACACAGCGAAACTCTCATGAGCAGGGAGACGCTGGTGTGTAGGTGTGAACTGATGTAAACAAATGTTTATATTAAAAAAAGCTGGACCACATTATAAACAGTACATCATATGCTCTGCTTCTTGGTGTTTTTTTTTTTATCTTTCCGTGCAGATAACAAGTATATACCCTGCAGATTTAGATTTATTTGTTTACTTGGTGTGAGAGACTTCATTCAGTTGTATAGTGACCCAGAGTAAGTTTCATCACACTACAGCCAGGGTGGGACTCGAACCCACAATCCCCAGACACGATATCAGCTGTGTTAAATAGTCTGTGTTATAATCTCAATGATGCGTCTCCGTTCATTCTAGCCCTTTAAGATGATTAGAAATTGTTCAACCATTTAAACCATTCTGAATGATTCACACACGTACTGAAAATACTGGGAAAGGGACGTGTTTAACTCACCTGATGTCTAGAAAATCTTGCCAATTTCATTCAGTGACAACCAAAGACGTGACCATATACTGTATAGCTCCATAACAGGAGTCTGTTTTTGCCATTGCATGTGAACATGAAGACTGGACTTGCTGTAAAGTTATTTCACAATGTCCTTTATTTGGCCTCTATAATGCACTTTTGTCCTCCACGTTGTATTTTCATTAATGGAAGACAGGAGTTGCCCGTACTGAAATGTGGTCTTGGGGAATCAAGTGTCTCAGCTGAATGCATCACAAGCAAGATCTGAAGGACTTTTACATTTCTGGAGGTGATCTGTTTTCTCTCTTCTGAAAAAGTTCCAGCCATTAACCCCACCTGCCAATATTTCGTACAAATTGGCTTCCTGTGGATTCCTCACACCGAGTGCTGCTTGGCAAGACGTGCCTCCATGGTGCTGGTGATTGGATATTGGAGGATAGAGCAGACGAGAATAGATGGGAATATTTCCATTTAGCAGAACAGCCACTCGCTTCTGCTGACATCCTGGAACTTGAGCGACTTCGCGGCCACCTGGAGCGGACACGCGTGCACACGCACTAGCCTACAGCTAACAGATTTAAAGAGGTCAATTTAAATTAGAAAACAAATTTTAGATGATAAACGTAGATTTTAAATTCGATATTGTTTTATACAGAATTATTGAACGTCTATACAGTATGTAATGCAAGTACATCATAAGTAACTGTAATTACATTACTTAAAAATGAAGAGTAATCCCTGACTGAAAAGTCATTTAATTAAAGTCACGTGTGTAAACCAGAATAGTGAGAAAGATTTTACTCGTCATTTTACATGTACGTGATCAGTGGCCTTGGCGTAATGTCCCACATCATCTATAACACTTAGTTATGGGAGGATTTTTCAGTTATCTGGTTACTGTAAAGTCCCCAGAACAAAAGTTCCCAGTTCCCTGTCCTAGTTTGAAGCTACATTATTGCCAGGAGAAGCCAGGAGTATCAGATTTCAGATTTCAGACCACACAATCAGTCCTTCAGTGGAAAATGAGAATATTTGAGTGTGTGCTTGTGGCCTGTCCACATCTCTCTCCCCATGAACATATTGAGAGATGATCGTTTCCATCATGTTTTAAACTTTTCCAGATCTTCTCCTTTATGCATTCTGGGCCACTGGGAAGAAATCATAATTCTCCTGAGACCCCCATTGAAAACAAATAACAGATCAGATCAGAGTTGGACAAAACGTCTTTAGACAGAGACTAAAGACACCATGACATGTCTTACAGGTTAAGCATTACCTTAGAGATTGTGGAGCCATTGTGTGGTTCCTCTAGTGTCTCTACTTGAAGGATCTCATTAGTATCAACGTTCTGGCAGGTCTGGAGCTTTATCTGCTGCTCTGCAGGTCAGGAGAACATGGGTTCCCTTGAATGGGCCTCCAGAGAGAGATCACAGCGATGACGGTGGTAAAGCCTGGCTTCTTTCTCCCTCAGACACTGGCGCTAATTAGATTCCAGTTCCTGCAGTCGCTGAACACAAAGACACAGGAAGGGTCTGCCACTGCAGAAGTGGGAAATGTGGAAGCACAATGTGTGTGTGAGCTTCAGATGAGAAACCATCTCTTTTCATTTTGAGCTCAAGGGTAGTTAGCTGCGTAAGTGATGTAAAGCTTCTGTCAGATCTGTTGTCGCTTGTAAATAATCCAATTTAGTTCATTTTTTTGTCATCACATGTCATGTGTAAGCAGGTCCTACATGTTGTTTGTCGAAGGGGAAACACTATATACTAAAGGCTAAGGTGGGATTCAATCCCACAAGGCCACGGAGGCTCATGAGACTGCAAAGCCTGCAGAACCTACAAAATCTCCTTCTACTACCTTCTCCCTCACATTCGTCCTCTCAAACGAAACAGAAGTGAGAGCAGTGGAGCATGATGTGACAAGATGTCTGCAGCACACTGAACAGACAAGCGCTGTGTCTTAAATTGCCCACTTATATACTATTCTAAACATTTTACTATCAGTTAAACATTTTTCCAGAATCACTATTGAAACTACTGTTTTTTCTTCTTTTTTTTTTTTACGTCACGATCTTCTGGAACTTCTAGATTAGTAAATACTTTCTTGATCTGAGACGCAGCTCATGACGTCAATGTTTTAAAGAGAAAGAAGCAGAGCTGGTCTGTGTGTTTAACATTTCCATGCTGCTGTGCAGAGACAAATACGTGTCTCCGAACAGTTGGCATGAAATTAATAAACGTTTTTCAGGTCACCATGGAAACCAGTCGGACAGGGATGTTTCGGCTCCGACATGCCCTCTAGTGCATATCGCTTTTAATTACACAGATGTACAAAAAGGTATGCAGGCGAGTGTGTGTGTGTATAACAGTGTGTAACACTTAGTCATGCCTTAGTGTAAGAGACTTCCTTCAGTTATCAAGTTATTACACTGCTGTTTAAAGGGAAAAGCTTTAAATGTCAACCTACACGACTGATCATACGTAACAGTGCAACACAGGTGTGTTTGTGTGTGAACAAATGACCGCCCAGCTTTAATCTTCCTGCCTCTTTCTTCCGACCCCTTTCTCTGGAGGTATTGAGGGATTAACTTTTCCCTCGTGGTTATATTTCGAACTATTCCAGCAGATGTTCTCATCTCTCTGATGCACTCTGGGCCACTGGGACACAGAGGTCACGTTCAGACCCAAAGCTTAAAATACTGGTTATGTATCACTCCACTGAGACGCCTGATAAAAATAAATAAATAAATAAAACATCCAGAGCTCCAATCAGCACACTTTATTCAGTGGCGTCAGTAAAGCGGATCTGATCTGTTTCTCTTCTCGTTTCTTCCATTGCACGTCCTCCTTTACTTTCCTTGCCATGCCTATTTGTGTTTTGAGGACACGTGAAAAGAATGCATGGAAAAGGAAACAAGGACAGAGAAATCGAGCGTGTACGAGGCGTCCTCACTCCCTGACATGGCTCTGAAATAATCCGTGAGAACATGATCTGTTTGAGATTCTACTCTATCGCCGTTATCGCACTTTCAACAGAGTTTGATTGTGAACCGCTTTTATCCCCGAGCGCTGCTGAATCCTGGATTCTGATTGGTCAGAAGATATGGAGCAATTTTCTAATATATTATCTTGCCTGTAGTAACAGCTCCGCATAAAAAACACATATTATCATTGACATCTGTAAGGAGATGTTTATGTAACATTTGTGTGTGGAAGGAGTCTCCAGTGTCAGCGCTTTGTAACAGTCAGAGGTAAAAGTGTAACTTTAAGTTTTCCGACATCTTCAGGACAGAGGAGTGTACGCTTCTTTGCGGTTTCTCAGAATGCTGAAGTTCAACAGAGTGATGAAAACAGAGGCTGGCGAGTGAACGAGTGTTTATAGCTGCGATGGCGAGTATAACTCGCTTTAAAGACGTTCTTCAACATCAAATGTAACAGCATGTTTTTTTTTGTTTGTTTGTTTTTTTACTCAACTGCTGTTTTGTAGGTCTTTGTGCATTCGAATAAAGGGAATGATCCAGATGTTAACCGGGGCTGCCTCTATGCAGATGGTGCTTATTTATTGGTGCATACAGCAGTTTTCTCTGGCACTTCTTTACGTTTCACACTTTCTGCTGTTTCAGTAAGTGCTGAATTGCTGAAATGATGCGTAATGTCATATAATGGGATTATAGCACGTGTTAAATCGTTATGCTTAAGAGAGTATGCTTGTATCTTGGGATTATAGTGTATATGTATTTAACCACATGTGCAGCACATGAATAATGACAATAAACGTAAATGGGATGAAATCGAACTCCGGGACTTCTAAGCTTTAATTGTAAAGAATATCCAGTATGTAGTTCCATGATGATCTGAAGACCTTAGACTTGAGGTTCGACTGCTTCATAATGTGTGTCATGTGATCTAAATAAGCTATTTTCCTTCAGGGTTCTGTGGACTGCATATGGCTTGTCGTGAGAGTTCCTCTGTAGGTTCTCCACCATATTTCTGCATTGTTTCGAAGTAATGAGACTTGATATTACACCTCCTCATAATGACCTCTGCTACTTCCAAGCTTCATAATGTCTCCATACACATTTAATGAGAGGTCCTGCATGTCATGGTGCACCACTTTAAGATTTATTTACCTTCTTTAGTTCATCCTTATAATGCAGTATCCTCTAGAGTAGAGAAATCTCTTCAGTGAGTAACAAAATGGCAACCCAAATGGGACTTAAACACATAACCCCCAGCTCCGGAAGCTGACGCCTTATCCATTAGGTCATTGGGCCACGTAACCACATACCTAATAACCACACTGGAGCTTCTTTAAGTGCTGCTCATCCAAAAACACTGTGAACCTTATGATGGTCCAATGCATTTCTAATATACCCTGTTTTTATATATCACTCATTGCTGCTAAGTCATAACTCTGCCATGTTGTTCATTGTTGCATTGTTTCAAGGTCATTAGACTTGATATTGCATGCCTCAGTTAGTTTTTTAACTGGGTCATGATCATGTTCAAACCTAGAGCTAAAAATACTACCTATTCATCACTCCCCTGAGACACTCAATAAAAAACATGTACCACATCAGCATGTTTTCTTATTCTTCTTATTACTTTGTTTCATACACTATAGATGGTGTTAATAAAGCAGATCTGTTACTGGATCAAGTAATGAACTGGAATCTGTTTAGAACATTTACTCAAGTGTTTGGAATAATGGTCGAATAGAGCGTTGGTTCATTTTAGTTTTTGGTTAGTTTCCTGTTTTCTTCTCCAGTTGTTCCATTCTTTGACCCAAATACTTCTGGTACATGAGCTACTCCAAAACAATAGTAATGGAAGGCATACATCTATGATAATGTGACAGATAAGAGACCAGTGGGACTTGAACCCAGTTACTGGATTAGTAATGGATGGAGGGCATGTTGTCAAGTGTTCCACTATTTTAGAATAAGGATATGATTTGTTTTATGCTCTAATATTAGCTGTTTCAGAGTAGGATTAATGGATTAACAATACATATTCTTGGAGCCAATTCAACTAAAGGACAGCTAGCTGCTTTTGCATTCTTTTTTCCTGAACACACCATCTGTTTTTTACTTTCAGCTGGGAAAGATCTGTGATAACCAGCAGCACAGGAAGGGTTCAATCCCACAATCCCCAGCTCCAGACAACTTATCCACCGGGCCACTAGGCCACACACACTTGTAACGTGATCACACTTTATTGCTGCACCTGATGTTTCATCTGTTGTTTTATTTAATCTCTACACATTGTTTGCTTCTGTTCTCAACCTGGTCCAACACACATACTAAATTTCATGTGGTCCATTTTCACTCTTCTCATAATAGAAAGAATGCATTGGTTTCAGATAATGCGCTTGAGCTTGAATCTCTTATTCTTCGGTTGGCCTATAATAACGTTTTTGTCATCCAAATGCCTTTGTTTCGATTTTTTAAATTCTCTTTAGCAAGAGACAGATACAGCAAAGCCTCCCAGTTCTGGAAGCTGGGCCATATGTGGATAATGCTGTACTGAACATCTTGAATTGAATCCTGTTATTCTCATGCTTCATATTCTTGCAAATCGTCGAGCTGAGTTACATTGAATCAACCTCCAGAAGGTTCCTCTAGTGTTCCTCTAGTACACATTCATTTTTATCA
This sequence comes from Pangasius larnaudii, assembly GCA_037576815.1. Classification (NCBI taxonomy): domain Eukaryota; kingdom Metazoa; phylum Chordata; class Actinopteri; order Siluriformes; family Pangasiidae; genus Pangasius; species Pangasius larnaudii. The sequence goes on from CM074916.1 coordinate 30,278,550, forward strand.
GTGTTCTGGCAGGTCTGGAGCTTTATCTGCTGGTCAGGAGAACAAGGCTTGCATTAAATGGGCCCCCAGAGAGAGATCACAGTGATGACGGTGGTAAAGCCTGGCTTCTCTCTCTCTCAGACACTGGCGCTAATTAGATTCCAGTTCCTGCAGTCGCTGAACCCAAAGACACAGGAAGGGTCTGCCACTGCAGAAGTGGGAAAAGTGGAAGCACAGTACTGTATGTATGAGCTTTATTCAAGACTCTAGATGTGTGTGCAGATGAATGCAATTAAACAACACTCTTGATCTTAACGCGATGTTGAGCTCAGGGGTATTAAGATGCAGAATGAATGTGATGCCAAGACTCACCAGCTTGGACTGTGTAGCTCTCTGGCTCATTACAGTCCATCAGATGTTTTAATAAGGGAAGACGATGTGTGATGGATGGATCATTCATCATGGAAAAGGTTAATTTGCTTTTTTGATTAGAATAACTGGATTGAATTTCCTGAGCTAGTTGTGATGGGAATAGGTGTGATAAGCAAGCTCGGAGAGTTTTTAGGGGTCCAAGCACTTTTTCATATGCACTTGAGATTAGTGTGGTAACAAGATTAAGTAATGTGCCTGCATTTTTGGTCCATTTGTCCTTTTAGCTATAGAAAAGTATCAAGTCAAGTGTAAACTCCAATCTAATTAGTACTCGTGGAGAATTCTTGGTTCTCTGCAACAGTTGTGTAGATCATTTGAGTAAACGATCATTACTTGTGCTGTGTTTTGGTCAGCCTGGGACACTGTGCTCATGTGTTAATTACATTCCTCTTCTCTCTTCTCACCCCTCCATGCTGGATGTACAGTGCACAAAAAGCTGGTAACAGCTCATGTTTTCTAAACCTAAACACAGCTTCTGCTTTACACACAGGTGATTTTAGCAGTACAACACTAGATGGAGTCATGACCCAGGTGGGACTTGAACCCACAATCTCCAGCTCCGGAGGCTGATGCCTTATCCATTAGGCCACTGGGCCATGTGAATGCTTGTTCTTTTAGTCCAATCCACAATTAGTGTCTATTAGGCTCTCCTTGTAACTTTACCACACTGCATTGCTGCACTGTTATGTTATAAAAAAAAAAAAGAAAATATACCATAGTAATGCAGGTGAGACTCAAACCTACAATCTTTAATTCCATACCCCAGTGTCTTATCTATTAAGCCAAAGCTTTCAAAGCCATGATACCAGAGATCCTGCACTTAGCACATTTTGGTGTTTTCCTTCCTCTAGTTCATCCAGTTCAACCTAGTTCATGCTTGTTAATTAGCTATGCTGAATCAGGTGAGTTGTGAGCAGGAAAAACACAGAAGTATGCACGGGGCTGGTTCTCCAGGACCAGACCTGCGTCCCAAAACTGATTCATACTTGATTTCTCAGTACTGTGTCTTTCAGCCCATGACCTGGAAATCAGTCAAGGCTACTGTGTTTAAGTAAGTACCAGTTCTTAAAATGTGCTCAGGAGGATCAAGAATACACTTTGGGATCAAGAATACACCAGTGTGTAAACCAGTCATTACAGCAGGGAAATACATCATCAATACATTTATTCACTAAAGCAGCTTTAAAGTGATGCTTCAGTGAGCAACAACGTCTCCTTCAGTAGAAAACGTCGTTTAATTCTTCTTGCCCTCATTTTCTTTCCTTGCATCCTTTCCCCTTCCTTCCTCAGAGGGAGGAGATAAGAAGGGAAACTTGGAGGCACAATTAAAGCCTGAGAAACGCTGCAGTTAGTTCAAGGTGTGAATTAATGATTATAACAGTTATCAAACCCACATTCTCAGTTCAGAGACCATTGGATTTCTGCTGATGTGACCCAGTTCCTTATCCTTGAGGAAGTGTTTCTTGAGCTCTTCTTTATAGAAAGCTGCTGAACATGTGCACAGCTAAAGCACTACTACAAGGCAGCGACCCAGGTGGGACTTGAACCCACACTCCCCAGCTCCGGAGGCTGATGCCTTATCCATTAGGCCACTGGGTCATGATTAGGCAGGAGCTTGTGTGTATTTCCTGGAATGTGCCTGTAGTTATAAATTTAAGTGTATGTTACAGTAGCTGCATTAAGAATGCTGCCAGATTGCCTCTTAGTAACAAAATACAAGAGAACATGGAGGTATAGGGATCGTCTCTCTGTCTCTCT
>CM074916.1:30289575-30309760 GCA_037576815.1 Pangasius larnaudii
AAGCATCGGCTTCATCAGTAATGATATACGAGTGTGTAGTTTATTATTGATGTGAATGGTATTGTTACAGAGACAGCGGACATGAGAGAGAGAGTGAAAGAATTGGAAAGTTAAAACAAATGCAATGGACAAACAGATGAAACCAGTAAAAACATATATTCAGAATTAAAGAGAGAAATAAAGAGTGATTGTGAATGAGAGAGAGTTAGATGGGCCGTAGATATGGACAGAAAAAGAAAGAAAGAGGGGTGGAGTAAGAGAAAGATGGAAGAAGAGACATAGGCAGAAAATCAAAAAGACATAGAAAGTAGGATAGAGTAAAAAAAAAGAGCAGAGAGAGAAGGATGGACAGGAATAATGAGAGAGAGAATAAAATAAAGACATGTACAGGCAGATGGACAGAATAGATGAACATAAGAGAGAAATGGATAGAGAAAGAAATTGAAAAAGAGTTCTGGATAGAGAGAAGAGAAGGAATGATGGATATAGAGAGAATGGACAGAAGCATTAAGATGAACAGAATGAGATGGACAGCACAAAAACAAACAGAGGAGAGATACAGAGAAAGGACTCGGAGGGGGAGGATGGATGGAGAGATAGAGAGAGAAGGATGGTGAGATGAGCATAGTTCAGCTTGAAGCAGTAATGGATGAACAGATGACAGTGGAGGAGTGTGTGTGTGTGTGTGTGTGTGTGTGTTTTTTCCCTCCTGTGGCACTCAGTGTGAAAGTGCGCCAGTATAGAGTCACAGAGCGAGCTTTAGCGCCTCCTGCTGGACACACACACACACACACACACACACACACACACACACACACGCACACACACACAAAACTAACGCAATCTAAATCAGGCTTCGCAGATTAGCTAATAATAATAATAATAATAATAATGATAATAATAATAATCTATACACACACCCATCCATCCACTGTCTGTACATCCATCCATCCATCCATCCACTCTTTCATTCCCTCTGTCCATCCAAGTATCCATCATTTCTTCATCCTTTTACTCCCTCTGTGCACCCATCCATTCATTTATTCTATTCTTTTATTCATTCCATCCATTCATCCACATATAACCAGAGATAGATATGTTCAGGTTAATGATAAAATATCGAATCATTTCCCCTCATCACCATGCGCATGTCGCTTGGGAGCTCATGCCGTGTTTCCACGGTGATTTGTCATCTCATACACACGACACGGATGCACTGTACGAGTGTTTGTGATTGGCCGAAACTGGAAGGCTATTTTTAGAAAAGTAGCAGGTAGATATGGACGAAACGAGCAGGCAGCATGTGTGTGTGTGTGTGTGTGTGTGTGTGTGTGTGTGTGTGTGTGTGTGTGTGAGTGTGGTGTTCTGGTAATGAGTGACTCTGGTGTTTATATCCTGAACCATCTTGTTACATTTAATGTTGTGGAACGTCAGTGAAACCAGTTAGTTCCTGTTCTCACTTACGTTATAGCAGCTATAAACGGTCGTTCCCTCACCAGCTTCTCTTTATTCTCTCTCCTGAAAAAAAAAAAACAGCTGAAGATGTCAGAAAACTTAAAGTTTTACGTCTGACTGTTTGACACTGACACTGGAGACTCCTTCCTTAAATGTTATCTAAACATCTCCTTATGTTCGAACGAGTACATTAATGTACAGCTGTGATTTGCAGCTGCACTGACAGAATCCAACAGTGCTGCAGTGTAAACAACAACGAGTAGTTGTCAAGCAGCTTGTGTTAGTAAGTCCATAAACACGAAATCCAGCTGGCAAACATTAGCGAACCTGACCGGCTAGTCACCTGTTATCTCTTTCTGTCTCTGTCCCTCAGCGGTGATCCTTCCTGACGGAGCTCCAGAGAAGCAGGGTGTAGGCGATGAGGCTGGCAGTGAAGAGGATCTTTACGAGGAGCTGCGCAGTTCAGGACATCGCTTCCCTCATCCAGGAGGAGCAGGAGAGCAGCTGGCCATAAACGAGGTGAGAGAGGTTTCATCACTAGACATGACCAAATATTAACCTAACCTTGTTTCTATAGTAACAGCTCATTCAGCATTAACGTTGTTTTGGATGAAAGCTGGAGGTTTTTTCCTCTCGGCTGCTATCGAGCGGTCAGAGATCCATCCAGAGAGTTTGCTGGACAAAATAAAATCACGTTCATTAACATGATGTGTTTACGGTGTTTGTTCATTCGTCCTTAGTAACTGCTGGTCGGGGTCACAGTGGTTTAGATTAGGCTACTAGTTTGTTTATATTATGGGGAATCAAACCAACTAAATGAGTTAGAAAATATCAAAGGTCGGGTACAATCAAAAATAACTGCACAGAAATAAGAACAGTCTGGCGCACGTCTCTAGTCGAGACCAGTTATTAACTGGAGTGATGTAGCTGAGGTTGAGGAACTGCCAGAGCCAGTATCCACATACCAGGCTGACCCTACTCACATTTTCCTGTGTTTCCAGGGAACGAGTGGTAGAGTTCATATTTATTAATAATAAAAAAAAAAAAAACCTTCTGGTTTAAACCACACCCACTTTGGGTTTAAATACAGTAGTATGAGAGTAGGATGAGGAGAGGATAGCTAAGGAATGAACGAGTAAAACATATCTCACCAAATTCTCTTCCAGGGTTATATGGCATTTAATGCAGAAAATAATTCTCTGGCACTGGTGCAGTCTAAACCCAGTGTGATACCTCAGCTTCATACCCTCAGATAACAGATAACGGAGCAAGCGTGCCTGCCAGCTAAATACAATCTCCAAAGCTATGCTGTGAACTGTGTGCGTGTGTGTGTGTGTGTGTGTGTGTGTGTACCGTAGTGATGCAGAACTGCCAGTTTGTGTTGGCCAGAGGCATCTCCTGCTTTGTGTTGTGTGAATTAGGAGACCAGCTGGTGAAAGAATAATTAAAAGTGTTTTGAATAGAGATCAACATTCACCAGCTGAAGAGAAGGTTCTGTTTCTCACGGATGACTTGTAGCCATGGTTCACTGGCTGTAGCAGACCTGTTGATTAGATGAAAATATAGCAACGTGTGTAAGAGGTTCTTATGTTTTGAAGAATGGTGTGGATATGTACGTACTTATATTAAATATGATGATGCTGATGATGATGATGATGATTGCTTTGGAAGCATCTCATTAGCTGCCTTCTCCCTCAGGCACTGAATCCCAAGAAGGGATTAACCACAAGATCTTAAACCCAGGAACCTAAAGACCAGGAAGTTAAGTGAACCAACATAAACCCATGAATTTAAAGCTAGGAACTCGAGCCCAGAAATCTAATAACATTTTGTGTATCACGTCCAGCGTTTATTTTGCTCATTTTGTTTGTTGGTTCAGATCTCCAGAGCACATACCATTCCTGCAGCACTACAGCTCTGCCCTTTGGCTTAGTTTGTGTTCTGATTTCTTGTTCATAGTGTGCTTTATGTATCCTATCATCTTGAATTTGGCTTCAGGAGGCTCTGGCGCTTGAGTTCCTGGTATAAGGAACACTCTAGGCAGTGGAGAAGTTTGATCCTGAGCATGGGTTTCTGAGGTTAATGTTTTCCCTGTGTCTACAATCTTAACTCTTCTCCATGTCTACAATAGCAAAACTGCTGGTCTTCTCTCAGTCCCTTAGAGGAGCCCAGGCAATGTTTTTCTTGGTTCATAAATAATGGCAAAAGCGGATGCGAAACGTGTATTTGTACACTTGGAAAATCTACAGATCTGCTTTTTTCACCAACATGAGTATATCTTTGGAAAGTCTACACCAGTCTACCGGTCTAAACTAAACAGTAGAAAGTCCTAGCTTATGTAGATCCAGAGATAAGGAGAGAAAGGTAGGGGATTGATAACACTCCTTTGGCTGGATGAGCCAGAGAGCGTTATCACGTCTGACCTTGGAATGTTCTGTCAAAGACCTACTGTCCCATAAAGAAACACATCATATACAGAAATGCAAGTCACATTTAACGCAGAGTGTCAGATATACTGTAAACAAGAGTGAACATAAAACTTTAGCAAGAATCAGAGGCAAGAAATTAAAGGCAAATATTTCGTTTCCTAAAAATTCTCCAGTTTCCTCCCACCTCCTAAAAACGCACCGGTATGTGGATTGGCGTGTGTGAGTGTGTGTGTGTGTGTGTGTGTGTGTGTGTGTGTGATGCCCTGAAATAGACAGGCGCCCCATCCACTGTGTTATGTAATCTGTGAGCTGTGATCTGAGTTGTTATTTAAAGAGGATGGATGAGGATTTATTCGGTCTGATTCCCTGTAAATGTGCCTGCTGAAGTGGAAAACACCTGAGCCTCCAAACACGTGGCCCACGAACACCAGATTCTGTGTATATATATATATATATATATATATATATATATATATATATATATATATATATATAAACTGTTTTATTTGAATATTTTTAATTAGAAAAACTGACAGATTTCATGTGAAATTTATCCCTTCAAGAGAGAGGGAGAGAGAGAGAGAGAGGGAGAGCAGAGAGTGAGACAGAGAGAGACAGCATGAGAGCTAGAGTGAATAACAGAGAAACAGAGAGCCAGCAATTGAGATAGAGAGAATAACAGAGAGAGAGAAAGCGTAAGAGGGAGAGAGAGAGAGAGAGACAGACAGATGATCTGTCTAATAAGCAGTCAGCTCCATATTCTTGGCTCCCCCTCCTCCGCTCTTCTCCATGGTTGCTAAGAGCTGCCTCAACCATTCTGGTTTCCAGGATACGGTGGAGAACCGTGTTCTCTGATTGGTCATTCGCAGTAGGAAGGGGAGAGAAAGAGGAAAAAAAAAAGCTATGTGAGACGAGAGCAATGCTGCGAGTGTGATGGATGAGCGTTCCAGCGTAGCTCTGGGCAGAATCAAGCTCCGTGATCAGCTCGTGTGTTTACTTACAGGAGAAAACACAGCCATGGAGGAGAACTGCCATCATCCCTTTGTGTGTGTGTAAGGGACAGAGAGAGTGAGAGAGAGAGAGAGAGAAAGAAATGCAGGGAAAGGCCTGAGCTATAAAACATGAACAGCAAAATTGATGAGGTCGTACTGGTGAGATTTGGATTCTCCTGACATCTCTGCTGGAAGAGAAGAAAGAAGAAGGGAAGAAAAGAGGCGAAGATCTGAGGACTGGGGTTTAGATAGATAGTGGGGGTGCGCATGGCTCGTAGCTGGGTGAGGAGCGTGAGGCCGAGGCCCGGCCTCCTCCACACACTCCTCCGCTGCAACATGGAGCCCGAGACGCAGCGTGTGGTCGTCTTTCTCATCATGATGTTCCTCGTCATTGTCAACGTGGTGCTTGTGTTCCTGCTCGCCTTCCAGTAACGAGAGAGAAAGCTTTTCAGAGAACGAGAGAGGAGCGAGGGTGGGGGACGTGGGACAGTCCTTTTTTTCTGATGGGCTTCTGGTATGATTGCAGCATAAAAACCCAGGTAAAGCACAATGATTTGTACAATATGTTTCTCTTAAACATCCGCTAGTTATCTTTTTTTTTTATTTCTGCACGTCACACCTTAACGTGTAAACATCTGCAGTACTGCAGAGAGCTCCTTATTTATCATATTACAATAATATTTCACGGCTGAAGTCATACGTTGTGATTTTTATACTAAGGTGACAATGATAGGGTGATGATATTAAACCGATAATCACGATTATTATATTATGCTAGATATTGAAACGAATCTTCACCAAAAACAGTTATTGCACTTTATGACGTCTATGTTTAGAATTAGGAACATGATCTTTTGCTCAAATACCTTTGAAAATGAAATCCAACCATATCAGCTTTACTCATTCCAATTAAATAAACTTTATAAACATTAAATATATACAAGACTCAAAATAATGAATAATGATCAATAAATTAATCAGTGAATAATTACAACAGCCAGGTAGTAAAATATTGTATGAATGTAGCTACTTCATAGTGTAGCTACTAATTTGATTAATTGTTAACGTTTAATTAATTTCAACTGTGACCCTATATGGTGATATTTTGCTTTTAAAATCCAAAGTGAGGTCAGTCTTTAAATTAAAACTGAGCAGCTGCTACATGAACATAAGAACAGATTTTGTTTAACTTGTTTGCTTTTGATATTCATTAAGGAATATAAACTGCAGTACATTTTAGAAAGTTTCCGGTGCGAGTTCTCTATGCAGGCTACAGAGCGCCATGATACTGAAACTATTAAAATACTACCAAAATGTAGTGGTTGCAACAGCATCTAGCAAATGTAATCAAAGTGATCCTAATACAGTTGTGTCACATTTATCAAAAAGACAGGGGCTCCAAAACATGCAAAACTGAGGTTGGATAATTTAAAAGACTCCTGAAGCTGCAGTATGTTATTGCTGGCTCAGTGAAAGCAGCATATGCGTAAGCTCTTCGCTAGCCTCGGTTTGGCTGATATCAGCTATCTTGGAGGCTATGCTAGTCCCGGTTGAGTGCCAGAATGCTGATCAAGCTGATCTTCTTCAGCTGGACTATAGTTACCAATAAAAGGACAAAAAAAAAACACTTCTGGACCATGGTGATTATGTCTAAGCATCTATGAATTCACAAATTTTATATTGGAAATGGCAAGTATAGCCTAAGTAACATGCTAATGATTATTGAATAATTCAGCAACATTCGGTAATGTTGATTTTCTTTGTACTCACATGCGTATGTTGATAAACACCAATCAGCCATAAATGAGCAAGCACATTTAGGTGATTTACATTTAACCACCGCCACAAAACTCCATAAAAGGCAAATGTAAATGGTGAGGGAGCGCCTCCTAAATGAGGTGTACACTAAATCTTCCAGTAATGCAGCTCAGCCACTGCAGTGCATCAGCTACCACTGACACACGCTAACTCTTCCTCCTCTTACAGGACGCCATTACGTTTTTGTCCTAATTGAATGGCTAGTCTTCTTTGTCTTAATGCATGGCTTAATTACGGAAAGAAAGAAACTTGGCAGTGCAGTCCGTATCTAAACTCACAGGAACGCCTCAACAATTACATGATTCGAAGCTGATCATTCAAAGGTCACTCCGGAGTAGAACGTAGGATATGAACGTTTTTTTCCAAATATCTGGATTTGCAGAAATGAATTACACAAGAATTCTTGTGTCAGTGTTCTTTTAAATAAATTAAATTTGTTTGTATCAGTTTGATACATTAGGCTTATGGCTGGTATGTTGTGAGTTCAAATCCCAGGATTACCAGAAAGCCATGGTTTTATTGGCCACTAGTGATGTGAATGAAGAATATTACTACCTCTGTCTTACTGTCTACAAATATTTCAGGTGCTTGACAGAAGCACTGATAGTCTTTAAGCTTCGATTACTCAGCTCTGAACTCAGATTACATCCTACTTCCATCGATAAAAGCATCTGGCAAATGAAGGGGAGAGAAAATGAAATTTGACGTATAGTGTTTGCAATATAGATCATCTGTGAATGGGGTTCTTTTAAAAGTACATATGTGGCTTTGCTTGTGCTGTAGATTTATACACCATGTTAAATTACCTCCATATTTCGGTAGCTCTGATGGGCCGGATGCATCTCATGCTCTGAATGCATCATCATCATCACGGCTAATTCATCTTTTATTTCTCTCCGGGTGTCGGCACAAAGCTGGGCTTGTTAAACTAGGGTTTGTGAAGCTCAGCTGGTTTCCGACCTCAAGGCTCAGATGAACTCCATGAGTGGCTTTATTTAAAATGTGCATATAAATTTTAATTATGTTGGAGTCAGTTGGATCCAATCACACGGATCCACTGGGTTCATCCAAGGAACTGATTTGGGCAGTTGATATTCTGTTATCATGATAAATGTGGTTTGTTTATTGATTAAATGCAGTCAATTTGCTGGGAGACTGCAATAAATATGAACTATAAAACATTTTAATGAGAAAAGATGAACACAAGAGCATGAGGCATTAGATCAGGAGTAAAGGTATTCGCCAGTTCAACACTTAGCTGCAGTAATGTTAATGCTGCAAGCTCCTGAGACCTAAACTGTGATGTTGCATTTTTAATTTTCTCCTTCATATTAATTTAATCATCTGGGACTAGAATTCACAACCTTCCAGTCACTAGCCCAGAACCTTCACCATTGAGCCAACCCTGCTCCACCTGTTAACTAACAGGAAGTAGTTTGTGGAAATTATTAATTTATTAAACACTCTGTAATTCATAGCAATTTTGGTCGACTCTGCTCATCCCCTTACCTGGGTAATTCCTTGGTAAAAATCCCTCTCAGGTGTTGCATGTATAGATTATGAGAAAATTATGAGAAGAAACTATTAGCTAGGAACTATTAGCCAAGCTCTTAATTCTGGACTATACTTACTTTTAAGTATGTGTAATTGTATGCAAGATGTCTGCCACATGTATGTGGCGGCTGATGGCCTGCCACTTGTGCACATTTTCCGAAGTGAATGCTACGCCTCCATGAGGTGCAATGACAGCATAAAGGGTGGGGACACTGTAGTGGGGCTGTAGGACTTGAGTCCAAGATGGTCTCAAGACATTCTTTTATTGACTTTGTTGATATGTTTTGGATTTATTGGCCTTTTACATGGACTTGGTCTCGGTCTTGGGAATTGATCTCACTAAATAAGGACTCAGCCGAGAGTTTGTAAAAATAATAATAATAATAATAATAATAATAAAAATAATAATAATAATAATGTTTGTGTTGTCTTTTCTTTCCGCATTGCATGCAGTTTGACAAGAAGTAGTTCCTTCTTCTAGAAAACAGCTTAATCACTGGAACAATGCAGGAGTGAAGCCAGCTAGCTGAAGTAAAGGCTTGGCCTTGAAAAGGATTTTATGGTTTTCAGTCTTGATCTTGTCTTGTCTGGACTTGATCTCAGCTAGTTTAGAAGGAAGTTTAGAGAAGGAAAATGCATTATATTACAATACCTTCTGAGAAACATAATGCCTTCTAATGCCTTTGCTAATGTTCATGTGATCCTTCAGGCCACTAAAGGCTTATCTTACAAACTTCACTTGGGGTAATAACATCTTGGAAACATACTTACAGAGGCGGCAGGGATTCAATCAGGAAGTGGGTTTGGTGCATGTGATAGTGTATTGCTGCTATAAAAATAGTATTCTACATGTATAGAAGTAGATATGAACTTATGCGATGTTGGTTAGGATTTTCCCACACCATATTGGCACAAACTGAAGCTTTGCAACTGAAAGTCACGGACAGGCAAAATTATGCAGGCGTGTCACCTAGCAACAAACCCCTCTCTTTAATGATGGATTGATGAGAGAGAGAAATGGCATAAAATATCCCATAGGTCTATTTTTATTTTGGTTCCTTCACTATACAGAGGATATATCATGGCCACTGTGCAACCATTATACATACACAGATGATATCCTGCCATAGCAAACTAATCCCAACAATTTTGGTCCTCCACATAGCAAATTAATAATCAACTTTGCGGTGGCAACAGTAGCTCCACTTCATCACATCAACCCACTTCAACCCATTATGTTTTAGTTTCCTATAACAGCATGACATGGAGTGTTTTATTCCTTATATAATATACTGGTAAGCAGAAGGCAGAGCTTCTTTATTAGCAATCCTTTATTACTGAGCTGCACGATGTCTCGTAATAGGAGTGAACATGGCTTAATGTGGACTAACACCAAGAATAAAAGCTTATAGATTGGATTCAGATTGAATTCAGCCTATCAGAAGTCTGTAAATGAAAAAAAAAAGTCATGTTATCAGAGCTTTTGCAAGAATTGCTGTCATAGTCAGATTCAAGGGTCAAGGCACAGGGTGACAAGGCTAACAAGTTACCAAGAGGCGTATGCAACAAGGGAACAAGCCTTAAAGCTACAGATTGGCATATACAAGTCAACAACAAAGGAGAACATATGTATAAAAAGAGCAGATATACAACAGTATAAGATACAAGTGAGACCATTTGAATGCTCTTCACAATGGATAGGTACTAACAATACTCAGGAGAAACTGATATTGTTTATATGCACCCACTTATTAACTTATTGAACACATAAAACCGAGTTTCTCTCCTGCGCAGCTGATCAGCGATGGCAGCGTGGTGTATGCCGAGGCATTATGGGATCACGTCACCATGGATGATCAGGAGCTCGGCTTCAAGGCTGGAGACGTCATTGAAGTAGTGGACGCCACAAACAAGGAGTGGTGGTGGGGACGCATCCTGGACAGCGAGGGCTGGTTTCCTGCCAGCTTTGTCAGAGTGAGGAGTTTTTCAATTCTACTCAACTCATGTGTCCTGTTTAGATCATAATTATGTATTTTAAATCTAAACTAACAGTGGACCAACACAAAGAATGCTTTTTCAGACATGAGAGACTTTAGGTGCTCCACTTGCTTTCTAATGCATTAAAATGTATATTACAGACATGAGAACACACCTGAACAACAAAAATAAAACTCATGTACAACAGCATATAGAACTTTTCAAGAGCTGCTTATCTAATTACGTTTTGAGGTCAGGAACTAAATCGGAGCATTTCCAGAAAAACCAAACTCTTTTTCATCTGAAAAGCCTTGTTTGACCCTGCTTGACCCTGCCTGGCCTCTCGCAGTTGCGTGTGAACCAGGATGAGCCGATGGAGGATTACTTGGCACAGCTGGAGGAGGCTCAGGAGGAGCAGAGCTCTGGCGTTGGGCTGCTCCTCGGACCTGGCCTGCCCTGCAAAGAGCAGATGAGGACCAACGTCATCAATGAGATCATGAGCACAGAGAGGGATTACATCAAACACCTGAAGGACATCTGTGAGGTCAGTTCAATCAGTGAGACCAGGAATTTGTTCAGCAAGTTGAGGAGAATCAAATTCACTGGTGTTTAGAAAGAAGGATGCATTAATGGTTAATGGTTCATAGCTTCCCCATAAGAGTTAGACCTTCTTTAAAAGGAAAATCCTCTGTTGTTGAGTTCTAATGGACCTAAAGAGCCATTCATGGTGCTAGACGAAGCCTTTCTTAAAGAATTTGAAACTGAGGAATTGAAGGTTAAAGGCTTTGCTTAAAGGCCTTTACGCAAATTGGCACCAAGCAAATTGGCCATTGGATCTCTGGTGAGTTTAAATCCCATTTGAACCCTCATTGGATGAGATGGATGGGTTAGTTCCTCTTTACTTGTCATGTTTTAATACCAATTACTTGCCTGTTAACTCACTATGATTACAACCTGGATTTGAATTGGTGGGAAGACATGGCGCTCACCCACAACACCATAGTGGTTGTTGTACTATACTGCCATGGTCCAAATACCAACACACCTACTGCAGCTCATCAGGGGCTTGATACTTACTCTATAATTGATTGGGTCCGTGCTATGCCAGCAATGGGGAAACCTGACATATGTTCTAGGCGGATCCCAGGGACTAGACTTAAGGATCCCTGATATAGGTTCTAAACCCTCCAGCAAGTCGAGACCTGTCTTTTACTTAATATTCTATGTACTGTTAATAATATGAACATATGTTCATAGGCTTTCTAGTGAATGCAAGCTAGTATGAGATGGTTTAAATAGTGTTGTTGGGAGGAGCAATCACTGCCACTTCCTAATCTCATGTGAAAATCATTAGCTTTCCCAACACTGCTCACTGTTCTCTCCTAAGGGTTAGAAGAAACTGCGAGTGATTCTTGTTGTTATTGATGCCTTGTTTTGTTTCAAGTCTTTTTTAGATTTTGTACTGTTCACATGAACTTTGCTGAATTCATCTGACCCCAATGATCCAACTTAATGACCTCTGTGTTCTTTATAGGGTTACATCAAACAGTGCCGGAAGCGCATGGACATGTTCACAGAAGAGCAGCTGTGCACCATCTTTGGAAACATCGAAGACATCTATCGGTTCCAGAAGAAGTTCCTGAAATGTCTAGAGAAGAGGTTCAACAAGGACGAGCCTCATCTCAGCGAAATTGGATCCTGCTTTTTAGAGCATGTACGTTAAAAAAAAAAAGATTCTTATTTGAATTAAATGCTTCCTGGTACTGCAGTTTGCTTTAATCCCAAGACGCCTCATGGTAATCAATGTAATAATCATCTGATGACCATAATCAAACTAGACTATCAAGCCCATTTTATCTGTCACCATCTGCCAGTGGGACCTTCAAGACGTTATTGACATCACCATAGCAACCATAGCAAAACATGAGGATGATCAGAAATGTGTTCATTTTTGCCATGACCAATTTTTGACATCCTTGATCAGATATAGAATCTTACCTTTTTCATTGATTAGTGGCAGCATGATGATGAAATTGCACCTTTGATGCCTTCGATGATGGCATCTTACATTTGATATCGTTGATCCTTGGGCAATGGAATTTTGGCTTTGATGTCCTTGATAAGTGGCAGCATGTTACCTTTGATGTTTTTGATCAGTGACAGGAATCTTACTTTTGACATCACTGATCACACGGATTCATGGGATCTTTTGATCCAATTGAGCACCAGTGGCCACATTAGTGATCAATTGATGTCACTGATCACTGTTGCCACTGTCCTTTTGTCCTGTCATTCATCTCCATTGTCATCTTGTCTTTGTGGTGTTCTAGCAAACAGATTTCCAGATCTACTCGGAGTACTGTAACAATCACCCGAACGCCTGCGTCCAGCTCTCCAAGCTTATGAAGCTCAACAAGTACGTGTTCTTCTTCGAGGCCTGCCGTCTACTGCAGAAGATGATTGACATTTCTCTGGACGGTTTTCTCCTCACTCCCGTCCAGAAGATCTGCAAGTACCCGCTGCAGCTGGCCGAGTTACTCAAATACACCAACCCCCAGCACAGGTATGCAGTAGATATAAGAGTCTCTTTCATTTGTCAGCACAGGCACATTAGACACATCTGAAACATATGACTCTTATACACACTCCTGCGAACGAATTACGAATGAATTCAGTCGTACACAGTATTCGTCTTCATAATAATGAATACATTATTTTCAGTTAAATAACAGAGACATGATGATTTGTGAAGTGGGCAATCACTCGTGTAATTCATGACCGTTCATCAGGGATTGGTGTTGGATTTTTTTTGTTTCTTCTTAATGTATCTAAACATCTACATGTATATCCACATCACTTGTCTTATAGCAAAAGCACAGAAGAGAAAAATTATTGATACCAAAAATAAGCTACAAAAGTAAAGTCCCATGTGTTTCTCTCAATGAATGGGAAAAACTGGTTTTATTAATAAGCAGTGTTTTTTTTCTTTTTGTTTGTTTTTTTTTTTCTGCTGCACCATGATGAATTTGTCTTCTCCTAGGGACTACAAAGACGTGGAGGCAGCTTTAAATGGGATGAAGAATGTGGCCCGTCTGATTAACGAGAGAAAACGGCGTCTGGAGAACGTGGATAAGATCGCTCAGTGGCAGAGCTCCATCGAGGACTGGGAGGTGACATAATGTTCATATTTTATTTATTATATTATAACCTGTTTTGCATGAAATGTGTAATTTTCTATTTCAAACTGAAATTTTCTCAGTACTTCCTTCTAAGAATGGATTCGGGGGCGGGGCTACATATTGAGCTCTTAGTGATGTGAATAAATACAGTGAGCTCCATGGCTTTGAACCATTAACCTGGGAACTTTTCGACCTGCATGCTAAGCTAGATAGTGCCTTAACTTAGATAATGTTAGCAATGGACAAAATGACGGTTGTCATGGTAACATTATATACTGACAGGTTTTGCTGCTGCTAAATAAAAGACTCACTCAATGAAATAATCATGACTCTGCTACTGGAATCCTACTCGAGTGAGAAATGTAGAGTCGGAACTAGGTCGGCTACTACAAATGGCAGAGGGACATTTATAAATTAGCACGCTCATGTTTATTAATGAATTATCATTATTATGAATGTCATTTCTAATGAGGGAAAAGATGTTGAAGAGAAAAAAGAAACTTGGACTGACCACTTTATTAATCTTTATGTAACAAATTAAACCATGACATGACTAGTGGAGTTCTAGTTACATTAATTTCCCAACAATTACAATTTTTACTTTATTAATGAAATTAATCTGTTTTTTCATTATCATTATCATTATCATTGCTTTTTATCTGTTTAGAGTTACTAAAGTTTATAGTTACAACAATTACTGCTGTAATGATGGGGAACATTTGCTGTAATCAACACCTTCTGACCAATCAGAATCCAGAATTCAACAATGCTGTTGTGTAAATTGTTGTGTGTGTGTGTGTGTGTGTGTGTGTGTCAGGGTGAAGACATCCTCAGCAGGAGCTCGGACCTGATCTACTCCGGAGAGCTCACAAAGATCTCTCCACCTCATGCCAAGAGCCAGCAGCGCATGTTTTTCCTCTTCAACCACCAGATGGTCTACTGCAAAAAGGTGAGAGCTTAAAGACACACTGTCACGCCTTAAACCGCAGGTCACATTTTAAACCTCAACAAATCTCGAAATCTAAAACTCTTGATTCAACTCGCAGGTTCAGGTTCCAGGTTCAAATGAGTTGTGTTGCGTTCAACACAAATTAAAATAAAATTACCAACATCCAGCTGAGAGGAAACATTCTGGTCAACTCCATGTTACAGTCATTTCACGATTTTTAAGTTTCAGCACTACATTATCCTGGCTGTCACCATGGATATGCTTCCTAATGTAATAACATCACAAAATATTAGCTGTCACGCTTTTTTCCTCACTGTATTGAAAAAACTGGGTTTATTAAACCAAGCTGTTTGACACTGTGGACGTTGCTGACATCTGGTGGTCAACGTGTGAACTGCAGTTAGTAATCCTGTTCATCTACTGTGTCCTAGTGGTTGCTGTAATAAATGTCTGTCCTGGCGCTTTAAAAACATTATTGAAAACATAATTATAACTGTATAATATGTAGAAATAGTCAGACATAATTCTACACACATACAAATAATTAAATTATTATATTTATTATATTGTGATTGGACAGAAGGTGTTGATTAGTTTTCTATAACAGCAGCTCTGACAGTAGCGCAGCTGCAGATCACAGGTTTATATTAATGCACTCGCTCTAATACGTTATCGTTTCTATAGTAACAGCTCATTCACAGGGACTTGTACGGCGGACGCGCCACATAAACTGATTTTTAATTGTAGATATGGTGAAGTTTCCTGTAGGGAGGCATTTATGTAACATTTATGGAAGGAGTCTCCAGTGTCAGTGCTTTGTAACAGTCAGAGGTAAAGATGTAGCTTTAAGTTTTCTGTCACCTTTAGGACAGAGGAGTTTACGCAAATTGCTGTGGTATACGAGGAATAAACCGCTTAGGGGATGTGCTCTTATAGGAAAATAATCAACGTGCATAGTTGATAGACATCATTTTTTTTATGGCAGAACTAACCGAGCATATTTGGAGTAAAGTGTGTGCTTTTTGGCTTATTGGAACTTCTTGTCTTACGTCTGTGTAACATCAGGTAAAGAACTCTCCCTGACACTCACTTTGTGCTCCTGTTGTTTGTCGCTGCTGGTTCAGGATTTGCTGCGCAGGGACATCTTGTACTACAAGGGCAGGATGGACATGGATCAGATGGAGGTGTTGGACGTGGAGGACGGGAAGGACAGGGAGCTGAGCGTGAGTGTGAAGAACGCGGTGAAGCTCCGCTCGCTCAGTGGAGACGAGGTTCATCTCCTGTGCGCTAAAAAACCCGAACAGAAACAGCGCTGGCTCCGAGCCTTCAGAGACGAGAGGGAGCAGGTGCAGCATGACCGAGAAACAGGTGAAACACACACACACACACACACACACAATCAGAATATATACAGAATCACATACAGAATCAGTGCAAAGTAGTTTTATTTCTTTCTTCTGTTTCATTACAGTACAATAAAGTGTATTTCAGAGAATCAAACTGAGTATGAAAAATGCTGCGGCTGATAAACATTAAAAAAACAAACACTGGCCATAGTTCAGCGACTCCAGTTTTCTAGGCATAAACTCCGTTCAGTTTCATTTGTATAGCGCTTTTAACAATGGCCATTTTCACAAAGCAGCTTTAACAGATATATATATAAATTCTGCATATAAATTCTAAACTTCTAAATGTATAAATTTATAAACCAGCTCGGCTTCTGTAGCAGATCCTGTGTTGTGGTCAGTCACCTGCGTTTATGTATTTTTTTTCCTTAATTAACTGAGGAATAAACCACTGTGTGTGGTGCTGTTATAGGAAAATAATCAATGACGAAGTGGTGTGATGAAGCAGAGTTCCTGTTATCACACCGAAGTTGATTATTTTCCTATAACAACACGTCCCCAAGTGTTTTATTCTTCTTATACCACGGCAGCTTGCCTAACAAATACATTTTGCTATTAGTTAAAGAACAACATACTTTTTATCTGTTTATAGTTACATTTAATGGTTCGTGAAAGCAGTCGCTTCCTGTTCGGTCTCGTGTTATAGCAGCTATAAACAATCGTTCCCTCTCGTTCTCTCTTGAAGTTAATAAGACAAAAAACACACACCTTGTCATGTTACTCAGAAACCGCAAAGAAGCGTAAAACTCCTCTGTCCTGAAGATCTCAGGAAACTTAAAGTTACCTCTGACTGTTACAAAGCGCTGACACTGGAGACTCCTTCCATAAATGTTAAAGAAACATCTCCTTACCCTGGAGAAAAACTTCACCACAGTAACGACTGCTTTAATCTGTTTATGTGGAGCGACCACTGTGCACGTCCCTGTGCCTGAGCTGTTACTATAGAAACGATACCGTATTAGAACGAGTGCATTAATATAAGCCTGGGATGAAAATGTATCAACACCTTCTGACCAATCAGAATCCAGAATTGAAGTGCGCTGTGGTGTAAAAAGCACTGATTTGGCTCTCTTCTCCTCTCCTGTTGGTCACTGCAGGTTTTTCCATCACTGAGGTGCAGAAGAAACAGGCCATGCTCAACGCCTGTAAAAGCCATCCAGCCGGCAAGCCCAAAGGTCCGATTCTGCTATTATCATATTCTTCAGCATTTTATTATCATATTATCATATTCTCTGTGCTCTCTGTGCTCTCTGTGTGTGTTCATGTAACGATAAACATCCAGTCATCGCTGAATCAAGTAGAAAGTAAGATAATCAGAGGAAAGTCGGTCAGCCAAGACGTGTTTCGTATCCGAAATGAGCTTCTTTCCATTTGCATTGGAGCTATAAAGCTGATGTAGTTTAGAGTATTAAGCACTGACAATATTTCAGCATAAGCCAAAGCTTTTTTTTTTTCTTTAGGTAAAATTCCAGCACCTGCAAGAAAAAAAAAATTATATCACGATGCAGTTCATTCTGTTAATTCCTCATCAATTAGCAAAATATTTAAAGTCTACAAATATTTGGAGCAAATTTGATGCTATGCCCAAAGAACATTTTTTTTTTTTTTAATTATAAATTCTCACACACGTGTAAAGAAATATGTCAGGTCAAAGCAGGGGAAGACGGAACCCCTCCCCGAATGAAGCTGATTTAAAACCTTCGAATGTTTACTTCATTATCTGCTGTATGAGAAGAGGAGAGGGATCTTGCCAGTGAGGGATCCTGTGTCCGTGTTCAGCGGCTTTGACCTGCACGTTACCCTGACGTTATTTTGAAAGGGAGTCTAAAAGAGTTGCTTTTTAGAACATGGCTACACATTTTTTTTATTATTATTATTATTATTATTATTATTATTATTTTAAATTGTAAATGGAGAATTGCTCACCTTTAACTGTGACATTCAGTTTCAGATTTTAGATTGCTCTTCCACAAACCACGAACTCCAGTTACAGATACAGTATATGATATGATACAAATTCAAAACACTGAAATACTGATCTTTGCATTTCAATTCAAATTTCCAGTGGCAGGACTTTAACCCCATATGAATGTGTGTGTGTGTGTGTGTGTGTGTGTGTGTGTGTGTGTTGGATGTGTGGAAGTATTTCACGGTTTGTACGAGCCACATTGGAGAAGTTATTATTGAAAATGCACTGAAGCGAGCATCAGACACTAGAACATGTTGGATAACTGACTGTTTTATCAGTCAATGTGTACCTCTCTTTTATGGCCACGTGTGTGTAAAAGTCATCTTCAGCTATAACCAGACGTCTGTAAGCAGGAAACGTGGATTAATCCGTAGTCTAGACTGCTGAATCCTGAGACTGTGTGTTTCTCTTCTCTCAGCCGTGACCAGGCCCTACTACGACTTCCTGCTGCGGCAGAAACACCCGACGCTCCCCACCAGCCTCCCGCAGCAGCAGGTCTTCATGCTGGCCGAGCCCAAACGCAAGAGCTCCAACTTCTGGCACAACATCGGCCGACTGACGCCTTTCAAAAAGTGAACGAGTCCAAGAGAGAGAGAGAGAGAGAGAGAGAGGGAGAGAGAGAGAGAGAGAGAGAGAGAGAGGGGCTCTCAGCTTGTGCCTGAACTTTACCCTTCTATCCTCATTTTATTATTATTATTATTATTATTATTATTATTATTATTGTCTTTTTTTATTCCATCGCCATGGTTGTACTTACTGACCGCTCCACAGATTTATTGTAATTGTGTTTGATTTTTGGAGAAAGCACTTTATTAAGGTGGTTACAATCAGACTCGGCGACTGGCTCCCCGGGACTGTGTCAATATTTGTGATTTTTTTGGGAGTCTTTTATTTCCTGGAGCTCTGATTAGCCCCTGTACACACTAATATCACTAACTTGGTGGTGTTTTTTTTTTTTTTTTTTAATTTTCTTAAATCTCTTCATGTCAGCAGATGCCAATTGTACACAGTGCCAGATGAGTTTGCTTTCATATTTAAGTTTGCTCCTTGTCACCTGAAAAAGTAAATAAGAGTTATTACAGTTACTTCCTGATGAGTTCATGTACCGGCTAATGTTTATTTTTGGTTGTTGTTGATCAAATGTGACGTATTACACTTATTTACGTGTCTCTTGGAAGACAGTTTTATCTTAAGCAGAATATGTTGAAGGTCACAGGAATGTCACTCTGGAATATGTCACTTTTTTTTTTTCCTACCAGTACACGACTACTAATTTCTCACTGGAATAACAAAAATACAGCACCAACCAGCAAAAGAGCACCAGAATCACTTCATATTAAAATATAAAAAAGTTGAAGGGTGGAGGTTTCCAAGTGTAACAATAGTCACCTTGCTATATTAAGTGTCTTACTTTAGGGGGCTTTTTGCTAGCTAGCTCATACGTTTTGCTAATATACTTCACAGCATTTCCACAGTTCTTTGTAAATGCGCCATGTTGGTGTAAAAACACTATCGGAGCCATGGGTTTTGAACCCACAACCTTCTGGTCACTAGTGGAGAAGTATACCTGCTGACCTACTGCTGCCCATGGATGGATGGATGAGGAAGATGATGATGTAATTTTAAGCTACTTTAATTACATGCTGTTTATATGGACAGAACACACAAGCCTCATGTTAAACAGATCATCTCCACAGCGTAGTAATGAGATGGGAATGAGATACTTGACAGAACAACATAATTAAGGAGTGGCCATGAGACACAAAGCAATGAGAGAATTAAGGTGTGGCCAAAGCTTAGGACCATGACTTGATAACTGGAGAGAACGAGATAATTAAGGAGTGGCCACTGGAGAG
The DNA here is from genome assembly GCA_037576815.1 of Pangasius larnaudii. Lineage (NCBI taxonomy): Eukaryota > Metazoa > Chordata > Actinopteri > Siluriformes > Pangasiidae > Pangasius > Pangasius larnaudii. The sequence goes on from CM074916.1 coordinate 30,309,160, forward strand.
AATGAGATATCTCAGGTGTGGCAACGACATGGTAACTGGCGAGAACGAGATAATTAATGAGTGGCCTCTGGAATGAATGAGATAACTAAGGTGTGGCAATGACTTGGTAACTGGAGCGAAAGAGATAATTAAGGAGTGGCCATGCCTTTGTAACTGGAGGGAATGAGATAATAACGAAATGGCCACGACTTGTTAACACAAGACAAAGAAAGATTTAAGGCATGGCCACAGCTTAGTACCATGACTTGGTAACTGCAGTGAACGAGATAATTAAAGATTGTCCACAACTTGGTAACTGGAGAGAAGGAGATAATTAAGGAGTGGCCACTGGAGAGATATCTAAGGTGTGGCAATGACTTGGTAACTGGAGAGAATGTGATAATTAGGGAGTGGCCATGACTTGGTAACGTGAGTTAGTGAGATAATTAAGGAGTGGCCATGACTTATTAACATGAGTGAATGAGATAATTGAGGTGTGGCCACAGCTTGGTAACTGGAGAGGATGAGATAATTAAGGAGTGGTGATGGCTTGGTAACTGGGGAGGATGAGATAATTAAAGAGTGGCCATGGCTTGGTAACTGGGGAGGATGAGATAATTAA
>CM074916.1:30329841-30344764 GCA_037576815.1 Pangasius larnaudii
ATGCCACACCCGTCATTAGTGCAATGCCACACATAGTCATTGCTGTAACATTGCTACTTGTTTGAGTCATTAGTGTAACATGCAGATTACATGTACAGATTCTCTCAACATCAAAGAACCACACTGAGCACACTGATACTGAAAATAAACCCTCCCCATGTTTTTTTTTTTAAATATACTGCCTCCTACGTGTAAATACATTAGGTAACACTCATGACATGACGACCCTCATTATAAAGCTGTACAGCTGACCATATGTTCAGAGATATTTGATAATAATATTAGATTCAATATTAGATACAATATTAGATTTAAAAAAATGAAAGAAACGGGGCAGCTCATCAGAAACGATTTAAACTATTCCTATGTAGTGATAGAGTTTATTATTTATTAATTATTTATTATCATTTCTCTTCAGCTTTAAATGGACGTCAGAGTTTAAAACTTTGTTTATTTGTATTTCTGTTCCTTCTCTACCACTACCTCTGATTACATAGATGTGAAATGACGAAGTGATGAACATACCCGTGTTCTTCGTCCCTGTAGTTGTCCAGTCCTTCGTCGTAGGACTTGGAGCGCTCTGTTTTAGCAGCGGAATCTGAATCGAGAACTGTGAGCCGCAACGAGTCTACACACACACACACACACACACACACACACACACACGTCATAACCTGCTCTCCAGGTATGCACTGACTGCTGATTTCACGTGTTTGTAATGTGCGTGTCACCTTGGTCGTGAGAGAGCTGGCGGTGAAAGACAGCGGAGGAGGAGGTGGGGCTCGGCGGAACAGCAGAGACGATGGAGCAAACAGGGAATTGTGGGTCGTCGAGGTCAGCACTGGGGCTGGACGGTTCATCTGTGAAGAAACAGAACGAACAGAAAGAAAAATGAAGATGTGTTTACATCTCAGAGCTCAGTACGCTGGAAAGAGGAGTTTATACACAACTGAGCACAGGTTCATGTTTCACATCACGATAACAGTCTAACAATTTATTGTGGTTCGTAATATTATTATCTTTCTTTATCTGCGCCTACTGGGACGTATTTAATCCACAAATGAGCCTGTACATGTTGCTCAAACTGTAGTAGCTTCACTGAGATGACCTTCGGGAGGATGAGTAAACACGATGCTAACTTAAAGTCTGTCCAGCAAAAGGAAACAGCTGTCACAAACTTTCTCTCAGAAGCCAAATGCTCCCAGGAAATCAGACCTACATAACATGCAGCTCGCTATATGATTTATACACATCACTTCTATTTAAAATCTTATCACGTTTGATTTGATTTACGTGCTGCGTGCTCACTTTCATACTAGCTTCCCTCTCAGATTAGCAAAGCAAGCTAACTGGACTAGCTGCCTTCCAAGGGCTTTATTTTGATTTTCATTCTGAATGGAAACTATATTTTTATGTTCCTGCTCTAGTAGGAAGCCACTTAGAACAAAATAAAAGATTAATAAAGTTCTTTACCCACTCTGCTTATGTATTTACTTTAAAAAAATAAATAAATTCAGGGCATCCTTGTACTTGTACACAGTGTCATTTGTTGCTTGCAGAAAAAATAATTTCGCACAGATTTTCCTGCCATCATTCCATCTCCAAATACCCATTTATAGTGTCTATCCATCCATCCATCCATCCATCCATCCATCATCAGACCTTCCTGTAGGCAGACGTGCAGGAAGTGACAAATTCTGGAGAGGAATTTAGACCTGCTGGGAAAATGTTGTTTTTGTTTTCATTTTGTAATCTCTCTATACTTGTTTAATGAGAGTTTTCATATTACAAGATGTGATGAAACCACAGATTTTCTTCCATTTTTGTGTCAAACTAAAAGGTTGTGAGCGGGGAACTGAAGACATGTTGGACCACAGACGCCCCAGGACTGGTCTGAGGAATCATCTGAGCCAGCTGTTTGCTTCTGTCTCTTTACAGAGTCATACCTCATTTACTTACAATTATGTAAGTTCCTTGATGATGAAATCACAGCTGGGGGGTCGAGCACATGCTTGCAAGTTTGCACACATGGTCAGACGATGAGAAGGGAAGGCGTGACTCAAACAGTGTGAAATAACACTTATTAAATTCTCAGTGAAAGAAAGTGAGTCACACACACACACACACACACACGCACAGAGTCAGCACAGAACATCTCTGATATCTCGGAGTGCTTGTATTTACTGGTGAACAATGTGCTTCAAACATATTAATCTAGTGATAAATTATGTCCCGAAACGTTTTTTTTTCTGAGTCTCGCCGCATATGAAATGAAAATATATTGCGATATATACCGCCAAACACTAACATTACTTACTCGACGTATGTGTGTTTTAAATGTTTTATCACAGATAACACATGCTTTAGGATCATTTTGACATCACAAAACACTTTTAATATAAAATAAAAATTAAATGCACTGAGGCGCACAAGAGCCTACCTAATCTATACGTTTTATATACAATATTATACGCTCTGTATATTATATATATATATATATATATATATATATATATATATATACACAGCATGCTCAAATTATAGATCAGATAAACTACAATCCATTTATTCTCTCATACAAGGAAAAGCAGGAATGATCTGTATACTGTAATACATATTTACAATATTATTTATATATTAAACAATCTATTTTCATGTAAACACAATGTATATCTTGGTATGCATTCCAGTCACAGCGGATCAAACAGTACTACAGAGTAAAATTCATGTTTGCATCCCTCCAATTTCCACTTCCATGTCACATTTTTATAACCTAACACCACTCCACTGCTAAGAAAATTACTTTAATGTTGATTTTTAAAAAAGAAAATCCACGAAAAATATTAAAAGTATCCCAAGATCCGCTGCCAAGGCAATTCTTTTACTGCTGGAAAAAATATCACGGAAAAATTTCCACATCCACTCGTCACTACTATAATGTAATTTTACCTTAATTATTAAAGATATAATAAATATTATATTCTTCTTAGTTGCTAACAATTTAACAGTAGAGAAAGATAACTCAAATTACTTCCGTTATATATATATATATTTTTTACTATTAAGAAATATTTTGGTTTAGAAAATCTCACAGATATTTAGTGAAACATAATTAACATTACTAAGAAATCTTTTTTTTTGCTAAAAAAAACAAACAAAAAAAAAAAACGCTACATCATGGAGCTTGTGCTTGTGGTTACGTTGCTAGAAAAGGAAGACTTTTTGTTTTTGTCCTAATTAAGAGTAAGAGTAAGATATTCCTTTATTTGTCCCGCAGTGGGGAAATTAACGGTGCATCTAGTGAAGAGGAAGTGATTAATTCCTGTGTTTGGATTAGAGAAGCATGTAAGCGATGGAGTCATCGTGTTTGGCGCAGGCAGACAGACAGGTGAACATGTACGCTCGAGTCCTAACCGGCCCTGCAGGTTATCACACTTCCACATCGTCAGAGAGGAAAAATGGAAATCTCGGTGTTTGGTTGCAGAGCTAAGAGCTGCATGTATTATCATTCACAATATCGTTCACATCACACCCTTAACCAATGATGTGTGACTGCTGCAATGACAAATACCAAAAGCAGGTGCAGAGTAAACATGACTCAGTTTAAAGATGCACTTCACTGCGCTCGATGCTCTGTGTTAGTCTGGAGAGTCATTTCTACATTATTTCTTACTTAAAAAAACACCATTATTTCTTGCTTAAAAACACTGCTGAAAGTGTAGAACATATGCTTCTTTGAGGTCATGCAGGAATTTGCTTAAAATTTGTGAAGGTCCTGTTACATACAACTTCTTGCTTGGCTAAGCGAATACCACACCTGAATTGTTACCTTTAATGCGTACTGATTCGTTTATAGATATAAATAAAGCTAATTTCAGATATTATGTTTTATTTCGCATTCCCACTTCTGACGCTGAACAGATGGAGCGTCTGTTTTGAACACGACACGGCGAGTAAACACACAGTTCTCCTTCCAGTCGTCTTTCAAACTTTTGCCAGCTCTTTTTAAACAAGCTGTGTCATTTTTAAATGAAATGTTAAAAACCTACGAATGTCTGGAAAACCAGTCCCGTAGCGTGTCTCTGATCAGAAGAGCTTCCTTCCGCTACATAATTTGCGTAAATGTGTGCGATTGGATAAAGCACAGCAGATGATCAGATACAGAAGCTGCCCTGGGTCGTGTTTAGGAAAAAACAGAGTTGCTGATTTTTGCTACAGTAATTGTGGACTCAGTCAGCTGAAATACTTTTGCGGGGTCCACCAGCTGAAGACCACGGACATAAAGCAGGAATGGGCGACGTGACAAAAATATCATTTCACGCTACTTGAAGACGTTGCTGTAACACAGGATGGACCGGATTGCTAACAACCTGCCGATAAAACCGAACATCACTTGAATGTGATGATGCTTTTATTTAATGTCTGCTAAAACAGAATAACAAAATAAAGCAACTGATTTAAAGAATCAGTAAAAAAAAAAAAAAGAAAGCAAACAATGATGCCATTATTTAAAAAAAAAAAGCCATAGGAGAAAGTTAGAAATGATATCACGATACCCCGGATATCTCAGTAAGGTATATTGTGGCATATTTCATCACAATATGGATATTATACCTTCATACAATCCCGCCCTATCATAAGGCGTCATCAGAAGACTCGCTGGTTGTCAAGTCCACACTGATTCTGTCCCAGTTGACCCAGCACACTCTACATCCTTTTAGCGTTCATTAGAATAGCCACAGCTTCCTGTTCTCATTAACCAGCACTCTTTATGCTGATTTGTTTCAACTGTTCCCCGGCTTTTATATTCTTCAGAACTCTGTCTCACTCACTGGTGATTGTTTCTCTCTGTCGCATGCTTCCTCATTGAAGTCGTTTGTTTCACCCTGGCTCTTGTGGTTTTCCTGGTTCCTCATAGTCATGCTTTTTTTTTTTTTTTTCCTATTTTAACTAGATTTTTCTGGTTTGTTGTGATTAAGGATTATGTCACCATGTTTTTGCAACCTGTGTTTTGGAGCCTCCTTGGTGCAAAATTGACTATGATTACTGGAATATTCCAAATAAATCCGATTCGACTTGCTTCCAACATCTCAGTCTTGCAACTACGTGGAACACTGGAATCTGAATTATGTAGGTTAGTGCTGTAATCACATCTCATCGTCACATTTTTTGTCTAGATTTGTCTCCTAGTAAAGAAAGTGAAGGGCCAGTAGTGTTGGGGTTTAATGGAGAATGTTGGTGTGTGATGGTGAATCTTGGTATTGGTATGCATTAGAAGGGAAGTGTTGATATATAAGGTTCCCACTATGTGTTTGCACAGGCAGCTACATTTTTTTCATACCTTAACCACACTCTGCATTACGAAATCCACTCCAACATTTCCTGGAATGTGCTGCTGTTTTGTAATGCCTAACACATGACCTGCTGATCTCAGGTTTCAGTTTTAAAAGCACAAGAACTTTAGCTAAGAGCTTTAATATGTAAAAGTAATAACAGGATCCTCTTTCCCAGCAGTCCCGGGCAACGTTTTACACTCTTGATACTGCCATATGATCTGTTCTACATCCCAATACACCATAACATCATGTGTTATCACTGTTCAATGGCTGTTCAATAAACCTGCCATGCTCGATATGACTGAAATGCTGTTTGCGCTGAAATAACACTGAACATGCCATGCTATAGTCTTCGGTATAATTTACATGGAGCTCAGTTCTGTAATGGAAAATGGAATCACTTCATTTCCCTGTCTCAAGAGTCACACAAATGCAAAGCATGCTCCAAATGCTTCATAAGTATCTTACACACACACACACATACACACAAAACACTTGGAGTGCCGGGAGCATGTAAATATCTCTAATAGCAGATGGTTTTTCAGATGGTTCAGAATGTATTTTTGATAGACTTCAAAGCACTATTGTAAGTCGCTCTGTATAAGGGCGTCTGCCAAATGCTATAAATGTAAATGTAAATGTTTTTTTTTACAGTGGTAACTATACAAATACTCCATTTACTACCAGGTCATAAAAATAGGGTTAAATGGCCAGATGAGCATATAAACATTCTCATCCTCGTAATAACACCATCAAATACAACTTAAGATCAGAAAACTAGAGTAGGGTAACACCTAGTAGCCCAGTTCCAAAGTTTTGGTTCAACAGTTACTGTAGCAACAACTGGAATCATTAGAGGTGAAATTTTCTTGGTATGATATCCTAGAGTATAAATATCACAGTTTTACAGTATCGTGGTATTTTAGAAAGCCACGAACTGGTGGTGAAAAGGAAAGGAAAAATCTATTATGTAATATTTGCACAAAAATATCTTTGGACATCTATGTATACACTGTGAAATTTCTGGGGAGTTGCAGGGATGAGAACCACTGAAATAAGGAACTTGACTGGAGGTAATCATCCGAAAATAAGCCATGACGAAGTGTAAAACCTAACCTTACAATTGCACTGTGCCTTTTTAAATAAAAAAAACAGTAATAGATCAAATGAAACATTACAAAATCCATTCAAGAAAATATCTATCATTGTCTAGTAGTAAGCATTACCATTATCACCCATTACAGTATTGCTGATACAATCTGGTCAATCATAACTATTATTATGTTAAATTAAGGCTTACCAATGAAGGGGATAGAGTCGAGTGACTCATGCAGTTGGCCGGATCCTGAGGGTTGGTATTCCTCTCCGAGCAATTGTTTGTACCCGTCTTGCACAGCATCGTTGGACCTCCAGCACTTTGGCGTCTTTGTGAGTTTCTCCACTCTATCTTCTCCATCATTCACAGCCTGTATGTAGGACGGGTGTCTGAGAGGTAAAGGACCTAATTTTTTTGCTTTCTCCCTCCTCACCACCACCACTGTGGCCTCTGCACCTTCGAGACCTTCCACAATTGAGCCATTAGTGGCTACTGAAGACCCATCCCGCTGTGTCCTTTGACCTTTGGAGTGGTCGGGGCAAGGAATGGAACCAATGGGCTCTCGATGGCTCTCAGTTTGCCATCCGGGAGACATGTGATTTGGCACGTGGGCGGTTCTTTGGTTTTTCGTGGTCACTGAGGCTGTGGTGACACCCGTGTTTAAGGAAGCCAGAGCCTTGGCTACGTAGGAGTCGTCCAATACCGAGGTCTGAGTGGGGAGCCGTGTCGTAGAAGCAGCAGTGTTGCCCAGACTCTCCACTCTGGAGCTCAGAATTGGATCTGTAACTTTACTTTTAGCATTTAGTCCTGGGAAACTGCCATATCCACCCACCGTGGTCCTCTGAGTCTGTGCCACTTTGCCTAATGAGAGTGACTGCCTGCAGCCTCTGGTCTCCTCTCCAGTGCAAGTAAGTGCCTTCTCCTCCGTCTCTGTCCTTCCATAAACTCTTCTCTCCATCAATGACACCCTGCTCTCAGCCTGTCTGCCCAGGTAGTCGCAGGATCTTGCCCGAGGTTTGTATGTGCTCTTTGTGGATGAAGGAAGTGCATCCTGTGATGCGCTTCGATGCCAATCCCTTGACGTTGCTCGTTCCTTTACTTCCAGTCTTTCCTGAGACACACTGCATAGAGATTGGGCCCCAGAGTTTGCAGGACCTCGCTCGTGACATGTGCTCCTCTGCCTTGGCTGGGATCCATTCATTCCCTCTGTACTCGTGTTTGCTTTACTAGCCTGGCTTGCCGCCCGCAGACTGTCCAGTCTTTCCTGGATGGTCCTGCTACCGTAGGTATAGAGGCGCTTGTTGTCAATGTACTCCTTGTAGGTGGTGTAATTCTTCCAGTCAATGTTCTGATGCATTGGGGAGCAGGGAGATGATGCAACAGCTGGAGGAGAGGGTGTGAATGGGCTCATGGCATGTCTGCTGGATGGTGTAGATGTGGAATCAGGGTGAAAAGGAGTGTGTATAGGAAAGTGTGTGGAGAATCCCGGTGAATCTGACGGTCTTTTCGGTGTGTAGTGCAACTGTGTCCCTCTAGCAGAAGAAGAACAAGGTGTGGTTTGGGATCTCGGGCGGACTGAGGAAAGGTTTTCAAGGGATGAGGTACAAAGCGGTATGTTTTTTGTCTCCTGCAACCTGTGGTTAGAGTCATACGGGTGAGAAGAACATTCCAGGGAATCCGAAACCTCTGCCGCTGCCACCCGCACAGTTTCATCATACACACATGCAACAGTCTGGAGTTTGGAGACATGCGAGTGAGGAGGAGATGGAGACAATTGTGTATTAGGGACTTCCACACAATAGCCCACATCAGAGCTTGGCTCCACCCCCGGGGACAACACTCCATGAGCTCCTGAGGGAGCAGAAGGCTCATCAGTGTGTGTCATCCCTGATGTCTTAGGCTCTATCCGTGGGTAGCAGACAGGAGGAGGTTCTGGGATGTTCTGTGCATTTCCACTGTATGCTTCATTCCCTTTGAGATATGCATCTTTGGAATAGGCCTAAACATGATGAAACAAGTACTTAAATACTTGCATGCTTGTTAATTAAGTAAGGAATAAAACACCGTGTGTCATGCTGTTATACAAAAATAATCAATGACGGCATGAATGAAGCAGCAGTACTGTTACCACCCTGAACTTACCACTCTGAGAGCTTTAAACATGACATAAGCATACAACAAGAAGTGAGAGACAAAACAAAATCCAGCGACACTTTGGAGTAATTTTGAGGCTAATACTTACACACCCTTGGCTATGGTGAATTAGAAACACACACGTACGAGGAAGCTTCCGCCAGCCAAAGTAAACACTACTACCGCCATAACACTCATCGCTCTAGTGAAAATAATGAGCTACAATCCATTCTGCTCCCGAGTCTCTGTGTGTATTAGAAGAGTAATGTCCTACTGTAGCAGGGCGTTGAGCTCGTCGGTAAGTGTATCGTCGGTCTAAAGCCGTGTCGTCTCCGAAAGTGTGTATGAAACGCTCGCTTGGGCAGAAGTGAAAGCGAGTGAGTTATGTGCTGGACTTTTGCCATGCCAAATTTACCTGAAGCGTCAAATTACCTCAGAATACCTTCCTCTCTCTCTCTCTCTCTCTCTCTCTCTCTTTCTCTTTCTCCCTCCCCACTCTCTCTCTCTCTCTCTCTCTTTCTCTATATGTATTAGCAACATTACTAAAGCACTTACTAGCTAATAAAACTATTATTAACCATAAAACATGTAGAACAATTCTGGCTTAATACGTAAATAATCAAATAATCTCCCCCTGTATCTTTCCCTCTATCTCTCCCTCTGTTCATATCCCTCTTTTTATTTCTCTGGTTCAATCCTTCTCACTCTCCATCCATACATCTTAGAGAAGAGGGAGAGAACAGTTCCTGTAAGCGTTAGGAAGAGCTATAATGTAGACGGAGAGCTGATTTATTCAGAATAGAAGACATGGATGTGGATGAAAGACGGCAGACAAAAAAAAAAAACACACATTCTGAGAAAAGTGTAAGAGAAAAGCACATGTAACAGATGAGGAGCTGAAATCCTGCTTACCAGAGCTGTGATGTCCCGGGAGAACTGTGGGCCAAGAGATGGAAGGCAGAAAAGAAAGGAAGCAGTGAGAGAGAAGAGGAGAAAAAAGATCAGCAAGAGCTAGAATGGCTGCTCTAATGCAGGATAAAGCAAGCTGTACATACACACCATTGTGTCTGAGAGTGTGTGGATGTTATTGTGTGTGTGTGTGTGTGTGTGTGTGTGTGTGTGTGTGCATGAGAGAGAGAAAGAGAGAGAGAGAGAGAGAAATTTACAAGGAACCTACCAACTGCAAAATGTCTTCATCTTTAGGCATCACACAGAGCTCTAGAGACGTGTCACTGCAAGCAGGGAACAGAAACACAACCATCTTTTACTAAGAATCCACATAACTCACAACTTGTCCAGCAGTTTGTGCTGAAGAACACATAAACCACCCACCCAACCGCACGCACACACACACACACACACACACACACACACACACACACACACACACACACACACACGGTAAAGTGCTGAGAGGAATTTCATCTGAAACTCTAAATGGGATGAAGAAATGCTCAGAGGAAATGAAGCCGAGATAAGGTTAGTCTAAAGAGGCCACGCTTTCCATTTCACTGGAGATCAGAATTGATGTCTGAAAAACAAATGATTCATTCAAAAACAAATCCCCCACCGCCACAAAAAATAAGAAACAGGGATGGAGGGAGTGGAGAAAGAGAGAGAGAGAGAGAGAGAGAGGAAAGAAAGAAAGCAAGAAAGAAAGATGGTGCTTCACCTGTTCTGTATGAGAGCGATGACTTGTGAATACGTTTTGCCGATGATGCTCTCGCGGTTCACCTTCACTATACGATCACCTGAGAGCCGAAAACACACAAAAACACCAGAAGTACTTTTACTCCTTAAACAGGTGTGAGACTTCCTATAAAAATATAACCTGACAATTTTAGCATTTATATTTATCATATAGATTTCACATTATACAAACTTAGGCCAAAATTTTTCATACACAATTAGTTTTTGCCTATAGTGAATCATTTGGTGCCCAAGATGATTCATAATGAGTCACGTATTTCCCATGATGACTCACTTATGATGACTCACTTGGCCTGTGATCAGTCACACAGTGCCTGTAATGAATTATTTGTTTCCCATATTGCCATATGACGAATCATTTGGTACCCACGATGAATAATTTGATTGACTTTGTGCCCAATATGACCAACTTTGTTACCATAATGAATCACTTGGTACCCATGATGAATCATTTAGTGCCCAAAATGACTCACTTAATGCCCATGATGTGTCACTTGATGCCCATGATAAATCATTTGCTGCCACGATAAATCACACAGCGCCCATAACGTATTATTTAATGCCTATAACGAATCACTCTGTACACATGATGGATCATTTTGTGCCCATGATGAATAACATTGTGTCCATGATGAATCACTCGGTGCCCCTAATTTACTCAATAGCTCATTTACTGCCCATGATGACTTACCTATTGCCTATCATGTATTACTTGCTGCCCATAATGAATTACTCGATTCACTTGCTGCTCATAAAGACTCACTTTGTACCCATGATGAATCACCTGCAGCCCATCATGACTCATTTGTTGCCCAAGATGACTCACCTACTGCCCATAATGAATCATGTATCACCCATAATGAATCACTTTGTTGCATTTGGTGCCCACGATGAATCAGCTGGTGCCCATGATGAATCAATGTGTACCCATAATGACTAATTTTCTCACTTATTGCTAACGATGAATCACCCAGTGCCCATAATGAATCACTTATATCAGTTAGTACCAACGGCAAACCACTTACTGCCCAGGATGAATCATTTTGTGCCCATGATGAATCATTTGCTGCCTAGAATTAATCACCTGGTTAACTTGGTGCCCAGAATGACTCACTTATTACCCATAATGATTTACTTTAAAATGGCACTTTCAATCATTAATCTGAGGCCCAGAAAAAACCTCTTGGGGCCCATAAACAATCTTTTGCCATCCAAAATCAATCAATCGGTGCTCATAATCAGTTATCTAGTACCCATAATGACTAATGTATCATTACAGTAGAGGGTTACTGGAAAGAAATCATGGCCACGCTACCTGTGCACAGTCCAGCTTGGTGGGCGGAGCCTCCCTCCTTCACCTGCTTCACAAAGATGGTGTCCATCGGCTCAAGACGACACCGTGGTCTCCCTGAGCAAGAAAAAGACAAAAGACAAAATGTTATTCTGTAGTCACTGGACATAAAAGTCCTAAAAATAAAAGTTTTATTGAATCAGGTATCAAAGACTAATGCAATGTTTTTGTTTAAAAATAAAAATCAAATGACGATGGATCAGTTCATCTCTGTAGTGTTTTTAATAAAAATTTCCGTCTCAAAGCAGCTTTGGAGATTCCCAGATTCAGTTTTTCACAAGCTAGCTTTAAAAAACAGCAGATGTGTGCATGGCAAATATCAGCATAGAGAAGTTTACAGGGAGAAAATATGATGGCTAAGCAAAAACATGACCTACAAACACATCCTCACACACACACACAAACACACACCCACACACCATATGCTCTCCACAGTGTAATCAATCATTATAGCTTATAGTTTGATGCAATGCTGTGCAATTAACATTTCAATTCCTACAAATATTTTCTTTAGGAGCAAATCCATTTTTGGTATTGCTGTATAGTGGTACGTTAGCAAAGGCAAAAACAAATATTGCAACAAGAGGCAATCTGCAGCGTCCAAGCACACTTGGCAAACAGCACTCCCAGTGGCCAGTTCTTGCCAAATTCGTCACATTCAGATTAGCACAACAATTTAGCATACCAAATTTCAGCTCGATCAGACGTACGGTTCCAGGGAAACAGCCATTCGAACTTAACTAGTCCCCTATGAATGACCACAGCCTCTTTAAAGATGCAAGTTAATTGAAATTGAAATATTCAAGATGCTAAATGCATTATGCTTGCCATGTTTAAGAGGCAAATCATTTTCAGTGCGTGGAACTGACTTGCTGCCAACGATAAATCAGTTGCTGCCAATGATGAATCATTTGCTGGGAAGATGAATCATTCGATGCCCATAATCAGTCGCAGGGCATACCATGATCAGTCACTTGACTGAGATGGTTAGTGGCATTTCTAGAACAATCTATTTTCTGTTTAAATGCTCCCTGGCCATGGTGCCCATAACAAATCACTTGGTGCCCATGATGAATCATTTGGTGCCCATAATGAATCATGTGGTTCACATGGCTCCAATAATGACTCACACATTGCCCATGATGACTCACGTATTGTACATGATTTTACACTTGGAGCCCATGAGGAATCATCTGGTACCCATAATGAATCATCTGGTACCCATAATGAATCATTTGGTGCCCATGATGAATCATTTGGTGCCCATGATGAATCACTTGGTACCTATAATAAATCATTTGGTGCCCATCACTTAGTGTGTGGAATTGAAAGCTTTGGGGTTGAGTCTTAGTTTTCAATGCCAGGAATCTGGAAAGCAGGAAATCAGGGAATGAGGGAGCCAGGGACTCCTCTGATGTGAACCAATAGCAGGATGCCAACTTGACGACTTAAAAATTATATAAATTAAAATTAAATCACACAGCTGTTTAAAAAAAAGAAATGTTCTCATGAGGTAATGGAACAAAATTTGTTGCCAACTATTTTGAATTTTTTTTTCATTTACTTTGTCAACTAACAGCTTAACAGCTTAACACAAGATCACAAGTTTGAGAAATACAGTACGACTGACACCACGGTCACTCCTGCTGAGAAATATGTCTGTTAAAGAATATGTATTTTTGTTTAAACTCACACTGTGTGCACAGCATATAAAATGTGTGATATAAGAATTTAAAGAGGGCGGTAAAATTGGTTAACCATAATAGCATCATCTCAGTGGAAAAGATTTAAAGGCTTCTTAGAGCAAGACCTCAGACATACTCACCTCCACTCTATCAAATGTATGTACGCCTGAATTGGATTACTATTGACTCCCACAGACCATCAAGAGCAGTTTCAGTCTCTGATGAGTGATTTATCTGATGGAGTGGTGCTGCTGATCAGGATGTATAAGGAGGTGGAGAAGGGAAAGAGGCAGTGTGATCACACCTCACACTGTTCTGTAAGTCTCAGTCAGAACATCTCAGATATCATGCCATCTCTCTCTCTCACACACATGCAGTGGATTTCAGCTTGGGCTCAATAACACACTTCTACATCACATTACAACCGAATTCCAGTCTTATAACATCACTATTTTCCAAAGGGTGGAGTTTTGGTAGTTCCTTTTCCCACTGATGCTTTATGACAACAAGCTTGTTTTCATTTTACTGCTGAAACGGGCCGTTTTCCCACTTTTATATAAAGACACCAGCAGAGGGCGGGGTGACACATTCTTAAACACAACATGTGTGTGTGTGTGTGTGTGTGTGTGTGTGTGTGTGTGTGTGTGGCCATGTATTTGGAGCTTTGTGAGGACCAAAACGGATTAAATGTCATCATATTGATACTATAGTCAAATGTCTTCACAAACAAATAAACAACAAACAAATAAATAAATATTTTAAATATCTATAAAAAGCTTTTATACGATTCCCATTTAGGGACTGAGGAAAATGGAATTAGTAACCGGGTTATAATTTAATTGAATAATATAATGACAGTTCTTATTGCACTTGCAGAAGCTCAGTAAAAGCTCTTGTGTGTCGGTTATTTGCTCGCACTCGGGTTGTCTAAAGTGACTGGAATGTCATGACTTGAAATCCAAGGACTGCCAGAGAGCCCGTGATGGATCATGTCAGGATCCTTAACCCTCAACTGCTCAGACTTACACTCGGATAAGAGGTTTAGATAGAAGCATCTGACAAGCAAAAATAGAAAGAAATGGAAATCAGTTTGAATGAATGCTCATCTAATTCTTTAACAATCTGGGAGGCATTTTATTGAATGTACTAATAGTGGAATGTAAAACGTTATTCTCGTATTGTCTGTGAAAGTTTCATCCCTCATACTGCATGTCTGAGCAAGACTCATAATGAAGCTCTGAGTTCTCCACCTTGTTCAATTTCTCAAGCAGCAGCTTCGTTTCCGTAAACTTCAACTTGCAGTTCTGATGTTTTAAAAGCTCTACCTCAAACTGCAGCTCTGATTGCTCAACCACAAAGTATAGCTCTGAGTTCTGAACATAAACCTCAAGCTGCAGCTCTGGTTCCTCAACATCAACCTGCAGCTCTGGTTCCTCAACCTCAAGTTGCAGCTCTGATTCCTCAACCTGCAATTTCTTAACATAACTTTAATTTGAACTTTAAAATGCAGTTCTGGTTCCTCAACCTCAAGCTGCAGCTCTGGTTCCTCAACCTCAACCTGCAGGTCTGGTTCCTCAACCTCAACCTGCAGCTCTGGTTCCTCAACCTCAAC
>CM074916.1:30356823-30367832 GCA_037576815.1 Pangasius larnaudii
ATACCCTACACACTAAACCCTACACACTAAACCCTGTACACTATACCCTACACACTAAACCCTACACACTAAACCCTGTACACTATACCCTACACACTAAACCCTACACACTAAACCCTGTACACTATACCCTACACACTAAACCCTACACACTAAACCCTGTACACTATACCCTACACACTAAACCCTACACACTAAACCCTGTACACTATACCCTACACACTAAACCCTACACACTAAACCCTACACACTATACCATACACACTAAACCCTACACACTAAACCCTACACACTAAACCTACAGACTAAACCCTACACACTAACCTGAGACAGGATGAGACTGGGGAATAAGCTAGCAGTAGCGACAGTCCTGGGATTTTGTAGGTTGTGAGATCAAATCCCAGAGAGAAACTGCTGGCTCTTTGAGCACAGCTCGTAACCCTCGACTGCTCAGGATTGGATTTTAAGTCACATGTAGGTCACTTCGGATGAAATCATCTCCAAAAGCAATAAATGTAAATGCAGCAGTTTGGGAAATGAAGAGTTTGAAATTGTAATTATTGGGTCTTGGTGTATATGATGACGCAAACAAGAAGAAAATTACAGCTGAAGAGCAAATTATAGCCAGCAGATTTGGACATGTAGGAGAACAGGGAAATCATAAAAGCTCATAATATTTCATAATAAATAATAAATATTTCATAAAAAAAAAAGTTTTAAATATCTTTTAAAAAAAATATGTGAAAAAATGTACAAAAAACAGCATAGGAACATCTCTCCACTTTCACCATCATAAAGAAAGTAATGAATTACGAACATGCATAAAACAAAAAGATTATTAAAGATGATTATAACCATCACACACACACACACACACACACACATCTAAAATCCTCTTTTTTTCATGGAGGAATGGGCGAGTGAGAAGGTGGATGGATAATGCAACAGAAAAACACACCTAGCCTTCATGTCCTGATCTTTGTCCCTCGTACAGTGTGTGTGTGTGTGTGTGTGTGTGTGTGTGTGTGTGTGTGTATGTGTGTATGTGTGTGTGGACTTGAAGAAAGTATATGGTTGGAATTCTGACTTGTGTGTCTTTGAAATATTGTACAGAAAACCCAACCCTCGATACACCAGGCCTGTATGTGTGGTGGTGAAAAACGTGCACATCTGCCAAAACATCTGTCCAAGTCTCTGGTGTCCAAACTGTGCTCTCCTTAACACAGCAACTCTGAGTCACAACAACCACACGTTTTTTATTTTCTTTTTCTCTTTCAGCGAGAAGCCGCAGAGTTCGGGAATGGTTGTGTTGTTCTGCACTGAAATATGTGTGTGTGTATCCGTGTGTGTGTGTGTGTGTGTGTGTGTGTGTGTGTGTGTGTGTGAGTGTGAGAGAGAGAGAGAAAGTCAGGGTTTGGGCTGAAGAGCTGAGTCAGGAAAAGAAAAGAAAGGAAACAATATTGAAGTGGATCAGTGCTGAATTCACCATCCTGCAGGAACACTGCTCCATCTGACAGACAGGCAGAGGGATAGATAGAAATATAGACAGACAGATAGACAGAAAGATAGACAGAAAGATAGACAGAAAGAAAGAGAGACAGATAGATAGATAGATAGATAGATAGATAGATAGATAGATAGATAGAGAAAATAAAGGAAATGAAAAGGAGAAAGTGTGAGAGAAGAGAAGCTAATGACCACACAAATTGAGTCATTTGAAATATGCGCGCGTGTGTGTGTATATGTTTGTGTTTGTGTGTGTTTGTGTGTGTGTGTGTGTGTGTGTGTGTGTGTGTGTGTGTAAAATAGTGAAATTAGCTCCCCTGGAAACTGGGCTGGTGTTTTCCCCGGCGAGCGTAAACAAGGCCGGAGTGTGAGCACATGGTCCCCCTGAATGGGCCTCAACTGGCCAACGGGTGTGTTTCCCTCTCAACACTCGTTTATCTCTCTCACACACACACACACACACACACACACACACTCTTATACCGCTGTAGTATAAGAGGAATAACACACTTGGGGACATGCTGTTATAGCCCAACACATCACTGGTGCCCAACTCCCAGCCAGTGATCATCTTCACCAGAGTACATGTCTGCGTAGAGTACGCATCATCATCAGGGACTCCTCTCATCCCAGTCACAATCTGTTCAACCTTCTTCCATCCCGGAGGAGACACAGGAACCTTCTCACCAGAAGCAGCAGACTCAGGGCCAGCATCTCCCCCTCAGCCATTACGCTGCTACTGAACTCTACACTCCACCGTTACACCACTGGAGTCATCCTGCAGCTCTATTCTATACTGTATATACTGTAATATCTCTATATCACTGAAAGATTCGTAGTTGATTATCTTTATATATCTCTATATACAGCTTATATTACATATTCCGTCTGCACTTTGTTCATCTGCACAATGCTACTATTTGCACTTCTGGTAGATCTTGTTGCTGAGTACCTGTACTGTGCAATGACAACAAAGTCGTATCAATTATAAGAAAATAATCAACTTCGGGCTTTTAAGAGTAACTCGCCTTCATCACACCACCCTGTCCTTGATTATTATCCTATACCAACATCGTACATGCTGTTTTATTTTGTACATGTTATTCTTTACACAATGCCAGAAATAATACCTGAATTCTGGGACGTCCCACGCAGGGAGATTCCTTGAAATGAAAATAAAAAACCCACCCACTTGTAATGCAGAAACCACACCTGATGACATCTGGGTTCTGCATGGTTCCACTTTACTGCAGTTCTGATTAAGCCTCAATAAAGCAGTGCAGAAGTATAGCGATAAAGGTTAAGCCATGCTGAGAACTGATAATACCTAAAACCACACAGGCGGTACGTGACGTGAAAGGGATGAAGCTCGGACTCCTGAGGGTTGAGCGCTGGATATTTGGGAGAACTGATAAACTCACGGTGGGCGTTCATGGTTTTCAGATGATGCTGGCTCACTGGGGAGGTTAAAAACACACCTCGGGAAGGGATCCAGCAGCGTGGAGGCGGTGGGCTCAAACAGCCGTGTCCTACACTACAGAATCAGCAAGGAATGTTTTCTTTTCTTCTCGGTTGCGTCACTTTGTGGAAGTTCAGTCAGAGAGAATCTCTCAGCTGCATGAGCGCTGGGTTTGTGCAAGAACACATCCTTCACCACACATGATGGCAACGCGCTGCTTCTCAGAAGAGAGAATTCCAGAACAAATAACTCTGCCGAAACTCACACGAGACTCACACGTTCTCTGTAACAGCTAGAAATGACCTCACTGATTGAAATGAGTATTCAGCCAAAAACAAAAAGCTGACGTGTTTTCAAGCAGGAATAAACAGTGTGTGTGCTGCTGCTGTAGTAAAATACTGTTACTTTGACCTTCCCCAAGCTGATTACTTTCCCATAACAGTACAGAAAACAGAACACAAGTTAGTTCCTGTTCTCACTTACGTTATAGCAGCTATAAACAGTCGTTCCCTCACCAGCCTCTCTTCATTCTCTCTCTTCAAGTTAATAAGACAAACAGACAAATGGAGCGAATGACAGACCGACAGACAGTGAGACAGAAAGTCAGACAGAAAGAGGGACATGCAGATAGACAGAGGAATATACAGGGAGAAAGACAGATGGAGGGATAGACAGACAGACAGACAGACAGACAGACAGACAGAAGATCAAAGAGACAGAGGGAGACACAGATAGACAAAAAGACAGATAGATAGATGGAGTGACAGAAGGACAGATTGACAGGCAGAAAGAGGGACAGGGAGAGAACAGACGGACACAGAAAACAGGCAGACAGACAGACAGACAGATAGATAGATAGATAGATAGATAGATAGATAGATAGATAGATAGATAGATCTAAAGGAACAGACAGAAAGAGGGACAGAGGGACAGACAGATGAAGTGACTGAAAGATTAAAAAAGAGAGACTGACCAACAGACACACAGTTGGACAGACAGAAAGACAAACAGAAGAACAGACCAACAGACAGATGGAGAGACTGAAAACATAGACAGATATACAAAAAGGCAAACAGAGACAGATAGAGAGAGATGGACAGACAGATATAAATATTGCATGTTACTGCAGTATGCTCTCCTACCTCCTACTTTGCAGCTTTAGTACATCTCTAATTATTCACGTCTTTTTCTGGGAGTGTGAGGACTAACATTCGGGTTCTCTAAGACTTGTGGAACCAGCCACTGCATCTTGCTTGGAGGAAGCAGCATCTCGGCCTACTCTGTTCAGATGAACAGACAGAGGTTTGTGACTGGTCAGCACTGAGAGAAACCAGAGAGCTACAAAACAAGTCTCCTGGACTATCAGGCCAAAATCTGTTTCACCAACACACTGTGATCCAACAGGCCTGTTCCATGTGCCAGTAAACCCCACACCCAGCTCTGGCACGGCTGCTCCTGGTCATCATCATTCAAACTGCTGCACCATATTGGAGCTAAAAGCAGTGATCCTTAACCGCTAAGCTGCCACTGATAATTAGCCGACATGCTGAATCAGGTGAATCAGAGTAGTCTACAGCCCTGAGGACTTGGAGCTGTGGTTCTGAACTTTGCATTTACGTTGCAGTCGCTCAGGATAATAACTTCACAGCAGTGAGACAGTTGGTCTGGTTCTAATACAGAGTTATAGCCCTATTATTCTTAGAAGGTCAGTGACGTCTAAGCCACTTGAGGGGTAAGAGTCAAAGATGGCTCTCAGACAGTTCTAAGGTTTGTAGCCTTCCAAACACTTAATCAATAAGTTACTACTGGCCTGATTCATGGTGCCGATCACACCTGTTATGGTCAGCATAAATATTTCCTTAGCATGCTCCACTCTCGAGGACTTCAGACACTATCTCGGGAAAGATCATACGCAGACAATCATTCATCTTCAGTAAGAGCTTTATCCTGGTCAGGGCTTCAGTGGGAACAACGGGCTTGAGGAGGAAATACACCTTGGATGGGACACCAGTCCATCTCATTCACACCTAGCGGCAATTTGTTGCCAATCCACCTTCTGGCATGTTTTTGGGAGGTGGAAAGTAAACCGGAGATCCTGGAGGAAACCCACATGGATACAGAGAGAACATGTGAGCTCAAGCTCAGGACCAAACCGGGACCCTGGAGCTGTGAGGCAACAACAATACCCACTGCACCACCGTACCTCTCAACATGCAGACACATGACGCTGTATTACTATAATGATACATGATAATGACATCGTAGACCATCCATGTGTCGCCTTCACCTCTTTTAAAGGCAGCTTTTTTGCAGTTTCACCCAGAAATAAAGGCAGTCCCACTCAGAAGCTAGAACCACACTGTTAGAAGCTGGAGCAACAGCTGTATGGTTTGGAATTTCCAGGGGTTGTACATTGAAGAGTCACTTTGGGAGCAAGCTCTCGTTTATGCTTCGCTAACTCAAGGCACTGTCCTAAGCTGGGTTTCCACTGTAAGATTTCCAACCCGATTTCGGTGCTGCCGACAAAACTCACAAATCATAAAATAATTGTTTACATCTTGAAATGGAGAACACGCATTAACACGCGGTCTGTTATGGAATTCAGCCAAGATTTGAAAGGGATTTCGTGGAGTGTGACCACTGATAATCTTAAAAGACCACCAAAATCAGACAGTCTAAAACCAGCCTGGGAAGTTATGCCTTTATTACACCTACGAATTTTTTTTACTTAAGTTCTAGGAAAAAAAACGGAAACCCCAACTGTGGCTAAACAAAAATCTCCTCCTTTTGCAAATAAATACAGTTTATTCTGACTTTTTTGCATTTTCTTCTACTTATAAATACACAGATGCCACTCAGCTATAGTCCCGTCTTTACGGTTGATGTGTATTGTGTTGGTTGTTCTGATTTTTTTCCTGTGTAATAAAGTTAAAGACTGCTGATAATATTGTGAATTGCTACAAAAGCAGAGGTAAAATTATAAGCATGGTTCAGTTGCTGTCCTGAAACACAACAAAGCTTTCGCTTGCGGTTTAGTTAAAGCTGATTGGTTGTCCTTTCACTGGAAATCCTTTGAACGTTGAAATAATGCGCACTTCAAAAATAACGTTCAAAGCCTCGTTCGAGATGAGACGCTTCTTTCGGGTTTGTTTGCTTTTCCTAGAACAACTTCCTGGATGGGTCAGAACCTGACATGTTCCTCTTTTGTCTGTAAAGAATGAAGTGATTGTGTAATAAAATGTCAGGAATCTCATTAGTAACCGCAGGTGTGTAGATGGTGAAAGAGGAGGTCAGCTATCAGCTGAGAAGAAGCTCACCTGTGGACAGGTAGACTGCAGGTGAAAGCTGTGTGAGGAGGCTCGTGTTCTCTCTCTCTCTCTCTCTCTCTCTCTCTCTCACACACACACACACACACACACACAGATGATGTTTCTCACTTGGCACAGAAAAAGACTTTCCTCTGTTACTCTGTTTTCCAGTTTAATTAAGAAATGAATCAATAGTTCATTAAAAACTGTCACATAAATAAACCCTTTCATGGCAAACCTGCAATTCCACGTGTCACTGGTGAAAAGATAAATGTTTTCCCCAGGCTTGTTGCATCACCATACATTATGCATGTGCAGAAAATCAATTCGACAATATATTATAATATTCAATACAACATGGCTGAAAAATATCAACACTACCCCTACACAGCGTTTCAAACTGCCTGCTATATTTGCTAATATGGCCACATTTGATAATGTATAGCATCCCTTTCTTTCTTTCTTTCTTTCTTTATTTATTTATTTATTACTTTTTAATGGTTATATTGGAAACCTTTATTAGGTCAGATCATTACTGTGATACTAAAATTTGACTTATAGACAAGATAAGTCTTTTAGTCTGTCCCCTGCTCAAACAGCTTCAACTTTCATGCTAATATCACCATCAGTGCTATCTCACTCGTCATTTCGTAGATCGCTAACTAGCTGAGCCGAGTCTCTGCCGTAACTCGCATAGTGTCGCATAGCTGCACTGCATTCTGGGAAAGCGTCTCCACTACGTCTACGCTGGATCTCTCAATAAAATGACCTTGAACGTTGCTGGAAAATGATAAGAAGTTTTTTTTTCTCTCTTATTGTAACTGCTCTAGCAATAACAATGTCCCTCTGCGGCGATAACGCAGCTTAGCTAACTTCTCACTGGAAAAAAACCCACCAGAAAGCAACAAACAGCACTATTAAACACATCACACATATTTCAATATAAATATATTTAATGTGTTTCAGGGTGGAGGTCGCCGTTAATTTGAATAGTTGAATGGTGAAATTCGTTTAGGCAGACCGATTTTACACACACACACACACACACACACACACACACACACACACACACACACACTACATTTATTGACCCAAGCAGGCTTAGCAAACTCTCTAACTGGTGGCAGTGAAATTTCAGAAATGTGATCCAGCCAACTCCAATTCCACTTCATGACTGATTAGCCGAGTTAAGGGAACAACTGATGTCACACAGCATTTGCTAAACACTGCAAACAATCATACAATATTGAGTTACTCAATATAGTTTTTTTCTTCATTACATCACCTAAACCACAACATGACCCAGCCAGGCCATGGGATCGACAGTAGCTAAAGCCACAAGTGCACTCCAGATCTAAGCTAAGCTAATAATCAGCACAATCAGCTGGCTAGCTCTCACAGCAGGCTCAGCGGAGGCAGAGAAAGCTCATTTGGCCCATCTCAACCCCAGAATGAGGGCCAGATGGTCCCACCAGTGAGATCCACATGTCCAGGATAAGAGGGAGGAGACAAGCCCTCAGGGGGCTGGTGAGTGAGAACATCTGATTAATCACCAAATCAGTCTTTAATCTGAGAACAAGAGACAGAGGATTAGTGGCGGACGAGGTCAGAGATCTTCAAACCCTTGTGTTCCCTGGGCAAGAACACTTATCAAACAGAAATGAGAGCATGTTGGCACTGAAACTGATATAAATCACCAAGCCCTAGCCTCTAAGCTGCTAGCTAGCTGTGTGTCATGTCAATGGGCATTTCGAAAAGGAATTAAATATTGGATTCACCATAAGTCCTGGCACGGAAGACCAGAATGAGTTTAGTAATACGAGAAGACTGATCGCCATTCAAACCTCAATTCAGAGGCAGGAATCAGAAACTGAACCATTAAACCACATGCCAGTTTCAAGGCCAACATCTTACACCACAAGTTAAACACTGTGGTATCAGTATCACACACAAAATGTCAAGAATTGAGAGTTTCCTTACACAAAGCATTTAATTCCGTCTTTGTATTGGTTTTACAGGGTTAGAAGGGAAGACATTTGGCTTCGTGTTGTGCTCTTCCGCCAGAGCCTCTGAGTAAAGATCTATTGTCTGAAAATTGCTAGTGTTGCTTATAATGAAAGAGGGTCCTTAGCATTACAAACACACCAAACCAAGCCAGCTAGCATCCAATGACTTCCTGCACTTACCAGTGATGTGTGTGTTGCTGTGGGAAAGTATCCCTTTAAATCTGCCTGACAGACAAATGTGTTACTGGCCAGTGAACTCAAACACCCTGAATACATAAATACAAACTACAGGATCCAAGCAGGACAAACAAGAACCCAACCAGAATTCAACCAGAACTCAAACTAGACCAGAAAGAAACAAACAGGATCCAAACAGGACTTATTCAGGACCCAAAATGGGAACTACCCAAACCTCACCTCAGATTCAGGACGCAAACAAATATCAACCAGTAGCCAAGCCTGACTTAACCAGGAATCAAACAGAACCCAGCCTCAACTGAACCAGAACTTAGCCAGGACTCAACCAGGACTCAAACAGGATCCAAACAAAACTCAACAAGGACCCAAGACTTAACCAGGACTCAAAGAGGTCTTAACGGGGACTCATACATGTCCCAACCAGACCTTAAGCAGGACACATGCATGTTCAGCCCAGGCTCAGCAGGGTTTTAACCAGGAATCAAACAGGACCAAATCAGAACTTAACCAGTAACCAACCAGGACTTAACCACTCAACCAGGAACCACCAAGGACATTAGTATGACCCAAATAGGTCCAGCCAGACCTTAGCAAAGCCAACCATCCATAGATCCACCCATAGATCAGCACTCACCTAGGACCCAGGCAGGGCCTACCAGGACCTAACCAAGATCTAGACCAAAAACGTTACGTATGTCAACTTCAGTACATAATTTAATGCCACATGATTCTTTGCTTTTCTAATAAGATACCAGCAGTGGTAGCTCAGTGGTTAAGACATTGGACTACTGACCAGAAGGTCATAGTTCAATCTCCAGCACCGCCAAGCTGCCACTGCTGGGCCCTTGAGCAAGGCCCTCAACTGCTCAGTTATATAAATGAGATAAACGTAAGTCGCTCTGGATAAAAATGTCTGCCAAATGCCATAAATGTAAATCTAAGATACCTGTAATCCTGCTGTCTATGCACTGACACACGTGATGTACCCTCTAGTGGCCATCTAGTGAAATTACACTGCCACACACACCTTCACCAGGTATTTAAACATGGGTGTGTGTGTGTGTGTGTGTGTGTGTGACACACTTTGAAAAAATTGGAAAAAATCAATTTCTCAATTTAGAGCAGGGCTGAAATAAATGCGAACTTTTTTTTGTCTACTCTCGTATTTTTCGGTAAGTAATCACAACTAAAAGCAGAAATAAGAAAATAAATGATATATGGTCTACACAAAATATGGTAAACAAAATGTTCCTGTGTTGTGTGTACACACACACACACACACACACACACACACACACACACACACACAGAGACAGATGGTCACACTACAGTATACTGGACAACACTCTTCAGGCATTAGAGACACAAGCTGACTTTATATATTACACACGGTGCTAAGTGCTAGCCGTTTAGCATCTCTCCATCCTTTAATCTCTAAGTTTCTCTCCATCTCTCTCCATCTCTCTCTCTCTCTTCTTCTCTCCCTTTAGCCAGACCAGCATCAGAGCGAGATGTTGACTGCCAGCTATGTCCGCAGTTTCCACACCACAGGATGAAGAGGAATGTTGAGGAAGAATCAACACTCACCCACAATTCTTCTTCACACAACACTGCTGAATTTCCAGTCTGATGGTCAATTCAACTCTGTGAATTTTTTTGGTTAACAACATTTTAATACGTCTTAATATACAACTTAATACTTTTAATACAATATGTACAAAAATAAATGACGAATTATTACTGATGTTAATATTTCACTGTATATATCTCACTTCTAAAAGTTTCCCCACAAGACATTTTCACAGCAACGTCATTTCACACAGATTCATACTTTACGTCTTACAGCCAGGCTTTCCATCAATAATACAGCAAGGTCTGGTGCATTCCACCCATAACAATCTAGAACCGCACCGAGATATTCTTCTAGAACCGCACCGAGGCATTCTTCTAGAACCACACTGAGACACTCTTCTAGTACCACATTGAGACATTATTCTAGAACCGCATTGAAACACTCTTCTAGAAACACACTGAGGCATTATTCTAGAACTGCACTGAGACATTCTTCTAGAACCACATTGAGACATTATTCTAGAACCGCACTGAGACATTCTTCTAGAACCACATTGAGACATTATTCTAGAACCTCACTGAGACATTCTTCTAGAACCACATTGAGACATTATTCTAGAACCTCACTGAGACATTCTTCTAGAACCGCATTGAGACATTATTCTAGAACCTCACTGAGACATTATTCTAGAACCGCATTGAGACATTCTTCTAGAACCACACTGAGACATTCTTCTAGAAGCACATTGAGACATTATTCTAGAACCTCACTGAGACATTATTCTAGAACCGCACTTAAAGTTCCATTTATGGTATAATTGGTGCTCAGGATTTGATGTTTGTTTGTTTGTTATATTTTTATTTATTTACAATTTATTTAGCATGCATACACAAACTGTCTCTCTCTCCTTTCCTCTATACGTCTGTCTCTCTATTCATCTCTCTCTCTCTCACTCTCTC
>CM074916.1:30383078-30388078 GCA_037576815.1 Pangasius larnaudii
AAATTATAAATATATATACTATATATGTAAATAATAATTATTTAGAAATATAATAATTATAAGTATATGTCAATAAAATGTATTCATTTGTTTATTTATTTGTTCATTTATCCATCATTAATTATCCATGAAAGTCTGCAGACAACATTTTTAAAAGAAATTGAAAAAAATAAAAATATATATAAATACAATTAAAAGACAAATGCATATATATTTATTACATGTCATATGTATAATAAATGTAATAAATAAAAATAAATTAATTTATTCCAATTTTATTTCCATGCTTTAGAAACAGTTTAAGGAATATTTTTACATAATATTTATAATCATCCTACAATGTTGCTCCAACATTTTTAGCAAAAAAAAACAAACAAAATTAAATTGTATTAAATATAAATAAATCATTAAATAAAAGTGTTGTTGTGATAAGAACATCGCAGAGTAAATCAGAACTCCATCATGTTTTTTGGAACATTGCAGAAACGTTATTTTTGTAACGTTAGATCCTGGCAAATGGGTTACTGCTTGTCCTAATAACATTCTTGTTGTGATTCCGGCTCGTGATTCCGAGGTCTACAAATTTTCCGGGTGAGAAATGAGCCGAATAAAAGAACTGCTACAGGGAATAAGTTCCTCTTTAGCGTTCCTGCGTGATTTTCCGCGTGAATCAGCTGGATTTTTCACCGCGCAGATGTGATTAGTGTTTATTCGTTTTACACTGGGTCATTTCAGCAGACGTTTACGATTATTCCTCGTCACACTGTACGAGATTCCCAGTGAAACCGCGTGATAGCGTGTGTTCCCCGTCTCCGATTATCCGCCGAAGATCCTCTAACGATACACCTGCGATTAAACAAAATGTCTGCGTTCTGTTTACGTCATCAATCATCCGGAAATCAGCTCGAGCAGAAAACAGGCTCGCGTTAAACCCACACACGCACACACACACACACACACACACACACACACACACACACACACACACTTCATAGGGGATTTTTTTCATCTATCTCCATCGTCGCTAGCGTGTCTGTAGCTGTTCCGTGAGTTTGCCGTCTTCTGATTGGTGGATTTCAGACGAGCGTCGTAGCGGCGCTCACACTCTGAGATTTAAATCATCTGTTTCTCACAATGACACGTACTTTACTGTCGAATGTCTTCAGTCTCAGTGACACTAAATCAGTCGCTGATAAAGAATTTTGACGAATTGACGAAGCGTGAGTTCTGCACGCGACACGTGCGGCGTAAGTTGCGTACGGTAGCTGTGACAGTTTGCTGCATCAGTAGCTTTAACGCTGAAAATAAAAGTCTCCTATGAAGTTAAACATTTCTGTATAACGCGTTTTAGGTAACGACAGACTTACAAAACAAACCCTAAAAGATCAAAACCGTAGCGAAAACAAAACAACGTGTAACTGCGGCAACACTAACAGGACAAATACTAAACTACACTCCACCAGTAGGGAGTGCTGAAGTGTTGTGGAGAAGGTGGAAGATTCCAGAAAACAAAACTGCGAAATGATATACAGGTACATTGACTCTTTTCTTCTTTAAGCAAACAGAAAGATGGAGAAAGTGGAGCTTTCTGTCCCCCCCCGCAGAACCGGTACAGAATGGTACAGTCTGAATCTGATTAGCTCACCACCTCCAGCATTCAGTCTAATGGAATCAATGATAAATGTCAGATCTGGTGGTGTGTGCACACACACACACGCACACACACACACACACACACACACACACACACACACACACACAGCAATCAGAAAAATCAATCTCAAATATGTATGTGTTGTATATGAGTGTATAATGTACTGTATGTATAATAAAAAACAAAAATGTCGTCTTATTTATAGATTAAATTCTTAATTATTGTGTCAGTTATTGAGTCATAAAATATAACAACCAATCAGATTCCAATATGCAAATGAGGATTGTACAGCATCATGTCTGTGGAGGCAATTTACAATTTGCGATATTTATCGGCGCCTCTTTTTCACACTCAATCACGTTTTGATTGTGGACCCGTCGGAAACGTGTTATTCACTACTGACGTTAACTCTACACGTGTCTGATGTTAGCTAGGTTAGCTAGCCATTTCATACTAATGAACAAAGACATTCTCCGTTTAACACGACAGAAAGCGAGGACGTGACATTAACGCATCTTTCAAAATGAGACGAAAGGAGACGAGAGATTAGGGAAGGAGGCGGGGCTTCTTAAGACAGGGAGTCTTAAGTACCTGTCAATCATTCCAGAATCATATGATCTGCCATTTTTATTGGAGGAGAAATAAGACCGCACATTTGGTGTAGTACTCCAAGGTTAAAATGTGGAGTTTCGGATGCAAAATGCACAGAAGTTGGAAGTTCTGCTTCAGTGAATCAGCTTTATGAAATTTTATTTGTGTTTGGTCTGTCCGCTGTTTCAGCTTAGAAAAGCAGAAAAGCTTTCAGGTGATGCATCATGTCAAAAAATCATAAACGTTCCAGTTAAACTGTAAATGTTAGCACTTCTGTTGTTCTACTGCTTGCTCATGGCTCATCCACTGAGTTTGAGCTGCTCTTACGGCTCGTTGTACATCAGTTATTTATCATTTCATCTGGAAAACGCTTGTGTGTGTGTGAGGATTTATTAAACTGGAGAAATGTTATTGTTCCTCTGTTCACTAACGTGAACGTGAAGTTTTCTCCCAAAACCAGAATCCTAGCCTCACGATTTAAAACTTTTCATTGCAAAGCTCTCAGGGAGGAGGCCAATCACATGGCTGTCATTCATCCTGTCCATCATTCATTCACAAACTCATTCAGAATAAAAAAAAAAAAGCAGAGACCAACAGGAAGCGGCTCGACTTCCTGTCAGGAGCCAAAACAATCCCACACTGAATAGCACAGCTGATAACTCCCAGGTGAACGGGAACGGCTCTTCCCGGTCGGAAGTTGGGAATTTCGGTAAAAGTCCCCCGAGGTTTGGGGTCGAGATTCTCAGTTGTGTCAATCAGAGCCAATCACAAGAGCCTGTTAGCTCCTACAGAAGATCACAGCTAATTCAGCTAACGGTCTCCAATGCTAGTGGCTAAGAATGGAGTTAGCAGCTATGCTAGATAAAAATAAACGCAGTCAGACCAAAAAAAGACAAAAATGCAGAGCTAGAAGCTGCGGCTTCCTCCTTTCCGGTGGCACAACACACAAGTCCATGGAAAAACAAGACAATTTTTGGACCTCTGGTAGAAATGTGACCGCACACACACACACACACACACACACACACACACACAGAGGAAGAAGCTTAAGCAGAGGCGCGGTGTACTAGATAACAGAGCACATGCCACTACGCTGTTTCTTGGCAACTATGAATAAGTGACCTTCAAGTGGCAGGAATTCCACACGAGGACGGAATACGAGTTTCCCTTTACAGAACACACACACACACACACACACACACACACACACACACACACACAAGCGCAATAACAGAATTACATACTAACACTAACACTGAATAAGTGCTAGCCAGATCTGGTGTAGCATTGTGAACTGATTAGCAGATACACAGTCAGGAATCGCTTTAAAATCGAGTCTTTTAGGTGACAGTAGGTCAGTCAAGGTCAGATAGAGGTCACATTCTGCCATCTGCTCTGTGGAGAATTAGACAAGAGCTGGTTTTCTAATATTTTGACTTTATTTCCAGTATTAGTATTGTACTGTTGTTGTATTGTAGTAGGGAATTTAGGTAAAACCCATGCTGGTTGCTCATGAAGTTCATCAGTACGAATAACATCTGTCAAGTTAAATGGGCGGGGCTACGATTAGCCTCTTCTAATGTGAACAATTTGGAAAGTAAAAAGAACGTTAGTGAGCAAAAGCTAACTTAGGGAGAAACAGCTAACACTGCAAGTGAAAGTTAACCTAATGTGTGAAAGCTAATCTGACCTAGCGGCTAAAACCTAACGTAGCTAATGAAAGCTAGTCTAACCTAATGTGTAAAAGGGAGCGTAGCTATTACACAACCCTATAACTCCATAGAGGCTGATTCCTGATTCTGTGCTGTTGTGTTTTATTGCATTGCAGAGTCACAGAAGCCTGTCAATCAAACATCTCATTAGAATATTAGGCCACTCCCCCTCATCCACTTCTGATTAGCATGTTCATTACATGAGCAGTGTTTTATTACATTCCTATATATACATATATATATATATATATATTTTTTTTTTTTTATTCAAACTTTGATGGATGTTTAACAGAACACTCAACTTCATATGAAAGTTAACATTTCAAATATTTTATACTAAATTCCTCGAGAGTTACGTCCTCACGTATCTCACGTCACATTTAATGCACAGCTGATTCTCGGCATTATTCAATTCAGAGAGGAGATATGATGAAAAACAGTGAAGCTGAGCATCTCGTGCGTCTCCACCCCGCCTCAAATCAGGACTGGTATGAAAATATGTTTCTCTCTGCTGAACACATGGGCCTGTGGTTGCACACATCCAATTTTCCAGCATAACAGGATCAGTTTTTGGCCTTCATGCCTCGTTGAAAAGAATTCTGCTCCTTGCACTCGTACGGAGAGATGCTGGATAAATACAGGAGCAGGCCTGCAAACAACTCGCTCGCAAACCTGAGCACCAGGAGAGTTTAAATATAGAGCTGCTGAAACAGAGGACAACGGAAAGGCAAGAGGCTCAGTAACAAGTCACAGCTTCATATTAATGAATGCGCTCCTTCCCATACCTTATCGTTTCTATAGTAACCGCTCGTTCGCAGGGACTCGTACAGCGCACGCTCCACACTAACAGATTAAACAACTTGTAATCAGTGATGCGCTGAAGGAGATGTTTGTTTAACATTAATGGAAGGAGTCTCCAGTGTCAGCGCTCTGAAACAGCCAGAGGAGTTTACGCTCCTTTGCGGTTTCTCAGTAACATGACAAGCTGCATTTGAAGATGCAGAGAAGAGAGAGAAAGAGAAAAGAGAAAGAAAAAAAGCTGC
>CM074916.1:30390578-30396134 GCA_037576815.1 Pangasius larnaudii
ACCCCCGTCTACCCCTCCCTCCGCCGCCGCCCGTTTGGTCTGACGTGAAGCAGGCGCTGCAAGCCTCCAGGGAAACATCGATCTGAGCGAATTCATCACTGACATGAAGGCAATCAGCCTCCGCAATTAAACCTCGCGATGTGGGATTAACCAAGCACAAAGCAGCTGATACACTCTCTGCCGCCTCTGAACATGGGCGTGGTGAAGGACCGGACGAGTGGAATAACCACTCACCCTTTCACCTAACAACATATTTTCTATCTTTTTATTTGTACATCCACGGGGAAAAAAAACAAAAACATCATTCAATTCAACTGTGACTTCTGGGGTTTCACTTCAAGGGGGGTGAATACTTATGCAATCACAAACTTCATATTTTTTATTTGGAAATAATTTTACAAACTATAATGATTTCTTCCCCCCACCACAATATTACAGAGTATTTTGTGTTGATTCATGATGTACAATCCTGATTAGGGCAGCGAACCATGATGCCGCCACCACCATGCTTCACTTCGAATGAAGTCCCTTTCAGTTCCACATTGTAACGCTACCAAATGTGGAACAGTTCAAGGGTTCTTTAAGGGTTCTTTAAGGGTTCTTTAAGGGTTCTTTACGGGTTTGTTACGTTTTCTTTAAGGGTTCTTTAAGCATTCTTTAAGGGTATATTAAGTTTTCTTTAAGGGTTCTTTAAGGGTTCTTTAAGGGTTCTTTAAGGGTATATTAAGTTTTCTTTAGGGGTTCTTTAAGGGTTCTTTAAGGGTATATTAAGTTTTCTTTAAGGGTTCTTTAAGGGTTCGTTAAGGGTTCTTTAAGGGTTCTTTAAGCATTCTTTAAGGGTTCTTTAAGGGTTCTTTAAGGGTATATTAAGTTTTCTTTAAGGGTTCTTTAAGGGTTCTTTAAGGGTTTGTTAAGTTTTCTTTAAGGATTCTTTAAGGGTTCTTTAAGGGTTTGTTAAGCTTTCTTTAAGGGTTCGTTAAGGGTTTGTTAATGGTTCTTTAAGGGTTCTTTAAGGGTTTAAATGACATTACATTTTTTAAAATTGATTTATCCTCCTCTTCAGTGTTATTAGATAATTTCTTTAATTTCTTTAATCATTTATTCAGCTCAGTCTTCGACACGTACACACATACACATGGTAGCTATGTAACGTGATAATGAGACCCACCGTATCCTCAAAAAATATACAGTAATATAATATATCGCAATATTAGATCATATCGATATTATCACTAAACCCCTAACCTTCACAAATCAACTTTTCAACCATGGAGAAAAACAGAAAAATTCACACCTTGGTGATCAGAACACACAAAACACACATAAACAAACTGGAAAAGTAAAAAAAAAAGGTCAAAATATATTGTTAGTGTGTGTTTAGGACCCCTGCTGAGAATCAGAGTTACACTTTAACTTCCCATACACACACGAAGGATGACCTCAGGTGACCTCACGATCATCAGAACTGATTAACACACCAGGCTCGAAGCTCCTCCTCCAGCATCCATGTCACGTGTGTGTGTGTGTGTGTGTGTGTGTGTGTGTGTGTGTGTGTTCTTCTCACTCTGTAACAAAACTCGGAACTTTATGAGATGCAGACAGCTGCTTTACACACCCACGTCACACACTCCGAGCGGTTTTGGAAAAGCACTGTGTGTTAGAGTAAACACTGTCACACACACTTCAGTGGTGCAGTTAAAGACACTGCACATGGCCTCGTCCCAAATCCACACTGCCGACTTTAGCGGCTCTGAGACAAACAAACACAACTACACCACACACAGACGATCTCCAAGACACTGTCTCACTTTATTCCATCAAGTGCACTAGGAGTAGTGTGCAGCCAACAAACTAATGTGTGTAGGTAGTACACAAAGCGCACTAGAACTACTGCACTAGCAAGGAGTGTAGCTAGGAAACAAGTGTACTAGAAATGGTGTGTGTAGCTAAAACAGAAGTGCACGTGAACTTGCTAGAAGATTGACATACGCTAGAACGTGTGTGTCTAGAGGGTTTACAAATTCAAAGCTATAACCAGCATCCCAGTGACCTCAGGAGCCGAAAGTTGAGGGTTCGAGTCCCACATGGGTTCACACCACGACTCTATCTAAAGGAGAACATCCTCCTTAGTGAGCATTTCAGCATGATGCTACCACCACCATGCTTCACTCCCAACTAAGTCCATTTTAGTACAAAATGTGAAAAAACCTGGGCCTTGAGTACTCATACAGACACAGTGCTCTTGTGTATTTGCCCCACACACACACACACACACACACAGAGAACTTCTAGCACACATGTGTGTGTAGTCAGTATGTACTGAGTTTCAGTAATATCAAATCCCAAATATTCACATGCGATGTTCATGTCTTACCTCACACGCTGGCGATGCGGCTGCACGTTCCCCGTCATCACCCCGACGCGTCGCCATCATTTCATTCCAGACCACCAAGGAGAAGCTCCGTTACATCCCACATGGAGAGAGAAAGGAGAAGGAGGACGTCCAAAAACAAAAAAAAAAAAAGTCTGGGAATAAAAAAGGTCTAATCCACACCGTCTGCTCTTTTCATGTTCACTGAGCGCTCAGATCTATAGTGAATAAAAAAAAAAGGACAAAGTCAGGCTGTTCGATTCCGTCAGTGCGAGTAAGGACACAGTGTGAAGAGAGCGCTTGTTAGGAAAAAGGAAAACAGCTGGAGACGTGAAGACGATGAAATATTACACGCCAGAGTCAAAGGTTTAATCGTGAACACAGCATTATATCACTCTGTATACACTACTATACAAGAACACCATTAATACCAGCACTCACTCCCTCGTCACTTCATTCAGGAGGAGTAAAGAGACATGTGGAACCTTATTTCAGACATGACGGAGAACCACACGTCTAATCCTCTGTACTGTGTGGAATTTTTCTAAACACCAGGCGTTCAGAAAAGGTTCAAACACAGTGAACTGTGATCTTAAAGGCTCTTAGGCTCTGCTCATATGTGCAAGTGCTCTGTGGAGGGTTCTACATAGAACCTTTAAGGTTCCCCCCAGAGGGACTGCTGAAGAAACCCATAAGGGTTCTAGATCGGACCTTCTTTCTAAGAGTGTCCAGTGGCCTGAAAGATTTTACAGTTGGAGTTTACGTTAAGGGTTCTTTAAAGGTTCTTCAGCTAGTTAAGGGTTCTCTGTGTCAGGAAATGGTTCTACTTGGAACGCTCTCTGAGAGGAAAACACTGCTGTACAGTGTTACAGAAAGCATTTAGGGGATTTCCCAGAGAGATGAACCAAACAATCTCACAGGCTCTTTATTTTTTTATTTCAAAATGTCCATCTGTCCATCCGTCCATTCATCTGTCTGTCTGTCTGTCTGCTGTCTGTCTGTCTATCTGTTAGTTTGTTTGTACTAGTCTGTCAGTCTGGGTACCTGTAAGTCTATCTCTCTGTCAATCACTCTCTCATCTATCTGTCTATCAGTAGGTCTGTCTGTCCATCTATCTCCCTGTCTGTCTATCATTCTGTCTATCGGTCTGTCTATCTCTGTATCTGTCCCACCACCTGACTGTCAAGCAATCCATCATTCAGTCTATCCACCTGTCTATCTCTCAGTCTATCTATCCATCTTGTGCTTCAGAGGAACCTTTAAGTTCCCATGTAGAACCCTGGAACAGAGGGATTCACTCTGAAAGGGTCTGAAGTAGAACCTTATTTTAGAAAGCTAAGAACACCTCGGTATCCAATGATGCCTTAAAGAACGTGTGAAGAGTGGAGATCAGATTATAGGTATTTACAGTCTGATCCACTGAGCCGTATCCGAGCCGTATCCGAGCCGTATCCGAGCCGTATGTTACACTGTAATCACATGAGACAGATTTCAGATTTCACTCAGAACACAGATGGTCATCGCACTGGCATCAGAGCGTGCAGAGAATCTGGAGAATTTCCAAAATAATAATGAGATGATCGTGATATCGGTATTGCAGTGAGATAACGGTGAGATCGGTGTATCGGCGCATCCCTAATGCATACAGGCTGTGGCACGTGCGCTGCAGACTGATCAGACTGGAATTAATACTGCGAATGGAGATGTGTCTTCTGTCTTCTGAAACATTTCCTAAACGCATCAAAGCAAATAATTTACAGCATGCTGTGTTTATAATGCTCACGATGTCACTAAAACCCGTAACCCGCGCGTGCGTCCATGTGCGTGCGTGTGCGTGCGTGTGTGTGTGTGTGTGTGTGTGTGTGTGGTGTTTACACACAGATCCTCCTAACATCCTCCATATACACCAGTTCACTGATACTGATATTCATCATTCCATACATTCACTGCTCATAAAGAAATGACAGAAATGAAATAAAGCAGATGTTAAGTTCTACATGTTCTACATGTTCTACATGTTCTTCAGGTTCTACATGTTCTACATGTTCTTTAGGTTCTACATGTTCTACATGTTCTTCATGTTCTTCATGTTCTCTGTCCTACCTGTTAGAAAACGCGCAGAACCACACAGACGCCGGAGTGAAGCGCATGATCCACTTTCCCACACACACACACACACACACACACACACACACACACACACACACACGGTTTGTTTATTTGTACTCCGACAATATGAAGTGCGCGCAAAATGAATCCGTCATCGCCTCAAATCCAATGAAATCTGGAGAAGGTTACAGAGATCGTGTTATTCCGTTAAGAGGCGCGCGCGCGGGCGTGAGTGCGTGCATGCGTGCGTGCGTGCGTGCATCCTCCCCGCACCGTGAGTCCGTGAATCCCGCACAAAAGCCGCGGACACTTGTTCCAGTGTGGAAGGAAAAGAGAAGCAGAGAGAGCAGGGCTGGATGGAGCTGAGCTCTGATCTGTGCGCTCCCGGAGTGTCCGCGCGCGCGCGCACGCGCACACACACACACACACACACACACACACACACACACACAAAATGCGCTCATGCCTCCCCCGTTACGGAGACAAACAGCGCCCTCTAACGGCGACCAATCACAATTCATTTCCTGTTGCTGGTCCTGTTTCAGCCAATCAGGTGCGTCCTGGCATAGGCGTGGTCAATCGACCTGTTTGATTAGCTAGAACAGTCCTATGGAGTGTTCCCCTGTATGAAAGAGCAACATGTGTCTTATAATAATAATAATAATAATAATAATAATAATAATAATAATAATAATAATACTAAGAGCATTACATTTCCATTACTCTAGGCTCTTCACCCTGTACACTGCAGACGTTCAGCTCGCATCTCTGCCACCTTCAGAAATATTTTGCACCAGGGATGAAGAGGAAGAGGAGAACAGGGACCTGGCCAACAACTCCGTGGACTGGTGTGAGAAGAAACATCTGCTCCTTCAAGGAGATGGTGATGGAGTACAGGAGGAAGAGGAGCACATCCAGCACCATTACCTTCGTGGGTCAGGACGTTGATCTGGGTGACACCTACAGACACCCTGGTGTCCATCTCAACAACAAGATGCACTGGAAGGTCGAGTGACTTTCCCTCTGGGATGAATAAAGTGATCTATCGATCTATCTATCTATCTATCTATCTATCT
>CM074916.1:30409220-30422188 GCA_037576815.1 Pangasius larnaudii
GTGTGTGTGTGTGTGTGTGTGTGTGTTTGTGTGTGTGTGTGTGTGTGTGTGTGTGTGTGTGTGTGTGTGTGTGTGTAGAATGTCGGCTACTTTATCATGTTATACTTCACTATTTTGAGTTCATTTTGAACGAATTCAGTAACATGTGAGTCATGCTGAAATTCCCAGTGAATGTGGACTAACAGAGAGGCAGTGAAGCGTTTAACATCTCCAGAGCGTAAGGCAGTGACATGTGCACTGAGCTCATCACGCTAATCTGCCTGGAGGAACTGGAGATGTGGGAATTTGACTATGGAAAGCAGTGTGGGAGTGGAGCTTTCCTGCCCTTCTCTGCTTTCTGTCTGAATCAGAGGCTCACTCAACATCTCAGATAACTCACGTTCAGGTCTCGGAAGTATTCGTTGTAGTCCAGAGCGTAACCAACGACGAAGCGATTAGGGATGACAAATCCAACATCTGCAGAGATGGACATAAAGGAACGGGAAAGAAAGCAATGTATATATTTCTGACGTCCAGAATGTAATAAAGAAGAAGAAGAAGATAGCGAGTGGATTTTTTCAGGAAGAAGTTCTAGCTCACATTTCCAACATTTGTGAATTTGCATGGTTAAACATCACCTAGGTGACCTCGACATGACGTGAAATGAACTGCTTAGTGAAGCAAATTTTTTTTGCGTCTTGCAAATTGGAAAATTGGCCTTTTTTTTCTCACCAGGCAAATTTTATTGGTGTTTGTTCTGACCACTCCTTTACACTAACCTCCAGTCAACAGAGGTCTGAGAGAAGACTTAAAGTGAAGAGAGAACAGCTGCTCAGCGTGTGCGGAAACGTGAGGATTTGCCTGTAACATCTGCAAAACAGCTCGCTGTGTGTTTTTTTTAGTGCTAAAATGAACACCCATTCGCGGTGCATTGTGGGAAATCCCTCTGACTAAAATATGACCTTTTTAAAAAAATTATTTGAATGGATTCGATACTTCCTGGCATTTAACACATTTCTTAAAATGGCCGATGTTAGAGTAAGAATACTTGCTAGTCATGACTTTCAGGATGATTTCACACCTACCTAAGCTTCTTTGTCGAGTTTGAATCGAGTAAAAGTCGACACGTTTGTTGGGCAAATTCAAGCAAATTTACTTACACGACAAATCTAATGAGCATTTTGTTAAAATCAGTCACTTCATACGACCTGAAGGAAAGTGACTCCTAAACAAATCCGTAAATTAAGACAAATGTCTAGCCATTCAATTAGGACAAAAGTAATGGCACCCTATAACAGGAGGAGGAGCTAGTGTGTGTCTATAGTAACCATTTTCAGCTCTCTGTAAGCTTTACCTTTTATGGACTGAATGTAAATACAACGTAAATTAGACACGTTTCTGTAAATCTGGAAGGAGTTTTTAGTTTTCAGTTTGACCACGAAGCACATTTATAGACTACAAGCAGCAGAGAGTGCCTCATATCTACAATTTTGAAATCTCAAAACTCAAAGTTTTCCTCCTTCGCTGCAGTTTTATTTTCTTTTTTAGGATAAACCGTTTATTTGGACATGCTCATGTGGATGTTGGAGGATTCTGAGAAAACTCACAGTCTGGAAGTGTTGTAGCTCCGCCGGGAATCCGCTTTACCAGCAAGCTGCAGAAACACACACACACACACACACACACACACACACACACACACACACACACACACACACACACACACAAACAGAACAGCACATAAGTCTTGCTAAACACTGCCAACCAATGCATCTTTTCAAAAGGTTGTAGACGGTGAACTCCAAAATTATTGGCACTCTTTAAGAGAAAAGGCAAGAATGGTACAAAATTGCAGTCAAACTGATGAACCTTATTTTTTTTTGTGTGTTTAAAGAAAAATAATGTCTTCTTTTGTTTTGTTTTTTTTAGATAATATTTTTTTCAAAATCATGCAGCAAAACTATTGACACCTCTAAAGAATATTAAAGATTAAAAATGTATTCTAACAAAGGTCAGATGACTCGCTGTTACTGTGCTCAAGTAAAACTACAGCATGCATTTTTAATCAAAGGGTGCT
The DNA here is from genome assembly GCA_037576815.1 of Pangasius larnaudii. Classification (NCBI taxonomy): domain Eukaryota; kingdom Metazoa; phylum Chordata; class Actinopteri; order Siluriformes; family Pangasiidae; genus Pangasius; species Pangasius larnaudii. The sequence continues at coordinate 30,411,277 of CM074916.1, forward strand.
AATAAGTTTTGACTGGACAAGTGATTACAGATGCCTGAGCTTGGCCAGCTTCCTTCTGCACCATGGTATCCATTAAACTGACAGAATGAACCAGTGAAAACGTATCATAAACATATCATTTTGTTTATTTCTCACCCGGCTACTTTGACAGTCTTGGGCTGGAACTTCTCCACGTGCTTCAGGAGCATCTTCATGGTCTTCCCCGTGTCCACTATCGCCTTCAGGGTGAGTGTGGTATTGTCAGTTTAGTTATCAGTGTATATACAACTCTGCTGTGTCATGTGTGATCAGCATTTAGAGGAAACATGGTGGAAATAGAGGATGTAACAAGAGGGAAATATGAGCTGCGTTTAAAATAAAACTCACTGTAGTGCTAATCATTAATCTACGCTCCGCAGGTGCAGACGAAGCAGAGCCCCACTATTCATATACCAGCTGTTCAACAAATATTAACCTTCATAAAGTCCTCATTCACAACTCATACATTTCCATCAAAATACTAATTTCTTCTGCAGCAATTTTCAGAAGAGTTGCTGTTTGGCAGTTATAAGCTGATGTTCCATTGATGTGCTCGCCTTTTAGCGTGCTCACTGCCCCAGTTAGCTTCCATAGAGTTATTACTGCATTATTATAAATAATAAATAGATGCCCACCGGGGCAGGAATCACGCTGCCCCATGCTCGGAGGAGGACAAGCAGCACACAAGACAGGATTGAGCTAGTTTAAAAATACTCCATGGTCACCCAGATCTTGTTTTATAACAAACAATCAGACTTAAATCTACTGAATTTCCACAAACAAAGGCAAAGTGTAAGTGCAGGCAGTGTGTCAATGATGTACAGAACCATTTCTATTGAAAGATATAATGTAAAGACTGGGAGAGGGAAAGAGGGATTTATTGAGTGGATAATGTCTGGATATCAGACATGCGTGCGCACTATGGTGACCTTGTTTCCCAAATAACAGCTGAGAAAAAGAAGAAAAATGTGTCTTGCTTTTTTATGCCCACATATTTCATGCTAGTTTCAGGAAATTTCACTCAAACCTGGCAACCCTGGTTAATGACGTTACATTGAATGTAGCTCAACAAAGATACATCTAAAACCGATCAGAACGAGCTGCTGGACTGAACGCTGTGCATGTGCATGTTATTGAATCTCAACTGCCGAAATATTCACTATAGGTGCATTTTAAAGAGCTCCCTAGGTGGTGAATCAGTCGATCGTGTGCGTGAGTTCGGGCGCTGGTAAGTACCCTGGCTCAGCATACATTTCCGGCGACATGGCTACGTACTCGCGCTGTAAAACGTCACCACTGATATTTATCAACAACAGGCAGGATCGATTCCTTTCGGACATTTTATGTCATATGAATTTGTTAGCAGGAGTTTGTCCGCCATTTTTTTTTTTTTTTCGAGATGAGAAGCTTCAACAAATATGACGTCATTTCCAGTAAGGGAACATAGTGCGCATCGATGCTCCCTGGTTTTTGTGGTGCATCGTGGAATTTTTTAGGGAGCGAACGTTTTTGCGATTGAGACAGCCCTTAAAATGGCCGACTCCCTGATCAGCGCCCTGAGTACTGAACTAGGGAGCTGATTGAGACACACACTGGATCATAGTCTATAGCATAAGGTCAAGTGTAACGGCCTCTCCACTTCATTAGTCTGATACTACGTTGTTATTAATGGCGTCCTGCCATTAACACCAAAATCTATGGTCACGAGCTATTGCACACACACACACACACACACACACACACACACACACACACACACACACGTATATAAAAGGCAGTGATGATGTGGTCACTTACCTCAACAATCAGGACATTCTGTATTACATGTGGAGAAAAGAAGATAAGTGAGAAAGGTTAGAAAATCAATCAGTACTTTGGTTGTTCCTTAAACAGACTTTTAAGTAGAACCCTCTTTTTTTTAACTCTTAATTATCCAGTGAACCCTTCAGGAACCCTTTCTGTAGTGAGAAACGGGACATTTTGAAATCCACTTTGGTCCAAATTTGTGTATGTGTTTGCATTCTCATGGCCAGACTTCCTGTTTTTGTTTTTTTGTTTTTTGTTTTTAAGGGATTGTTCTGTTGATTTTGCCTCATGTTTTGTGTTTTTTAATCTACTGATTGTAAGATAAGCTGGAAAACGCTGTAGCGGTCCATTATCATTCATTTTTACTCAGAAACCGTGTGGGATGGACACATTTATGACTCAGATGTTGAATACCGAAATATGTAGTGGATAACTATTATGTTATGGAGAATATTATACATATAGAAATTTAGAAATATACAGTCCAAGCTGACAGAAATGTCATCAAGTTAAGCCTTGTTTTATAAGCAGCTGTAGTAATACGCAGTACTGTGCAAAAGTCTTGGCACCCCCTTTGTTATAGATGTCTATTTTCTGACTTCTACATTATCGAGTCAGTACAGAAACTTTTTAGATTCCAAACATTAGTTTTCTGGCACAAAATGAAATGTTACAGAAAAATGTTTGTAAGTCAGTAAAGAAAGCAGCAGATTACGTAAGAGACACTTTTCATTTCTTTGCGCTTGCCTAAGACTTCTGCACAGTACTGTACGTATAAATTACATATCAGTCTGATCAAAAGATTATGTTAGATTATGTTAAACTGTTAAAGCTGGTCTGCGGTCATTCCAGTGTAGAAGCCACAAAATCGATCATTAAAAAAACACCCATAGCTGAATGGAAAGACTCGTGCAAATAAGCTCCGTCTGTTTGAACATTCACGACAAGACTAAATACAGTCCCGCTTACAGTCAAACCATTTGGTGCTGTTCGGGCCAAATAACATGTGGACATGTTTACTAAAACTGCAACACATGCACAGAAAGGTTCTTTAATGAACCTTAAAAAATGAAACATGATAAAAAGGTTCCAATGAGTTTGCCTTGGTAATGTTCCAGCGTTCAGCTACATGGATAACTGGATGTGCTTTGAAGCAGAGATTCACTCGTTAGCTACATTAGCCTTGTAGCTCTAGTGCAGAACTAAAGAATTACATTTCAGATACTGAACACGTCTAGAAGTTAAACTTGACACTGGAGACTCCTTCCATCTTTATGTGGAGCATCTGCTGTACATGTCTCTGTGAATGAGCTGTTACTATAGAAACGATAGCGTAATAGAACAAGCGCGTTAATATAAACCTGTGCTACTGTCAGAGCCGCTGTTATAGAGAATTAATCGACACCTTCTGACATATTTAAAGGGCTTTTTTTTTTTGTTTTTGATCTCGAGGTCACGTGCAGTCGGAGACCGTATTAAATTAGTGCTGTTAGACTGCCGACGTGAGCATAACTGAAGCTGTGTGAGACGCTCGGATAAGGAAATGCATCAACATCCTTCATGAAGCTATGAGGAATTTATTGTAGCTCTGTTTTAGTTGTGTCCGTTTGCTTTTATCAACTTTCTCTCAGGTGGCCTTAATTTCTACCACAGTACTGTAATCACTGAATTAATTCCTACATGTGTGTGTGTGTGTGTGTGTGTGTGTGTGTGTGTGTGTGTGTGTGTGGTAATAAACCGTAATTGCGTCTTTCTGTGTCTGTGCTACACATGACTTCCATATAACAATGTCAGATCGGCATCGAATATCACAAAGCAAAGGAAGTTCATAAACAGTTCAAGATCGCAGTTTCGCAAAAGCGGCTTGTTGTGAAAGCATCGTCTCCGGGGCTGAGCTTTTCACTTCCCTGAATTTACGCACAGATGATGGGAGGACAAATTAAACCCAGTATCGAGCTTAAACAACAACAGATCGGAGCCGGAGTTGGGGGGTGGGGAGGGGGTTTACGACGCCGTGAGGTTCTGCCGTTCTGAGGTTTGTTTGAGTTTGTCCGTTTGTGGCTGCTCTCGTCTGTTTGTTTTCGCTCCAGCCGTCTGTACCGTCTACGTTTACATACGAGATTGGATGATGACGACGGACTTGTTATCCACGCCGGCCCTGCCCGTCATGCCTTGCTTTGATGTGGGCTTGTGCCAGAAACAAGGGCAGGAGAGATGGCGGTGTTTTCTCTGAGCTCAGTTTGTGCTGACGTTCTGTGTGCTGTCCTGAGGCGGTGTAAAAAAAAACATGTTGGGTTTTTGTGTTTTTGTGAAGGTAGCCACCAAGATCAGGCCCAGCTGAAGGAAATTTGTGAATGGCATGTGTTTACGGTGCAGATTCCCTGTTTGAGGGAACCGGTTTTCCCCCAGCTAGCGCATTTTGAAACTGATGCAATCTAAGCTAAGTTTTAGAGCTCAGAGGTAAAGCAGCAAAAGAGCTAGAGACTTGTTTATCTAAAATTAAATCAACATTCAAAATCAGTGTTTCTTTCTTAGTCTTATGTTGGACGACGTGACATAAATTGCAACAGTGATCTGTATCACACAACTGGAATAATTCCAATAAACAAACTTCTATAATGTCAGTAATGAGATAGAAGCCATGTACGCAAGCGACGGAAGTATAACACCAGGTATTAATTTAGTTCCATGGATACAGGAGTGTTGTTTTCAATGTACAGTATATCCATACACTGTAAAATGCTATTCCTTCACATGAGTATGGATGGATATAACTCAGCTACCTAACTTTGAGCCTGCTAGCACTGGTAATTAGCTAGCTAATGTTAGACACGTTAAAGCATTTTGTTTCAAACAAGTTAATCCAGTGAACGCGAACTCAAATTTAACTCTATATTTATTTACCCGAACATGTCTGATTTAGCTAGCTAACAAAAGTTAGCCCGTTAACCCCTCTTGATCTAACTAGACAGCAAGCAGTCTAGGTCTGATTTACCCATGTATACGTTAGATAGATAATTATTCAAGCTCTACTGCACTATGAAGGTCATTGTATCTATCTCGACACAATGCAAAAACGTGACCTGTGCCTCTACTGGCATATTTAATTAAATATCGTTGCCTGTGGCTATACAACAGCAGGTTGTTTATTACTTGAGTGAAATCAGTTTGTATTTTAAGTGAAATTATTAGCTATTTTGTGCCCTTTTGCACAGCGATGATGAGTCAGGTGACGATGCGTATTAAGATTTAACATTTTTACATGAAAATACATTATAAACCCAGAGAGTAAACAAACAACGGCTCACACAGGGCTCAGCAGGGGATGTGAGTTTGAGCCCCATGTCAGGTCTTAAACCCAGCCACAGGGGTTGCACGAGCTGGTGCACTCTCAGTACCAGTCCCAAGCCCGGATAAATTAGTGTAAATCCTGTGCCACATCAAATATGCAGATCATAAACCGGATTTCCATAATGAAGATGGAGGATCTGCTGTGGCGAGCCCTAACAGGAGCGACCAAAAGAACAACAACGATTGTGTTGGCAACAAAACATGCACGCATCAGAGTTCTCCTAGTCTGGACTAATCCCTGACAAACCAGGCACGCGCTGTGATGATCTTTTTCATTGTGCTGTCCTGGTTAAGGGTGAAGGTTTTATGGATGGCTGAGATGCATGACTGACCTTGGTGTGATCATGACAAATACACCAGTAACCGGTGACCCTGGAGACCCCGGAGCTGTGAGATGGCAGTGTGCACCGCCAATACCACCAACCTTCCTACACAAATAAAACTCCTGAGCACAGTGACGACTTCTTAGAAGACAAGAACTATTAGCATGCTAATCAGAAGCAAATTCAGAAGCGTAAAGTTAGTAAAAACTACCAAAAAGTCGATGTCCCACTGAAGTGAAGGTGCTGTCGGTCAGAACAGTGGGGCATCTAGCTTAATTTCTGCTGTGAAAGTGAATATTTTGATTCCTTTGCTTGGTTTGTATTGAGTGTAAGAACATCCATGTCATCAGGTTTTGTGCTGCAGGTGTGAGTAAATGCTTTTACTCAGCGTGAACAGAATGAAGAGGAACCATAAATGTCACAATGTTCAATTCAACTTTATGTGTTTATCAATTCTATCCATAGACATTGTCACAAAGCAGCATTACAGAATCCAGATGCAGGTTTAGATCATTACTGAACAAGCCAGAGGCGACAGTAGCGAGAAAAACTCCCCGAGAAGTCATGAGAAAGAAACCGGCAGAGGGACCAGAGTCAGAAGGGTAGCCATTTGTCATTAATAAAACAGAACCGTATGTGCCTAATCTCAACCATACATGACCAGGAAGTGAACTGAGTGTGTGCTCATCAAGGAACTTTATTGTTTTTGTTAGAACTCGGGCTCCATAAGATGGAACTATTCCAAATTCTCCACTATTTCCCTCTACAGCTCTACACACTATTAGAATAAGAGACGCTAAACAGCACCACTGCTGGACACTGATGTAGCTCTAAGGGATAGCTTTGGAATACACCTTACACTCGGGACAGTGATCGGACCGCCGCGTACATTTCAACTCATTTAAGGTAAGGAATAAGATCTTAATGAACACTGTTTCACCGGCTGGTGGATGGATTTAAAAAGTCTTCAGAATTGCGCAAAAAAGATTTCAGATTTTCCGATTTAAAAGTCAGTTATCTTGTAAATCCCTGTCAGAAATTACCATTAAACAGTCATCAGACTCAGTCTCTGATTTAAAAAACAAATAAAACAAAACAAAAAAAACAGCTAAACACACACACACACACACACACACACACACACACACATATATATATATATAAAATTTCAATTTCAATTTTTTTGACTCTCTGTTATTGACACTTTTATATTATTTAAATTAATTAATTAATGTTTATAATGTATTTTTAATATATATAATTAGGTAATTATATAATATTTATTAGATATTACAAATTCTTTATGTTGTTAATATTTTTTCTTTCTGTCATTTGTTTCATTATTATTATTCTTCACAAATTTAACTATTTTATTTTTGACTACATTTTGTGTTTTTTTTATGTTTGAGGTAGATTTGAAATATATTATTTACTTTCTATATACTGAACTATAAATACAGTTGTATATTATTATTATTATTATTATTATTATTATTATAGATGGAACGGTATCACAGTACTGAAAATCCTGAGGAGTATCAGACAATACCGTATCAGCCGATATTACTTTCTTTAAAATCTACTAAGCCTTAAAATGTTTTTTTTTTTAATTGAAACACTACGCAGTTAAACTCTTTCCCACAAAACCACTTACATCCATCCATTTTTCTGTACTGCTCATCCTACACAGGGTTATGGAGAGCCTGGAGCCTTTCCCAGGGGACACCCTGGACAGAGTGCCTACAACACATGGCTTTGGACTGTGGAGGAGACCAGAATACCCAGAGGAAACCCCTGAAGCACGGGGAGAAACTCCCTGCACACAGGGAGGAGGCGGGACTTGAACCCCCACCTCAGAGGCGCAAGACAAACATGCTAACCGCTTAGCCACTGTACCCTCAGCAACACCTCCATTGTAAATATAATACCCAGTAATAAAATCCTAAAAAAAAACCAGAAGACAAAAACAGTCTCTTTATACATTTCCAGTTCTAAAAATACATTTCTTTTCCAAATCCAGTTCCAATCTTTGCTGTTCATTACAGGATCAGATATCTGATTTGGTATCTGATCTACAGCTTGTTGCGGGTCTTGGCCCAATGTTCAGCCTTGAGTTTATTGAGAAATAGTAGGTTTTTTTGGGGGGTTAGAATTTTTGAGAGGGAAAACACAGCTGCTGTGTTCTGGAGAGAAATAAAAGCAGAGAGTGAGTCCTGCTCTTACTTTTCCTCTCAGCATGGAGAGATCCTCAGGGCCGATGATGTGCAGGTCTTCAGTGGAACAGTCGTTCTGCCGTCATCACAAAACACACACAAACACACACACACAAAAACACAGCGGGGTTTATTCCTCTTATACCACAGCAATGTACCAATCATTACAAAGTTTTATTTCCGAAAGAACCACACACACTTATTATCCGTTTATAGTTACATTGAATGTTTCGGTGAAACAGGTTAATTCTTGTTATCACTTATGCTATAGCAGCTGTAAACAGTCTCTCCCTCACCAGCCTCTCTTTATTCTCTCTCTTTAAAGCTGTGACACTGGAGACTCCTTCCATAAATGTTAAATAAACATCTCCTTACAGTAAACGTAAAGATTTTAAAGAGCTTCTACTCTGAATTCCTTTCAGAGCAAAACTCTCTGTTATAGAGAGGAACAAACAGAAAAGCTGTACACAGCACGTTTTACACAACAAACGTCACTCTTCGAACTGTGTGTGTGTGTGTGTGTGTGTGTGTGGGTGTGTGTGTGTGTGTGTGTGTGTGTGTGTGTGTGTGTGCATTTTAATGATTTTGTGTTTTACTGTCAATGTCCTTGACAGTTGTTCTCAAGTCTCAGGGAGTTAATATAACAACAGCGCCATCATCTGGAGGAAAACAACTGAAAAAGATCTAAACACTTCTACACACACAGACATGTATAAAAAAAAAACAGTAGTCAAAAAGTTAAAATTGCAAAAAAAAAAAAAGTGGCAATTAAAAACAAAATACTATAAAATATTTTACTAATAATGCGCAAATAAAAAAAATAAAACCTTTGCAGAGTGCTGGTTTATAATTATTAAAAAAGCAACTTGTTTACTGCAAAAGTGTGAATCTACAGGTGGCTTTTTCAACCGTGATTCTTTCATTGTTTCTTATTTATTTATTTTTGCTTTGTCCGTTTGTTCGTTGTTAACTAATTAATTAAGTAACTAACTTTTGCTTCCTGTTATGCCACAGATCTCTTTGGCAAGATGCAGTTTAATTAAGATCAGCATTTTGTGATATGATCGTTCATGGCGTCAGCGTCATCACAGACTCGTGACGCTGGTGCACAACGCGACTCCAGTCCCAGTTTGTTGTTTTTGAGGGATTCTCGTCCTACCAGGTAGCTCTTGAGGCGGATGAACTCCACGCGGGTGGTGATGGGGCGATCAGAGCTCTGGCTTTGGGCTTTAACGGATTCCACCAGGTCAGCGCAGAACTTGTAGCCTCCTTTCAGAACACACAGAACCATCAGGTTATCATGACCCATGTCCTCCAGGATATCTCTGGCTAGGCACTCGATCCTGAAACAAACATACAGAATAAAGACACAGCATGCGCAGGGTCACATGGTAAAATTCGATATGATAAAAAATTCAGAAAGAGAAAAAGAGGAAAGCGTTTAAAAGAAAGAAGCAGAGGCTCGACCTCTGTCATATGCTATAAATGTAGGAACATAATTTACATTTATATTGACATAAGTTCAAGTTTTCAATTTAGTATAAAACATCGTTTTTTTTTTCAACCTGTTTATAGTTACATTAGATATGTTTTTCTCTCTTTCTCTTGAAGTTAATAAGGCAAAAAAAAAATACACAAAAATACACAACTCCTCTGTCCTGAAAGTTACAGCTTCACCTCTGACTGTTACAGAGCGCTGACACTGGAGACTCCTTCCATAAAGGTTAAATAAACATCACCTTACAGATCAACGATTACACACCTTGTTTAATCCGTTTATGTGGAGCGCTCGCTTTACACGTCCCTGTGAATGAGCTGTTACTATAGAAACGATAACGTATCAGAACGAGCGCATTGATATAAACCTGCGCTACTGTCAGAGCTGCTGTTATAGAAAACTAATCAACACCTTCTGACCAATCAGACTCCAGAATTCAGCAGTGCTGTGGCATATGACGGTGTGTGTATTGTAGCATATTGAGGAGGTTCAACGTAACACCTGACACACTCATTTACCTGTTCATGATGACGCCGTGTGGGATGTACACACTCTCCACATCGTCGCGGTAATGCTCCGGATACGTGAACAGCTCTAATTCATAACCTGGCCAATCATCTGCTATCTGTCATACAAACACACAATTTAACTCTGAAACATGTCGTAAATGACATCAAACTGACTCGAACTCTAAAAAAAAAACATTCAATCATCATCATAATAATAATAATAATAATAATAATAATTTTGCATTATTAACCCTTTCATGCATTAATTATTCAGAACCACAGCTTATTTCGAAGGTCAGCACGGGGCAGCGTGATTCCCACCCCAGTGGGCCTCTATTTATTAGCGTTTGTTGCAGTGCTCATGTTTGACCACTAGGTGTAATAATAACTGGAGCTGTGGAGCTGAATGGGACAGTGAGGACACCGAAACACACTTATCCAACATCAACCGAACATGTATCTGTTAAACAGTAACATTTTTCTCAGATCGTTGATCAATGAAAAGAGGTAATTGGTACGTGAATAGAATTTAAAATGGATGGAGTTGTGAATCGGGACTTGATGAAGATTAATATATGTTAGGTGACACTTTATGGCATGTTATTGCTGCTATGCTACCAGTAGTTTACAGTTAACGGAGCATGTCCTGTGTATTTATTGTCCTGCACTCGTCTCACACTGCTGTGTATGTGCACTTTATGCAGTATTGCGCAGTGTTGCACCATGGTCCTGGAGAAATGTTCCAATGTATACAAGCTATACAGAGGAATGACAATAAAAAGCCACTTGACCTGTTAAACTGCTGATATAAATGGTGGCTCTGCATCACCTGCTCCTGTGGATGAACCGCTACATCACTGCTGTTGTGTTATTTTCTTAAACATATTTTGTCCACCATGTTGCATTAGTAGCGATAATTCAGTAAATGTTTCCTTTCTACCAGCTGGCAAAGAAGGTCTACCAGTTGGACCAGCCTGGCCTGTGGTTTGGCGGCGGGTAGCTAATCCAACCAAGCTGCATTTTTCAGCAGAGTCAAACACGCCTGAGGTTTTATTTCATCTTGGAGTGTGTTGATACCAAATAATGGAAGTGTCTCGTGTTACAGAAAAGTGTAAACTCCTGAAGATGTCGGAAAACTTAAAGTTACAGCTTTACCTCTGACTGTTACAAAGCACTGACACTGGAGACTCCTTC
>CM074916.1:30434817-30448000 GCA_037576815.1 Pangasius larnaudii
ATTTTATGGAACCATCTATAGGTAAAGATGCCACATTTTATGGAACCATCTATATGTAAAGATGTTATTTTATGGAACCATCTATAGGTAAAGATGCCACATTTTATGGAACCATCTATATGTAAAGATGTTATTTTATGGAACCATCTATAGGTAAAGATGTTATTTTATGGAACCATCTATAGGTAATGCTGTCAAATTTTAGGGAACTATCTATACGTAATGATGTCATTTTCTTTCTCAAAGAAAATTTTACGTGGCAGTTTTTGGGCAAAGAAATGGTCCAGTCTGACTGACTGACGTTGGCTACTTAGGGTGATGTTTTTAGTTCCACAGAAAAAAAAATCCCATCTTTTGCACATGAGGAACAGAAGCAGTGATTCTTTAAAGATAAATTCCTCACAGTTTTGGCTTTTATTCAAATATTTCACTGCTGTTACTCTTTAAAAACAGCTGGTTTTATACACCAACTAATTGACTGATAGAGTGTGTATCATAGTAAAGCCGTTTAATGCGTACAACACATTTTCTAGTGACTTCCTTATGTCACTTCATTTAGGTGAAAATAGGCCTAAAAAAAGGGAAACGGTTTGTTTGATGTGTTTGAATGTATTACAGAAAACAAACAAAAAAATGTGGAATGAATTCACACAGAAACAAGCTCAAAAAGAGAAAAATGAAAATGTTAAACCTTATAGCAGCAGACTTTTCCCAGCTGTAAAATGGCACCGTTTGTTAAGCCGTAATAAACCCAGTCTCCAGCAGGTGTCACTGTTTCACAGCTAAAATGTAATTGTATATGGCATCTACATGCTTTGTTTGTATCAAGCCAGATTTACTTAATATTCCTAACTAATAACTACTGCAACTATAACTTTATTATTTTTCCTCCTCAGATCCTTCTCCTAAAATGAGGATGACTAGACACTTGTTTCGTTTATTGTCTAAAACGGACAAACTAAGGTACCATCGAACTGCCAGTCAATGTACTTTCTAATTTTATGGAACCATCTATAGATAATGATGTTATTTGTATTGAACCAACAATACATAAAGATGTTACATTTTATGGAACCATCTGTAGGTAAAGATGTCATTTATATGGAAGTATCTATACGTAATGATGTAATTTGTATATTATGGAAACTTCTATATGTAATTATGCCATTTGTATGGAACCATCTATAGGTAATGATGTCATTTGTATGGAACCATCTATAGGTAATCATGTCAATTGTGTGGAACCATCAATACATAAAGATGTTAAATTTTATGGAACCATCTATAGGTAAAGATGTCATTTCTATGGAACCATCTATATGTAATGATGCCATTTGTATGGAACCATCTATAGGTAAAGATGTAATTTGTATTGTATGGAACCATCTATACATAAAGATGTTAAATTTTATGGAACCATCTATAGGTAAAGATGTCATTTCTATCGAACCATCTATATGTAATGATGCCATTTGTATGGAACCATCTATAGGTAATGATGTCATTTGTATTGTATGGAACCATCTATAGGTAAAGATGTCATTTGTATGGAACCACCTATAGGTAATGATATCATTTGTATTTTGTGGAAGTATCTATAGGTAATGATGCCATTTGTATATTATGGAAACTTCTATAGGTAATGATGCCATTTGTATGGAACCATCTATAGGTAATGATGTCATTTGTATGGATGTAGTGTCTTTTCCCCCCACAATATTTAAGGTTTCTGATTTATTATGATAATTCAGTTGTTCAGCTTACACCTTTTTCAGGAAAGTATCAAAATCAGTTAAAACAGGGTGAGAAAGCCCTTTAAATGGTACTAAGCTTTTTAAAGCAATCACATTTCGGTTAAAAGAAATATACAGAGTGCCCTTTTACGCCAAATGTAGTCAAGACATGTTTGGTGTGTGAATTTCTTTTCTTTAGTTTTTGCACTGGAGCTACAAGGCTAATGTGGCTAACAAGAAACGGAAGTCTATAGCCTCCACTTTACCATTGTACAACCTGACAGTAGCTTAGTAATAAAAGCTAGTTTAATTTCTTTTACTTAGATTATTATTACTATTATTACATTTATAATATTCCACACAGACCAGAGTACTTTAGCTTTATTTTATAACTGTTAAATTCATTAAAATAAGTTCTGCTGCATTGTTTCTGTTCCAAACCTCCTACCTAAGCAAAACTAAACAGTGGGATGATTGTATATTATTGACATATTGGTAATTTACATTTACACATATGTATAAAAAGAGGGACTAAAATGAAGAGACTAAAAAGCTTTAAAAAATGACTGTAATTACATGGATATTTTAGCATTAAAAAAATAGATGTGTATCTGTGATGTGTGATATTAGTGAGCGTGGCTAATGTTAGTGTTTATCAGCTGTGGTGCATTAAATCACAAGCTCCCCATTCAGCATTCTGCATAAATTGGTTGAATAATTATTTGGAATATTGAACAAAATGATCAAGATAATCATCTTACTCATTATCCTGAGCTCTGTGGATGAGTTCACTGGCCTTAATGCGTCATAATAAAGTCTATTCCAATAAACAGAATAACTCCGGTTATAAAACTGCACAGATTCTCACATGCCCCCAAATTAATAATCCAGAGCCAGGAATTACAAAAAAGACTAATATATTAAGAATGACGTATAACAGTTCCATCAGCGTAAATCGCTCAGGAAACAGGCTGTTACACGGTAAAAACCAGGCAGATGTTGCTACAGCTACGTTTTGGAAAAAATCTGGTTTTAACCAAACTGGAGTTTTCTTAACGATGATATACTTCGACACCTCTACTTCTTAAAGACACAAATATACAGTATTTGTAATCAGATGGCGATAAAATGTCCGCCGTGCTCCTGCTCAGTCACATCATCGTCATCATCAAAACAAAGAAGAGCGCTTATACATTCTGAGTGAATGACTTCTTCAGTCAGTGATTATTCTCTCCATCGATGTTAGCGTGAACAGAGATCAGTGGAGTGAAGAGACGATGATGAGGCTCGTGTTTAAACTCCATGAGTGACTTTTACCTCAGGTGATGAGACTGATGTAAACTCATTTCCCGTGTGAATTCAATACAATTTCATTTGTATATAGCGCTTTTAACAATGGACATGGTCACAAAGCAGCTTTACACTTATAAATGTATCCCTAATGACCAAGCCAGAGGCGACGGTGTTGAGGTGATGATATGAGGAAGAAACCTTGAGAGGAACCGGACTCAAAGGGAGCCCTTTATAATAAATAATTTCTCTTCTATAACTGTATAGTATAGCGTCAAAAAGTGTAACCAGGAGCTTGAGTATGAGCATCAGAGTCATTTCTGAATTCATTCGAGTTTTAACTTAAAGTCTATTGTATCGAACTGAAGTTATTAACTGTTTATTGGTGGAGACTTGAGTGCAAACTGTTCTTAGCAATTGCTATCCAAGGAACATGTTAGTAATGATGTTTTGCCATCAGTAGATGAGATTATAAATGTAGCAGTAGATGTCCTTCAGTGGGATTGGAATGAGAAGTTTACATGCGATTTCACTTTAAAATGCTAGAATCTTACTTCTGGTTGATTTAGAAGTATTTAGAACCATAATAAAGAAGAAAATGTCAAAATTTGACCATGTGAAGGGTTTTCCCAGGCTGCCACACACATATTTCAGTACCCATGTTTCTTTTTTATTTGCTACGTTTCCAGTAGACACAAGCACAACAACAAGCTCTCCTAACAGTGAACATCTCTCAGTCTCACAGCAGCTCAATTCAGTTAACCAGGGCAACCTGTCAATCAAAGTGACGGACAGATTACAGACCTTCATCTCACTTCATCTCATCCTCTCGACCACCCAGCGATTAGACGTTTACAGCCCAAGTCCACATCAGCACAGCGGGTGGACACGAGCGAGAGAAATCAAAGTGGTATCCATGGGCAAAGATCTCGGAAGGCGAAAGTCGAGCCAATTAAGTGTAAAAGGTACAAATGAATAATGTAATTTCAGAAGGCCATCAAGACACAAAGGGCCATAGTTTATCATGCCTCAGCAAGGTTTTGGTGACTTCTCACCCCATGGAAAAGCACCGTTGTCCTCATTAGCATGCTATTAGCTGAGAAGAGCAGTCTCTCGCACTGTCACGGTCAGAATATCTGACCCTTAATTAATTCCAGAGTCATTAAACATTCAACTGTCAAAGAGGGAGCAAGGGCTTCTCCATGTGTTCTGCTTTAATACGATTAGCTCCTGTGCTAGCTGCTATAATCTTTTTAAGTGCACTACAAACTTTGGGATTGTGCTAATCCATCCTCAGCACTTTACTCTGACTCGACTGGATTTGACCCAAGTCTTAATCCATCGGATCCAGCTCAAAATCGGGAGACTCGAAACCATAAAATGCAGATGAGTCCCCACTACTACCAATGAAGATGATTATTTTCCTTTTACAGCACATCCCCAAGTGCTTTATTCCTCTTTTACCACAGCACTTGGTGTGAGCTGATGATTATATATATTTTTTATTAATTAAAGAACCATATGCTATACTTTTATTAATATATAGCTACATGTAATGATGTAGAGCATCACTTGTCATGTTACAAAACCCCAAAAAACCTCCCTGAAGATGTCGGAAAACTTAAAGTTGCAGCTGTTACAATAGAAACGGTAACATATTAGAACGAGCGCATTAATATAAACCTGTGGTTTGCAGCTGCACTACTGTCAGGGCTGCTGTTCTAGAGAATTAATCAACACCTTCTGACCAATCAGAATGGAGAATTTAGATGTAAAGTCAAACAGGGTTTGCTCAGATCACACTACCATCGACCGACTGAATGATGGAATAATGCTGTCAAACAACTGAGTGGCTTCTTTTTTACACGTTTAAATACCTTTTTACAAATCTGTTATCGTCAGCAATAAACCTTAATCAAATCAATAATGGGAGGAATACACAAATCACAGCTGTCAGGACAAAACTAATTGTAAATCGAAATAAGTCAAATAAGAAACGCACCAAACCGCTAAATTAACATCATCCGCTAATTGACATTACATGAAGTAATGACTGACTTTTCCGTACGAGTTATCCAGTTTTCCCAAAGACCCACATGCAGTTTCAGAACCAGGTTTCTTGGCAGTAATATGTGTATGATGAGACCTCCTGCTGTTTTTGAAATGTTTTTCCAGTTATATACAGGAATATGCAGCTGAGCCATGGGTCATTCTGATTGGAGCGTTCACCAGGAACTGGTTTCAGAGAGTGTGTGGTGCTGTTTCAAAACCTTTCCCTTGAGAACACGAGTGTAAATAGATACAGAAAGATTGGCACAGTGTCTCTCGTTTCTGCCATCACTACTGACAAGGCTTCCCTGGACAGGTCAGAAATATTAACTATCCATCAAACTTCTTCAGCACAAACAAAGAAGCCAGAATTCAGAATTGGATTTGCTTCAGGACCTGACAGCGTGAGGAAATAAAAACAAGCTCACACACTGGAATGATGCCACTATAAAACTTTTAAAAGTTTTCTACTGTTTTAATCGGTTTTCTGTGTGAAATATAAATGACTGTTTGTTTTGCTCTGATAGTGTTATTAACTTCTCACACTGTCTGGCTCTTTGTCTCTTTTTATTTGGTCATCACTTCCTGTCCTCATCTACTCCCTCTGTTTCTCTTTGCTGATTGGTCTCCTCTGTTCATTGTTTCCTGTTAAAGATCTTTGATCATCCAACTATCCTGATGCTCCTTGCGTAGCCTGAAATTCTTTGTTATTGTACCTCTTGTCAACAGTCTTGATTTTTACTAGTTTCCTGTTTTCCCGAGTTCCTCATTTACAGTGTTTTCTGGTTTTGACCTTAGCACCAATCAGATCTAAAACTTGATTTGTTTACCGTGTGTAAGCTCTTTATCCTGGTCAGCGTTGCTGTGGTTTAAATGACTAATTTGTTTATAATTTGGAAAATAGGACCAACTGAGTTCATTAGAAAATATTGCAAGCAGGAACAATCTGAAGTAATAACTGCGGGAATGGGCAGGATGGACCAGGAGCATCTGTGGGAATGGACGGGATTGGTCAAGAGTGTAGGAGTGGGTGGGTCAACGTTCTGACTGAGTGGCCCGGATTGGTCAAGCCTTCTTTGGGAATGGGCGGGATTGGTCCAAACTATTAGTCCAACTTGATCAAAGTTCTGCAGAAGTGCGCAGGATTGTTCAGACGTTCTGTGGGAGTCCACCTATCATCCACCTCCTCTTTTTCTGATGTATATTATATATTTTCCTGACATTACATATACTATATCTTTTTCTAACATTACTATATTTAATGAGACATTTCACTTGCGAAGTGGCAAATCTTGCAATCCTGTTCTTATGCGTTACAGAACAGTACACAGACGAGGGCATTCAGTAATGTAAGAGCATTGTCAGCATTTCTGTAACTCTAATGCCTGCGAATAATATTACTAATCCCTAAAGGTGAGAAGAAAGCACCATGCACACAAGAGCTTCACATTAGGATCAGGCTTCACCTTGCTTAAATGGTGCATGTAGAAGAAAAATAACATTTCCATCAAGACCAAGATGCAGCACTCTAACCCTGCCAGTAGTGCTGCATGGTTTGGAGACCTGGACGCTGCTCAAGTCGAGCACGAACAGGTTTTAGATCTTAAAGATGCAATTTTGCAATGAATCCTGGGAGTTCAATTTCAAAATGAAAGCAGACTTGAACACTATTGAGGAGGAAATCCAGAGACAAAGGTTGCAATGGTTCAGCCACGTGTGCAGGATGAACTCCAGCCGGCTACCACGCAGACTTTTCAGGAGGCAGTGTCCTACACAGTGAATCAGCACCAAAATAGAAGTGGACCAAGCAAGCTGAAAACGTCCTGAGAGATTGGAACAGACAGGGATGACCAATCATGGAGAAGTGTAGTCTGAAACCCAGCAGCACCCACAGCAACATATTAGCTCCAGGGTTCTCCTCATCCAGACGCTAGCTTGGGAACAACACAAAGAAAAGAGATGCTTCTTGATGAAATGGCGTACTCCTCAGTACTCATGTGATTTTAAATATACAGTATCAAGGGTTATTAGGGGGTACACTGAAGTTTCTCTTCTTTAATAGCAGAAGCAATTTGAATAAAAAACACATCAAATACAAGTGGTAGCTCAGTGGTTAAGATGTTCAACTTCTGCTTGGAAGGTTAAGCGTTCAAATCCCAGCACTACCAAGCTGCCACTGCGGGGCCCTTGAGCAAGGCCCTTAACCCTCCACTGCTCAGTTGTGTAAATGAGATAATTGTAAGTCGGCTCTGGATGAGGGCGTCTGCCAAATGCCATAAATGTAAACGAAGTTGTGTTCTTTCTTTGTGAAGTCTGGATCCTAGTAGATGTTTGGAAAGCTGAAATCAAGGCTGTTGACTTCTCAAAAGCACAGAACAGCAATAAAACTCCTAAACAATAAAGCAAAAAAAAACCAAAAACCTCAGAGCGAGGCCATACTCCTTTCACCCCTGCGGTGATAACTGCAATGCCTCCCTCAGTCATGGAGTCACTGACCCACTGCTTTAAATTGGGTCCCTTCTTTACAGTGAACCTGTCCTCCACATGCACAGCTGGGGGCTCTGGGTTTCATCTGAGAGGTCACCGTGCTGAGGAGAATGCATTAATGAATCTCCAGGCCAGGAAATGTGGATAGAGGTGAAGAAATTCGGATGTTTGCTCAAAAAAAAAAAAATGAAGCAGACACTAATAAAGCAATCTCATGAAGGGTCTCAAGAAGAGTCTAGTGATAACATTCCATTTAATTGTCATTGAAAGACTGGACCATTGGTCCTGTTTCTCTTTGATTTGGCAAATAAATCCATATCTTTATCTAGTTTATTTTAGTTTTTTTGACACAAATATGTTTTATCGCACAATTAGTGCATTATTTCAGTTACAAAGTGACTGATCACATGAAACTACAAGAAACTGATACACTCATTGAAAATGTATAAAATGTTCATCTTCAGATGTTTTTTTTTCTGGAGAAGATCCTTAAAGGTTCTCTGTAGAACTCTATAATAGTGTTTTCCTATTAGAAAGAGTTCCAAGTAGAACCCCTCAGGAGGCTAAGAACATTTATTTATCCAGTTAAAACTTAAGCTTGGCTCGAGGTATTAGGAATAAGGAAAATAATAACTAGTAATTTGGAGCTTGTACTGCACACCTACCCTGTTCTTACATACACTCTTTAAAAAGGGTTCTTCAAGGGTTCTTAGCTTGCAGAAAGGGCTGTATGTGTGATACAGAAACATTATTAAAGATCCATCAGAAGGTTCTTTGGAAAACCAACAAATGGTTCATCTACATACTACATAATTTAGAAAAAAATAGGTTCTTCAAGGGATCTTTAAAGCTTCTAAGCTTCCAAAAAGGGCTCTACTTTCTGGAAGGTAGGCTTCTACACAGAACCTTTAAGGGAAGAATATAATGATCAGTAATTTGGAGTTTGTTGTGGAGGATTGTGTTGATTTGAGGGAGGACACGAGTGCGTGAACTCAGCATTGTCGCACTCCATAACACGGGTCAGGCAGGGTTAAACACGGAAGATCCATAAACAGCAAGGGTCAAACACTGGAGTCCACGAATGCAGTACACAGGGTTTATACAGGAGTGGAGAATTCATAAATTCATTAACCAGCTCAAGGGAAAGCGGCGGTGTGCTGCCCAGTCCCGTGTGTTGGTTAACCAGAAACCTAACTGAGGCTAAAAAAGTGGTAGCTAGTAACATATCTAATCTAATAATATATCTAAGATCTAATCTATAGTAATATAATCTAATAATATATAGCCAGCTAGCTTTATTAGTAACTCTAAATGGATAAGTAGCATGATGTGTGTGTATGTGTGTGTGTGTGTGTGTGTGTATACTGTATATATGGCAAATTGCTGTGGTATAAGAGGAATAAAACAATTGGGGTTATTGGAGAATAATCATCTTCAGGGTGGTACCAGTGACTCCACTTCATCACAATGTGATTATTTTCCTCTAACTGCATGGCACAGAGTGTTTTATTCCCTACTTTACATATAGAAAGCTGACACAATGCATTGTGGAATCAGTGTTGCTAGTTGGAAAGCTGTACAAATAATTTAAAACTGCTTCAGAGCTCATTCTACCCGTGTTGTGTGTTGTGTGTGTTGTGTGTGTTGTGTGTGTTCTGAGGAGCTGCAGAGGCGAAGCTTCAGCGGCTTTATGGCTTTTCTTTCCTGTGAAAGTGTGAAAAGCCATTAAAAAGCAGCACCATTCCTCAGTGTCAGTAATGAGCCGCAGGGCTCGGCATACGCTAACTTTCTCTTTTAATTCCACAAACAGTTCCGCTGGAAAAGTTGTGTTGCCAAAACGAGCTCGCACATTACGATCCGTACAGATTTCTCCGAACAGAGCATGACTTCCTGTCGTTATCGTGCCTTATGTCCCAGCAGAGGCTCGTTGTGTTGCTGTTGTTTACTCAGCAGGCGAACGGTCACCGAACGCTGGCGCAGAAAAAAAACTTCACGGTTGTAAATAAAGATGACAATAATGTCATTTCAGCATGTCCTAGAGGAGACTGCGTGATCCGCGAAAGGCCATAATGCAGATAGTTCATCATCGCTAATGCTAAGGAGAAGGCCTGTGGGTTCGGGGTTTTGCAGCTTTATTTATGACGTGTATGGGAGATTGAACACAACACAGGGGCCATAAGCACAAGCGAGGAACAGAACAGAGCCGGCAGGCAATGAACCATCAGTTTAATGGGTCGTGATAAGAACAGGAGTCACAAAACCCCAGAAAACAAAACAAAAAGTCTTATTTATTTGGAGAAAAGCCACTGAATGCTGAAAGTGGAAAGTTTTTTCATAAGATTTTTATGGAGGTGAACGAACGCGCTTCAGTCTCGGTGGACTGTAATTATTCTCAGCCTGTCAGCTTTATGTGTTTTGTTTATGTTTTAAAGTAATTGGGTTTTATTTGGTATAAAATAAGTAAGAAAAAAACAACACTCTGTGTGTGTGTGTGTCTGTGTGTGTGTGTGTGTGTGTGTGTGTGTGTCTGTGTGTCTGTGTGTGTATGTGTGTGTGTGTCTGTGTGTCTGTGTGTCTGTGTGTGTATGTGTGTGTGTGTGTGTCTGTGTGTGTGTTTGTGTATGTGTGTGTGTGTGTGTGTGTGTGGTGCTGTTTTAATGTGATGAGGCAGAGTTACTGTTATCACCCTGAAGCTGATTAATTTCCTATAACAGCATGTTTATCACAGCAATTTGCCGACTATTATGATTTATATTTATTACAGAATGATGTCATCATTTTTAGCTATTTTTAGTTACATTTAATGTCTATGAAACAGATCAGTTCCTGTTCTCACTTTCAAAACCGCAACGCGTAAACTCCTCTGTCCTGAAGATGAGAAAACCTAGAGTTACGGCTTTACCTCTGACTGTTACAAAGCGCTGACACTGGAGACTCCTTCCATAAACGTTAAATAAACATTACATGTCTACGGGTCCCTGTGAATGAGTTGTTGCTATAGAAACGATAACTTATTAGAACGAGTTATAGAGCTGCTGTTATAGAAAACTAATCAACACCTGATGACCAATCACAATCCAGAGTTCATTTCTGGTATAAGAAGGAAACCTGATTCCTAACTCTATCTTCACACCTGTGTTCTGGTGAAACAAATCAATTCCCACAGCAGAAATCCACGTAGGCGAGTTTTTTCTTTTTTTCTTTTTTTATAATCTCCAGTGATCTGCCTGCAGAGAATAACCCCTATGGCGAGTCTTGGCTTTTTTCTTTTTTTTTTTCTTGCCGAAGTGATTTTTTTTCCTTCTCTCCTTTCAGTTGCTCATATCATGTTTTTCATCAGTCACACTTCAAAGACCTCTACCTCCACAGCACAAAGAAAATAAAGAAGGCAATAGCGCTGCTCTTGGCTTTGGTGGCTTATAAGATGTGTAGAGCTTCTCTCGCCGTTATTACCCTGAACCCTCTCAAGGCTCGGATGTCATCTGTCTAATAAATCACACGCTACGGAAGGCAAATGTGATATAATTTCAAGTGTGTTGTGTATCAGATTCATGTAGAGGAACAGAGGAATCGGCAGAAGTGGTGGAGAAAGAGATGAAAAGTGAAGTAATGAAAAATAAAGTAAAATGAAGAAAAAAAAAAAAACGCAGCTGTCAGAAACAACCTATACAGTATATTAGTGTTTTTTTTTTATTTTAAATTACCTCATTTTAACCAACCAATAGCAACAGGTTTAAGTGAATTGAGAAACGCTTTCTACGATCCAATCTAATCAGAAAAGCTGAAAATCTTTATCACTCTGATTAAACACTTCCAACACGCTTGATAATTATGATTGATTTTTAACACTAACACTGTTTAGGAATAATTTACGTACAAGTATAGCAGCTTTACTGCCTTTAATCAAGTGCTCATTAAGAGTCTCGTTAAGATCCTAGAGTGAGCCGTTCATAACGGTTGAGATTTGCTCATTTAATTGCTAATCCGTATCAGTTTGTTTGAGGAGCCATCGTGTGGTGCTGTTGTAGTAAAATAATCAGTGATGGGGTGGTGTGACAGTCCGGCTATTCCCCTCTGACCTCTACCAGAGAGAATCAACAGCTCTTGGGACATGGAGAGAGAAAACCTTTTCATATTTATCTGTTCTGTTACCATTAAAGGCACCGCTGCATCTCTCCATCACCTCCAATCACACCTTTATCACCTCCATCGCTATAAGTGATCACCCCGCTGCTCCCGGTGCAATTAGTCACAGGACTGTCTGATTACATTCCCGACAATCGGCTGAAAAACGGCCGTCGTTTCTTGTTTGGACCTTTAAAACCCAACGTATGCAGATGTCTAGTGGCTCGTTGTTTAATTGCAGTGAGAGCGGCGGCAGCAGGTGCTCTCCTGAGTGCACTGATTGCCCACGCGTTCCATGATTCACACTGATGGCCTTTTAAGAGCAATTACATGTCACAAAAATAAAAAGTGCATTCATCATGGAAATGGACAAATTCCCCGAGGGATGGAGCTCCTCGCACCTCACGCCGCTTGACTTTGATTTAAATGAGAGGAACAAGCTGTTTTCATTACGCTGAATAAGCCGAGAGACACTTTTCGGGTGCGAAAGAAACGTCAAAGAAAAACAACGAAGAAAAAAAAACACATTTACACGTGGATTTCCGGTGATTATATCATTTTAACAGACGCTAATGATGCAGCGGAATAGGCTATTTATTTATTAATAAATACAAAATTATCATTCTTGGCAAATTGCTGTGGCATAAGAGGAATAAAACACTCTGACCTTCTGCTGTTATAGGAAAATAATTTACATAAACGAGTGCCGGGGAATCCAGAAGTTAATGAAGTTCGTTATTAATGTAGGAAAATGTGCAGTAAGATTTAACTCTTCACCATCATTCAGTAAAAGAAGAACATAACACCATCTGTACGTCCTCGTGGGTCAGCTGGATCACTGAATATTGCCGATTTAATCGGGGAGAACTGTGGCGATGAAGGGTCTAACGGCCGTGTTTAATGAACACACCATGGGCAAAACTCCGAAATACTGAAATTAAGAATGTAATTAAGAGGGAAGTGGAAGCAGCTGGGAGCTTTTACACCCTGCTCTGTGTGTAGAACATTTCTCCATGGCCTCCATCTGGCCGGTCTGCAAGGACACACGCTGGGCACTGTGGGACTGTCCAAAATCTTAACACAATTTCGGAAATGTAGAAATGTGCTAATGGGGTAGAGCATATAAAAATGGCACTCCTGGTTTTTTCCCCCATTCTTTTACTTTGGTACCAACACTCAAGTGGTTAAGGATAACACTTTCTGGATGAACAGCACGGATACCTGCAAATGAGGAGCCATTCTCATATAAGATTTTTAGTCATGCATGAGACGTGACTTTTTCACAATGTTCTCAGTGCAAGCACTCGCATCATAAAGGTGAGATAATTATAGACCTCCAATCCTGTGAAAGTCTGATTTTATATACACTATACGGCCAAAAGTATATGCACCCCTGACTATCACACCCATATGTGCTTATCTCATTCCAGATTTATTCCCCCTTTGCTGTTATAATAAGCTCCACTCTTCTGGGAAGCTTTCCACTAGATGTTGGAGTG
>CM074916.1:30448100-30463393 GCA_037576815.1 Pangasius larnaudii
TGTTCCAGTTCATCCCAAAGGTGTTCAGTGGGGTTGAGGTCAGGGCTCTGTGCAGGACACTCGAGTTCTTCTACTCCGACCTTCACACACCATGTCTTCATGGAGCTCTCTTTGTTCACAGCGACATTGAGGCACAGGTTTGGGCCTCTTAGTTCCAGTGAAGGGAAATTGTAACGCTACAGCATACAAAGACGTTCTATACTATTGTGTGATTCCAACTTTGTGGGAACAGTTTGAGGAAGAACCACATGAGTGTGATGGTCAGGGGTGCACATAATTTTCTTTGCTCCATCTCCTAACTAATTGTATCAAAGTCTCAGGGCAAACACAAGTGTGAGAATAGCCTATGGTGTATGTTCTGAATCAGCACGAACCACAAACTGGATCCACATCCATCTAAGTGAGATATAGATCAGATGCACAACTAGCTTTGGTAGTGGCATTGTTTGATGAGAACCAAATCCACACCACAGTGAAATGGTGAAGCATGCGTTTAAGGCTGGAAAGGATCGAGGACAGAAGTAGCTAATTTAGAGATTAGCTAAAACAGAGCTGTTAGAATGACATGTTCAACATTATTAGCATGATGAGTCATTTAGCTTAAATGATCCCAGGAGGTAAGGCTGTATAATCTGAAAGAACTTGTGCTTCATTGTGGTCAATGAGGCATTGAATTGAATAGGAGAAATTCCAAAAACACTCAACACCTTTGTGGGGAAAAAAGGTACAAAACTGTATATTTCTTGTTGCTGGTCCAATTATTTACATTAAATCAGTTTTAACTGTACACTATATCCACAATTCTAGGTGAAAGATTATATTATATACATATTAAAGGTATAAAATAATGCAGTATAGGGTTAGTACCCTATTTCCTGAGAGTGTCCACTGTAATACATTGCTGTAAATTTGACAGTAATTGACTGGCAATTTGGGTTGTAAAAATATATTTACAGTAAAGTACAACCTTCTGAGCTGTGACTCAAAGCCTTAACCACGACTACACCACAACACCACCGCAACTAGCTTGAACTACTTCTAGCACTGCATTAATGCCACTAAAAGACTGCAGTGAATCAGTGCAAGCTAGTTGTGCTAGTTGTGGTAGCTCAGTGGTTACAGCTTCAAGTTGCAGGGAAGAAGGTCATGTGCTCAAATCCCAGCACCACCAAACGACCTTGATTGGATCATTGAGCAAGATCCTGCATCAACATACTGCGTTATGTGTTATTTTATACTATGTATGCTATTACAGTACTCTACTGTACATTTTACAATACTTTATTGGCAACCCAGGTTCTCTACAGGGTTCTCTACTGTACATTTTTACAGTGTACAGTAAAAAAAAAAAAAAAACTGTATTCATTTTGGAAACAATTGCAAAAAAAACCATAAACCCATATTATTTTTTATTTCTCATGGCTCTCTTGATCTTTTTCAGTGAACCAAACTGACTACAGTCGGCCCAACCGCGAAGTAAAACACTACAACCGTATGATTCAACAAGTATCAGCAATGTAGGCTCACACACACACACACACACACACACACACACACACAGAGAGTGAGATACCAAGAGAACGAGCATGACATCCTCAAACACAGTGTGTAGTCCGCTGTTCTTTATAAGTTTTTATAATACATTTGTGTATATATTTATGGCAGTAAATGATAAATAGATTAATAATACATATATTTCATGCCTTTGTGACTTGCAAAAAAAAAAAAATCCCATTTAATTATTGATGGCAAATTCACGAATAATCAGATCTGCGAACATTAAACCCGTGAATGTGGAGTAGCTATTGAGCTACTTCCTGTTTGGGCGGGGAAAGCAGGTGAGTTAATATCACATGACTGATGATTTCAGGAAGTAAGATGGTGGAAATGTAAGCGTGGAGGTTTGTTATCCCTAAACACACCTGATTACAGCCATGAAATGGGAACACGCTGAACAAAGACCATCGTTCGGAAGACATGACCTGCACGACTACTTCCTCTCTGTGCTACTGTTCGAATTGTGCAACATGAATCCATTTATCTTGCGCTTTTTTTGGAGCCAAATGTTAATGGATTTTGAATTTGTGAATTCTGGAGCTGTGAGTGGAAGCGTGCAGTGTGTACTGAGACCACTGAGATCCACAGTTAAAAAGTCTACAGTATCTCAAACCAAAGCTAAGTTTCTTCCTCATGAGCTGAATATAAAATATCCTGAACACTATAAACGAATATAACAAAATATAAAATTGTTTTGTTTCTTTGTACCAAACCACAGCTACACGAACGTGAACCAATGAATTAAATTGAAATATGTTTCGTAATAATTAGTCCGAACAAGAAGTTCCATCCCCATGAAATGTAAATAAATAAATAAATTTACCAGACTTTGTGTATTTGAACATTAACTAAAGAATTTAATTACTAAATGTATAAATTTCAGAAAAATGACATCATGTTTCATCCTCACAAAAGTTTTTCTCAAGAAAACTTTTCTTACAAAGGAAAAAAATCTCTGAATCTTCTACGTTGTTCGAGGAATTAAGTAATAAAATTTATACATTTTTAATGAACAAGAAGCTACATTTAATCACCGTGAATTGGATGAAAGACTTTTTTAAAAAGAGGAAAAAAACCTGAATGATTTGACTTTTCTTTTTTTTTCTCTTGTGTATCCGAACATGAACTAAGGAGTTAAATTTATATATTTTAAAATATTCCGAGCAGAAAGCCAGGTTTCATCCTCATAAAACTATTTTACTATGTAAAACTATTAAAAAAAAATAGCTACTTTGTAATAAACCACTACAGAACTAAGGAAATAAATGTATTCAATTAATAAATTGTAAATTATTCTAAAAAAAAAAGATAAAATTAATCACCATGTTTCAAATATTAGGGGGAAAAAAATGCTTATTTTTTCTTTGTTTCATTTTTTTTTTTGTACCAAACCTCATACACATGAGCATAAGCTAAAGAATAAAATTATGAAATTTATACATTTTAAAAATATTCTAAACAGGACGCCACATTTCATCACAATGAGCTGAAAATAAAACCTCTTTTAAAAATGTAAATAAATAAATAACTAACCCCTGAATGTCTTTTGTTTCTTTGTACCAAACAGCATAAACTAAAGAATTACATTTATTTATGCTACGATATATCCATGTAAATGTTTACAATGATAGCAAACTGTAAATGTAAAAAGATTCATTCGGATTTATTTCTTTGTGCTTGCGATTGGCAGAAAAGCTCAGCCTGGTCGTGCAGATTTTCTGTAATACAGTGATTTTTGTAAAGGTTCACAAACAGGTGTTTAGCGCACCACTTTTCAACCCCAATCTGCTCTTCTTCTCCAGGGAGACGCTTATTAAAAGCCTGTTATAAATGATGTATGTTTCCCCAAACGTGCTAATCGCTGTGATATTTCCGAGCCGGAGCAGGACCTGCTGTTCATAAACACGGTTGTTCTCTAACTCCTGTCAGACGCTCTTCATTAATTCATGTCAGGGTGATAACAGCAGGGGTTCAGTAAGCTTCTGATCTAAATAAAGAAAAGAACAGTAGGTCGACCCAGCGGAGAGATGTTCCCGTAGCGCTGCATTCGGGAAACCACGTGTGTTAAAACGCAGAAATCTGGGACGTGGATGTTCATCTCGCGTCCTGGTTTTTTTTTTTTCTTTTTCAGAACAGATTTACATTTCCAATCCGAAAATATCGCGCCTCTAATATTTCCACACACTCTCCTGGCATTGGAATCTTTTTCCCACTTTATTTAGCCGTTAATGACAGACACACGCTGGCTTTGGGTGAGTGTTTAACATCACACACACTGACCACCATCTGTTCTGAGATCATTTGCATGCAGTCCTCCTCCGCAGGTTGATTCTTCACTTCTGTTTTTTTTGCTAATTTATTTGCTGTTTCTCATCAGTTTGACTCACAGCCACTTAACACCCACATGATAATCACCATCAACATGATGATTTTGGAAAAAATCCATGGTGGTGTGATGTGGAGAAGTTACTGTTAACACGCTACTTTCCTATAACATCATGTCCCCGAACGTTTTATTCCTTTTATAGGGAAGGGAATTTGTAATGCTACAGCACACAAGGACATTCTATACAACTGAGTGCTTCCATCTTGGGAAAAGTTTGGTGAAGAACCACATATGGGTGTGACGGTCAGGGTCGCACAACTCGGAGGAAACCCACGAGAACACAGGAGGTAAGAGTAACTTACCAGTTTATGAAGTTTCAGTGCATTCCTCATTTCATTACACAGACAAGGAGCAAAAATAGAAAATATATTTCTCTACAAGTTCGATATAATGAGCCTGAAGCTTTGGTTTATTTAATCATCTGAGTGGGTTCTCTGTTATTTATTCTGTAATTCAATAATGTTGATAAATATGTTGGCGGTTTTCCCAGCTGGGCTTTATGCACAGAATTTGAGCGAGTGTAATTATGTATCTGTGGCTAACGAAGGCCGAGGAACTTTCCTGTAAAAGTAGCTGTAATAAAACACAGCACACTGTAATATGATGTAAAGTGTTTCAGTGCTCAGGGTGTGATGTTTGTGTGTGAGCACACTTCCAGGATAGGTAAAGTTCTCTACCTGTTTTACGTTTTTCACCATAGATGCAAACAATAAAGAGGTGTTGATCCCACAAGATGGCTCCACATGCCATTTCAGGCTGATCCTGACCAGGTTTCATGGGTAGCCCAGTCACCAGGTGTTCACCTGAGGATACTACCCCCAGACCTGGCTCCAGGCCAATGGAGTGGCTTCCACTTCGTGCTTCTCGTACCGTATATGGTGGTCATTAGGATTGTTCTTTTTCTGACCTCTTCTCCCAGATCTGTTCACTAAGATTAAACATTATGCTCCTGGTCCTCACCCTGAGGATCCCTGAAGTACATGAACCCCTTTATCAGGGCAAGGTCTTGATCCACGAAGGGTGGAACACAGGTCGGCTCAGCAGGAGAAGAGTTGCAGTCGCGCTACTGGTCTGTGCTGGTGAAGCAGGAGCTCAGTTTCTGGACGAAGCTCTCTGTTTATTGGTCAATCCATGTGCCTCACCTATGGTAACTATCTGTGGGTAGTGACCGGAAATTTAAGGTTTGGAGTATAGGCAGGGTTCCTGGGCTTACCCTGTGCTCCATGATAGAGTGAGGAGCTTGACGATCTGGGAGAGACTGGTAGTAGTAGTAGAAGATCCTCCCAATAGAGCATTATTAGACAAGTCTCACTGGATGAAGACCCTGGAGCAGACCCAGGACTTGTTGGAGAGATTATATCCCATATTTGGCTTGGGAATGTCAGGGGAATCCTCCAGGAGGAGCTGGAATCTCTGGGTGGGGATAGAAAAGTCTGCACCCGAGGAATTAAAAGTTTCTATTCATCTAAGCTTTTATATACAGTGTTTTGCTGAATAATTTTTTTCATAAACATAGAAATATAAGTGTGTATCATCAGTGTAGAAGTAAAAACCAACATTTTGTTACATGTACAGAGTTTGTGAATGTCTTAACCTCTGAAGAATCTCCATTAATACTAACACACTTGTGATGGTCTGTCAAATAAGATCTAAACCAGGAGAGATCTGTTTTAAAGTGATCATGATTTCAAACCTGTTATCAAAATGGTCATGGTCAAATTCTGAAGTCCAACAGAACCGATAGAGAAATCCAGCCCTCAAGGCAAGCAGTACTGACGTGCTGACTCTGTGGGTCTCTGTACTTCCAGGAAGCAGGCTGAAATACATCAAGACACACCAAGTCACTAAAAGTTTGATCATCGAAGTTTGATCACAGAAAATGCATTATTAATTCCGACTGAGCGTTCGGCTCATCTCAGAAGACGGACGCTGAAAATAAACGCTGAATAAATTATTCAGATTAGATTTGTAATGCAGATTGAACATGTTCCCATTAAGTGTGCAACTGTCAGTCATCATTTTCTTGAACACCACTGATTTACTGATCACACACACCAGAAATGTCAGTATTAAGCCATGTCTGTGAGTTTAAAAACAGTCATTTGGCATGTTTTAAGGCACATGTCCTGCATACAGCATTTGTAAGTCACCGAGAATACACAGAAATGAGGAAAGAATTGGTATCTAGGCGAAATGAGCACCCGCTAGCAGCTTAATGACGATGGAAATAGAAACAAAGATGGAAACAAATAAGAGGGGAATAAATACATTCCAAAGATGAGGTGTTCAGGAGCTGGAAAAGTGAATGAAATTTCATAATCTCATCTACGTTTACATACATCCTGAAAAGCCACTTTATTAGGAACACCATACTAATAACACTTTGCTCTCAGAGGGATTCCACAAGGTGATTCTGGCCCATGTTGACGTGACTGCATCACATAATTGCTCCAGCTTGATCAGCTGCACATGCAGGCTGTGAATCTCCTGCTGTACTTCATCCCAAAGGTCTTCTACTGGAGTGAGATCTGGTGATTGGTGACATTATCATGCTGGAAGTAGTCATTATAAGACAGTAAATTGTGCCTTTAAAGGACTCCATGTGGTCAGCAGCAGTACTCAGATAGGCTGTGGAAGTTCAAATGATGCTGAATTGTGTGTGAAGGAGCTCAGTGTGTGCCAAGAAAACTTGGCTAATAGGAGAGGAACCTGATGTGGTCTTCTGCTGTTGTAGGCCATCCATCTCAAGGTTCTGAGATGCTTTTCTGCTCAGTACGGCTGTACAGAGTGATTATGTAAATTACCGTAACCTTCTTGTAACCTAAATTAACAAGTGAAACAATAAAAATATGTAAACATTGTATACAGGCAGATGAGAATAAATCAAATTAATAATTAGAATAAATAAAGTTTAAATAGAGCATACACAATTTGAGGTGAGCATTAATTAAAGCATAAATTGTATAAAGTTTAATTAAAAAGTCAGCAGTAAAACAGAATCAGTGCCATCATAATACGAGAAAAACGATGAGAACATATACATAGCAAATATTTAGCAAAAAAAAAAAAGAATAAAAATAAATGTATGTGAATGATGAAAGGTAAATAGACGAACTTCATTCATCTTTGATGATTGCTTCATCCTGGTCAGGGTGGTGGTGGATCCGGAGTCTATCCCGGGAATACCGAGAGTGAGGCAGGAGTACAGCTTGGATGGGATTCATGTCCATCACTCACACACACTTATTTATATCTCGGGTTAATTTAGAGTCCCCAGTTCACCTATAGCGTGTTTTTAGAAGGATAGAGGAAACCCACGAGAACACAGGAGGTAAGAGTAACATCGGTTTATGAAGTTTCAGTGCACTCTTTATTTCATTACACAGACAAGATGCAAAAATAGAAAATATATTTTTCTACAAGTTCAATATGATGAGCCTGAAGGGTTCCTTAATCATCTGAGTGGGTTCGATGTTATTTATGTAATTCAATAATGTTGATAAATATGTTGGTGGTTTTCCCAGCCGAGCTTTATACACAAAACATGAGTGTGTATAATTATGTATAGATGGTTAACGAAGGCCGAGGTACTTTCCTGTACAAGTAGCCGTTATGTCAGCTGTAATAAAACACAGCACACTGTAATATAACGTAGTGTTTCAGTGTTCAGGGTGTGACCTTGCCAAAAAATCATATCCTCATAATCTAGATCAGATCATAGAAAGGAACTGAGAAGGCTGCAGCGCTGCACAGGCTGTGGGATTTTTTTTTAAAACTTCACTCCACAGTTAGATATAAAGGAAAATTGAAGGAAAACTTGAGAGTTTGAGTAACTTGCTTTAGATGCTGACCATCTGTTAATTACGGATGCTGAGCAATACCCTGTAGTTAAGTGCACACACAGGGTCATGGTCAGCTGAAGCACATTGTAGTGTAGTGCATCTCTGTAGAGAGTAAAAGTCATCACAGGTATCAGGTGTCTCACTGCACTTCTGACTGAAGTCATCATCTTCCTTCATTCCTTCATTCACCGCTACTGCATTCGTTTCACATTTCACGTATAAACCCATCTTTCTCGTGGTTTAGACGTTTATGAATATGATGTGAAGGCGAACACGAGACAGGCTGCTGGGTTAAACTATGTAAATACTCAAAAACACGGAAATGCTCTAATCAAACAATATAAAGCTGTATAAGGAAAGAAGAAAAACATTATGCATGCAAAAAAAAAACAAAAAAACACACGTTTATACTGTAACAGCTATGCATTTTAAAATCTGCTTGTGTTTTTTTTTATTTATTTATTTATTTTTTTTGTACATCTTCAACCCAGGAAACTCTATACATGTAAACAAATATATGGATGCCTGTAAAAACTATGCTAAAACTATGAAAAACTTACACTAATAAAAAAATGTACGGGTAAAAAAAACAAACAAAAAAACACTATGCATGTAAAGACAAATAAATTAAAAAATATGAATGTAAAAAATGAATATAAAAATTCCTCATGCAAAAGAACACTATGCACTCTATGCATGTAAAAATGTCTATGCATGGTGAAAAAAAGGATACATTTAAAAAATATAGATGTAAAAACATATGGTAGTAAAAAAAAAAGTCAATTCATGTTAATAAAAAAACGGTGTGAGCAGGAAACCCTGTGGATGTGTGACTGATGCCCAGCCTAAACATTACCTGTGAAGTTCTGACTGTAAAGCCCTGACGCTGGTCTGTCACTGCGGCGGTGTCGCCTCACCTGTATTCTGTATTTATTAAAAATGAAATGAATCTCTCACTCTCTCACTCTTTCACTCTCTCACTCTCTTTCACTCGCTGTGTGATGGGACTTTAGGGAAAGCTGTCTCAGTGTGATGAGGAGAGACGAGTGTGAAATGATCTTCAGTCAGAATGCTGTATTGATTATAGGGCACACACACACACACACACACACACACACGCGGCTGAAACGCTGATCAGACAGATTAGACCGATAAAACTGAAGCGTATCATCGATCCGAGAAAATGGAGTTCCACATTTAAACTTCACTTTGAAGTGAGTTACCGTATTTGACTGGAGGGCCACTTCACTGTCGCCTGAAACACGACCGGGACGGAGGAGTGAGCTGCAGAGCGGGTAGTCGCACAGTGCATCGGTGAACTCAAAATGGGATTATACCACTCCATTTCTGTCTCACTGTCACTTTAGTGCTCCACTGTGATTACAGCAGAGAGAGAGAGAGAGAGAGAGAGAGAGAGAGAGAGAGAGAGACTCATCTTTGATGTGCTGTATCAGGGGCTAGAGTTCATAAAATGGTTTATTTAAATAAGAATCAGGTTACTACTTCTTAAATAAATGACACTGTGGAGTGTGTGTGTGTGTGTGTGTGTGTGTGTGTGTGTGTGTGTGTGTGTGTGTGTGTGTGTGTGAATAGAACAGAAATAGACAGAGAGAAAGAGACTCATCTTTGATGTGCCGTATCAGGGGCTAGAATTCATAAAACGGTTTATTTAAATAAGAATCAGGTCACTACTTCTGAAATAAATGACATTGTGGGGTGTGTGTGTGTGTGTGTGTGTGTGTGTGTGTGTGTGTGTGTGTGTGTGTGTGTGATGGAAAGCTTTCTATGTCCAGTGGCCCAGAAATTCACAGATACATTATTTTATTATACAGTCTAATATTTTTTATTATACAGTCTAATATTACAGCCCTATGCAACAAAGAACTGCTTCTATTTTATACATAACAGCAAAGTCCCTGCTCCACCTCCACATGAAGAATGATGATGGGACAATAACTGACATATGAGCGACACCAGGTGGTCATGTGGTGCTGTTTGTACACTGAATCCACGAAGATGGATGGTGGAATGACCAGTGGCACGTACACGGTCTGGAGAAACAGGATCTCAGATCTCTTCCCTCACATGAACACTCTTGCCAACTAAGCACAGTTCATAGTGACGGAGAAGAACCTCACCAACATTGAGCTCGAGTACATCCAGGGAGATGTCAGGAACAGCAACAGCTCCCGACTGCAAGCACCTCGGATGACTCCATTCTTCAACCAGCTGATGAGCAGCAGTTACTAAGCTCTCAGTAGTAGAACAGCTACACCAGAGTCAAAGAGTGAAGACAGAGCTCTCATACGCACCACTGCTGCGGTGAAGTGAAGGACAGATCCACACCAAAGGGCCTGCGTGGAGAAGGAATATTCTGAAGACCATGGAACCCTACTGAAAAGCGCTAGCTATTGTTACAACCATCTTACTGACCAATGATTTCTAGACACTCTTTGACCATCTTTCTGCTCATCTAGGAGGATTCCAGACTGAAATTGTCAAAGGAGTCCCAACAAGCCAGGTCTGCTAAAAGGCTAATTACATCACTCGGAAATACAAGGCTGACCAGATGATGAGATGTTGACATACAAATGATGAGGCAAAAGTTCAATGGCTGAAAAGCTATACAATGCAGAGCAAGAACATCAAGAGGTTATACCACTGAACAACCAGAAATCTGTTGTGAAAGAACCACAGGTAGAGAGCTTCTGGCATGGCATTCTGGAGGACAAAGTCACCTGTAATGATTAAACAACACCTACTTTATGGACAGAAGTGGAAGCCACCTGCACCAGAAAAGGTTCAAAACCTCTGGCTTAAGCAGTTCTTTACCCTGCTTGAAGACATCACGAGGGCAATAAATGAGACAAGCAGATATCAGAGAAGCATTCCTGAGTGGCTGACATCTGCAATCACCTTCTTACTCTCCAAATGGATAAATGGACTCTGAGAATTGTCCAACAACCTACTGACAAGTTCCCTCAGCTGCACTGACGAACCACATCTACAACCACTTACTGAAGAACAGAATCTTCCCAGATGAGCAGAAAGGATGTCGAAGCATGCTTATAAAAATCAGTGGTCAGTAAGATGGTTGGAACAGTAGTGAAGAAGCGCCAGAGGTCCGGCATGGTTTGACTACAAGAAGGCAATCGACAGCTTGTTCCACACCTGGATAGAACATCAGTGAGCAAGTGGAAGACTGAGATGTGGCTACATTACACAGGAGGCCACATCAGGACTGGAGGCATCACCATCAAAAAAGAGGTATCCTTCAATCTTTCAGGCCAGTTCCTAGTCTCCACTGCTGTTGTGCCTAGCAAGAAGAAGAAGAAGAAGAAGAAGAAGTCTTTATTTGATCTCATCTGTTCTAGATGGACGACTTGAAGCTATTCACCAAAGCAGACAGCATCAAAGTGGACTTTGGTCAAGACAGATGTGCCACTGTGGTGCTTCAATGTGTCCAAAGCCAAAACATCCAGCTGAATGAGCAGACGATGATGATGATGAGAAACATGAAGACCAATAAATCATCATAAGACCAATGAGTCATCAATGTCCAGGTGAAGGCCAGGATCATGCAGAGTTACCATTAGTTAAGAGAAGTATTTACCTCTAGTTACTTTATAATAATCAAAAGGAAGAGTCATGATGAGGTACAGTCTGTAATTCTGTTACTAAAATCATCAGAGTGTGGAGAGAAAAGTCATTAAATCTGACATTTTCAGTTCATAGGTAATCTTAATCACACACACACACACACACACACACACACACACACACACACACGCAGACCTCAGTCTGAGCAGACATATTGAATTTAACATCAGTTGAACCTTCGTTATCATTATTTCACACCAGTGCAAAATAACTTTGGCAGAAATATCGTTTCAGACGTCAAATATCAACAGATTTATAACAACTGACTGAAGTGTTTGACTGTTACCATGGAAACGAGGGCCGCCTGCTACGTATCAGACCAGTGCAACTAGTTATAGTATCACAATAACTAAAATAATCAGTGACAGGATGGTGTGATGAAGCAGTTACTGTTAGCATACTGCAGTTGATGGTTTTCCTGTAACAGCACACCCCCAAGGGTTTTATTCCTCATACACTACAGCAACATGCCAAGCTTTTACTTATTAAATCTATTTATTAAAATCTGATTATAGTTACATTTAATATTATTTCAGAATGACTCTTTTAGCCAAATAAATAAATAAATAAAAATAGCTATGGTTATTAATTTGGAACTGAACACTTTTTTCCCCCTTTTTCCAGCATATATATATATAATAACAAATACTTTTCAGAAACATTGTAATTGCTAAAGAGTTAGCAATAATGTCACTGCAGGAATTACTAAATAAAAAAAAGAATTACATCTCATTTCACATGGTTCATTTCACTTTCCGCATGACTCTACTAGCTTTAAAACAAACAAACAAACAAACAAACAAACAAATAGAATTAAAATCAGCTGGTGTTGATCATTTCTTATTTCACATGACCTAACATTTACTTTCTGTTAGCAAGACTCTTCTAGCGTAACAAAAAATAAAATAAACTAGCTTAGGAAAGGGAATTTTCCTCTAATTTTTATTTTTATTTTTTAAAGAACAGGAACATTACCGAGTAAAAACTATACGTTTATAAATGAATTAAATCTGCTTTTATGAGCGTTTTTGAGAATCCGCTTTAGCAGTGATGTCACTAACGCTAAAGACAGGAAGGAGGTCAAAAACTCCAGCTCTGTTTGGTTGTGAACCCTTTTTTTCCCTGATGTTTCATCACTCAAGCATGAACGATGATCAGGAAGTTGTGAAGAAGTGTGTGTTTGTGTCTGAGAGTTCTACAGGCCATGAGAACCGAGGGCAATAATTCCCCGCAGATTGTCAGGGTCCTGCTCTGAGCTTTAATGAAAAATGATGGAGTTTTGTTTGAGAAATTTTCCGCTGATAAAGTTAAATGAGTTTGCTGTGCCTGATGAGGCGGCGTCAGACTTCTGGACCGTACTGTACATTAATCTCGCACAGACACACGGCCGTGTGATCGGCGTGTCAGAGCTAAAAAATGCTCGCTCTTCTCTCTGGAGGCATCTGATGCACTCGCTTTAATAAATATTAACCAGCAGTGACAGAGACGTGAGCTGTGTTTTTATCTCACTGTCACAATCTCAGCTCACACTCCATCAGTCTGGACTTTAACACACACACACACACACACACACACACACACACGCCGAGCTCAGGTTTTATTCTGATTAATGTCTGCTAATTAACCAGTGCTGCCTCTTCTGTGTGTGTGTGTGTGTGTGTGTGTGTGTCACAGATACACAACTCATTTCCTCTTTCTGTTGTTTCTGGTGTTTGAATGATGGTTAGTTCATGACTAAACAATCTGAAGAGCGTCAACGTTGAGCATTTGAGCTTGTTTTCTTTTTTTTTCTGGAACACTGAAACCCTAACAAGGTGACTGCACTCAGCTGATCGAGTAAATGTCCCTTCCCTCAATTTAATCTTGTAATGGAGTCTCCCAAAACTTGCATATTTAAGTTCTCTTAACTTGATGCTCATGTAGACTGTACTTAAAATAATTAAATTCACTTAACGTGTTGCTCATTTAGTGTATTTTATCGTTTACTGACTGGGAATCAAACCGGGACCCCAGCGGTGAGAGCGCTGCATGCTAGCGGCTAATCTACCAGGGAACCAATATACTGTGATAATTCACTTAACTAGCTGTTCATTTCAAGTGTACTTACATACAAGGTGTCCCAAAAGTCTCCAGCAATAGGGGAAACATCCTCGGATACACATCCAGACTGAGCTATTTTAATGAGCCATGACTTTGAGTTCATAACACTTGAAATCTTTAAGTTTATGTATCTTGTTAGATTTTTGATTTACACAACATTTTAAGTAAGGTTTATTCATGATTACTTGGTTGTTTAAGTGAAGACAACTTTAGGGTTTACAGTGGATATTATAACGGTAACTCCAGCCTTCACACTAACCTTAAACACGTTTTCATCACTACTTAATCATTAAAATAGTTAAAAATCCCACAGCGCTGATGAACTCTGGATTCTGATTGGTCAGAAGGTATTGATTCATTTCCTGTAACACAGACCTGAACAGGTTTTTATATATTTAGTGTAAAAATCTCTGCATTTTAACATCAGAGTACGTTGCTACGACTTATCGCTCTGAAATACACCAGTCTTCTTTTAACCCCACAATAAAAACTACAGATGAGCCAATCGACATATGAATCTGGAATGACTGACAGCTGCGTAGGTGTTTCTAACTGGCATGTCCTGGAAGCCCCGCCCCCTTCCCCCAGTCTCTCTCTCTCTCTCTCTCTCTCTCTCTCTCTCTCTCTCTCTCTCTGTCAGTGTAAGGGGAGAATGTTTTGAGTCAGTGTGTGTTCCACTTAGCTATCATTAGGCGCGTGTATAGCATCAGCATCAGCATCAGCTATTTTTATCTAATTAGTGATGCTACCAAAAATATTCAGCTGAATCTCATCAAAACCGACACTTTTTCACCCTGAAAGAGAAACCAAATGAAAGAAAGTGTACTGCGTACTATATGGGGTTTTGCTATAATTGTCAGGTCAACAAACTCAACTTCCCAGAACACACCGTGGCCTACAAACATGGCTGCCCCGGACTACGTTTCCCAGAACCCACTGCTGCTAACTCACTTCTGATCACTGTATCTAATATTAATTAAAAGAGACGAGCAGCAGTTTTTCCCCCTGAGTGCCTGGAGATTACCGTAAAACCCAGTCACGTCAGGGTTATTTGTGTAAGCGTGTTGTGTTGTAAATGTTACGTGTTATTCCCCGCCTCAGCCACACGAAATCTCCAATCATACGTGGTCATTAGAGACATACGCGATTCCTGAGGAATTATTGGCACCCTTTATAAAAAAAAAATGAACCCAGATCCCCTCTGAGCATCTACGACCTCGTTAGACATTACAGGAAGTGAGTCAGTGCTGCTGTTCTCTCCTGTGCAGCTGTTGCTATGCAGTAATTGTAAGGGTGCTGATCATTTTGAACCCAGTGTCTTGTAAAAAAAAAAAAAAAACTATAAAAATAATGTATTCTTTTTTATATATTCATTTTCATTTTAGAATTACAGCAGCGCATCTGATCAACCTCACCTCATATCTAACAGAGAAATGAAATCAGCAGGCTTGAGGAAGCGTTATTTTATTTAACACCTGCTAAGATTTCTTCAGAGCTCTTTAATAATGGCACCTCAGTGATTAACACAGCCTTCATGATCCAGGCTGAAAATCACAAGATTCCTCTTCACTACTGAAGAACACAGCACTGAAAAAATGTATAATTTCTTCAACTCGAAAAATAGCAGACTAATTTGTTGCTTCATCTTAATATCTCAGCAGTAATAGCAGTGATGGAGCAGAGATGTAAGGCAGAGATGGAGCAGAGATGCAGCAGAGATGGAGCAGAGATGTAAGGCAGAGATGGAG
>CM074916.1:30485613-30503072 GCA_037576815.1 Pangasius larnaudii
CTCTCTCTCTCTCTCTCTCTCTCTCTCTCTCTCTCACACACTCTCTCTCTCTCTCTCTCTCTCTCTCTCTCTCTCTCACTCACACACACACACACACACACACACGCACACTCTCTCTCTCTCTCTCACTCACACACACACGCACACTCTCTCACACACACACACACACACACACACTCTCTCTCTCTCTCTCACTCACACACACACACACGCACACACACACACACACACTCACTCTCTCTCACACATACACACACTGTCTTACCCTCTCAGTCTCTTTCCCTTTCACACATTCTCTTTCTGTCGTTCTGTCTCAGTCTTTCTCATGCATTCTCTCTCTCTCTCTCTCTCTGTTCTCTCCACAGCCATACGACAGTCTTCCCACATCTCAGACCTGTTTCTTCCAGCTCCGCCTCCCTCCCTACTCCAGCCAATCAGTGATGGCGGAGCGGCTACGTTATGCTATCAATAACTGTCGTTCAATCGACATGGACAACTACATGCTGTCTCGGAATGTGGACAACACGGAGGGCTCGGACACCGACTACTGACCGAGCCTCGACGCACAAAGACACGCCGAACTCCGACTCGGCTCTTTTACATTTAAACTGTTTTTTTTTTTTTTTTTTTTTTTTGGTGTGTGTGAGTGTGTGCACAAGTGCTAACTTAAGTGCTTAATGAAGAGGTAAGTCTTTAAACGTCGTTTGAAGACTGCCAGTGACTCACACAAAAAAACACAAAAATCCACCGTTTTTATTTTCACCTCTTTTTATTAGCCGTTAAAGCAGTCAGGTGGCGCTAACGAGGGCCGGAGTATCAATTAGGAAATAATGTGTTTTCTCTCTTTTTTTTTTTTTTTTTCCACAATTCTTCTGGACTCTGCCTTTCTCCCATTTCTTCTTTTTTTTAGGATTTTTCTGCATTAACATTTTCATTTAATTAAAGAAAAAAAAAATCTAAAATTGATGATAAAAGGAAATGATATTGTACATTGTGTATAATGCTTCATTAGAAATTGTTTTAAGTCCATATTTATTTTGTTTTAATTTTGGAATTGCCTTCACCCCGTTTCATAATAGTGAGAATTAAAAGCATCAAACTTGCATCTTTTTTTTTTCTCTCTTATTTGTGGAAATGAAATATAAAGCATCAACTTTAGACGTTCAAAGAATATTCAATATTTGCATTGAAAATTGTTTTATAACCATGAAATCTTTTTTTTTTTCCCCAACACTTCAGACTCAGAAAGTGAAAAACGAGCACAGATCAGTTTTCAGCGCCATTTTATAAACGTTTTGCCAGCAGCTGAGGTTACAGTAGTCAGAGAATCTTACGAAAGGGAAGAAACATCAGCTTTAAGAGCATAATTTAATCATCAATCAATCAATCAATCAGTCACACGTCTGATAGGAAAGTCACTATACAACATTCACTCACTCCTCCTTAAACATGAAGACAAACAGTAGCAGTGATCAAGACATTTAAATTAATTCATATTAATGCAGACGATGTTTTCGGGACGTAATTAATGTCAATAAAATATGAAGTGAACGCTTTCAGAGACACGCGAGCTCTGTTCTGTTCTGTTCTCCGCACGTGGAGCCTGAAATTGTTCGTTCCTCAACGACGGTTGTTGGATTTTGTTACCAAGACGACGAGTGTGTAAACTCGACCCTGATCAGGAGCGGCGTAAACGAGATTAACGCACGTTTAGATACAAGTTGGAAATAAACACATAGCTAAATTGTGGTTATGGGATTGTTACGGAGATTTAATTAAAGCTTTTGCTTATTTTGGTTCATTTCTCTGTTATGGAGTTAATCGTTAAAGACATAATTTTAATTAAAGAGTTATATTTATATTATGAGAGAAATTCCCACTACCAGCCTCGACATCACTGTATAAGGAATCTGACAATTTTAATGTTTTTTATTATCATGAATGTTGGGAAGTGACTCGCTGATCGGGGTTCCGACTCGTTTGTGCGTCTCGAAACAACTCAATCCGGCTTACGACATTTTAGATTTGTTAAGAAACGCACGAAGAACAGAGAACAAACACACAGTCAAACCCAGCAGTAACTGACTGTAAAGCTTGTTTAAAAAAATAACGAGCTGTCTCACAATTCTCTCTCTTTCTGTCTCAGAAAGAAAGAGTTGAGGTACAGGGACAGAAAAAGAAACATACAAAAAAAAAAAAAAAAGTGCTGAATATGCACAAAATCCCCCGGCCCACAGTCTAGGATTTGAAGCTCCAGTCTTTACAGAGAGACAATCCGTTATCTGGGCCTGTGATTGACCAGGAGGAAGTCTTTGTCCCTGCAGGTGAGACAAAGCCTGAGGTTCCTCAGAGAACCGCCGGCGCAGGAGAACGCCCAGCCGCCCATCACGCACAGAACCATGTAGGTGGGGATCAGACTGCCTTCGTACTGCGGGTTCACAAACGTCTGGAACGGAGAACAGCGTGAAAGAGATCTGGAGCTTTTACACGCAAATTACACTGTCTCTCTATCTCTCTCTCTCTCTCTATCTATCTCTCTCTCTCTCTCTCTGTGCATGTCTCTCTTTGTCTTACTATCTCTTTGCATCTCTCTGTGCATGTCTCTGTCTCTCTCTCTCTTCTCTCAGTGCATGTCTCTGTCTCTCTCTCTCTTCTCTCAGTGCATGTCTCTGTCTCTCTCTCTCTCTCAGTGCATGTCTCTGTCTCTCCCTCTCTCTCTCTCTCAGTGCATGTCTCTCCCTCTCTCTCTCTCTCTCTCTCTCAGTGCATGTCTCTCTCTCTCTCTCAATTCAATTCAATTCAATTCAAATGAGTTTTATTGGCATGACTGTGTAGCATCACAATGTTGCCAAAGCAATAAATACATTATACAGATATACAGATAAATATAATCTAGAGGAAACACATACACATGTCCATATTATACATGAAGGTTAAAATAAATAAATAAATAAATAAAAATAAATAAATA
Source organism: Pangasius larnaudii (assembly GCA_037576815.1). Lineage (NCBI taxonomy): Eukaryota > Metazoa > Chordata > Actinopteri > Siluriformes > Pangasiidae > Pangasius > Pangasius larnaudii. Next base: position 30,488,585 of record CM074916.1, read on the forward strand.
AATAAATACAGAGAATAAATAAATAAATAAATACAAATACTCTCTCTCTCTCTCTCTCTCTCTCTCTCTCTCTCTCTCTCTCTCATGGACGTGATATATGCCACACTAATGGTGGACTGATTTGAGCCGTGCAGTTTCATGTTTCTGCAATTTGGCTTCTTTCTCATTATTTCATTGCACAGGAGAAAACACGCTCAGTCTGTCTGAGAGATAATAAGAGTAGAGCTGAGTGACCACGCCCACATGGTTCCACGCCATCTTTCTTCCTCAGAAACCGTGACCGCACCCTATTTCTTCACAAGGAACTGTGACCACACCCTCCTTCATCTTCAGACACTGTGACCACACCCTCCTCCTTCTTCAGAAACTGTGGCCACACCCTCCTCCTTCTTCAGACACTGTGACCACACCCTCCTCCTTCTTCAGAAACTGTGGCCACACCCTCCTCCTTCTTCACAAGGAACTGTGACCACACCCTCCTTCATCTTCAGACACTGTGACCACACCCTCCTTCATCTTCAGACACTGTGACCACACCTTCCTTCATCTTCAGACACTGTGACCACACCCTCCTCCTACTTGTTCAGAAACTGTGAATCTGTGACCACGCCTTCTTATTTCCTTTTTTTGCAATGTTTAGCCTTTTTTATTTCAGAATTTTCCATTCAGGTATTTTAATTTGTATTTCTGAACTTTGCATAAGAGAGCTGGATGACAATCTCCATACTCTGACTCCACCCACCAACCTGCAAGCTCTTACACCACCTGCCTATCCACCTTCGCAGAAACAAATGAGCAATTGCCACACTGTTAACGGGGTTTGTTTAAAATGGAAAACAATCTCACATCAGCAGTTTTTATGTGCGATATTTAGACCAGTCACTAAGGCTAGACTGAGTGTGTATAAAACATATCTGGTGAAAAAGCCACTCCACAAGAGAACTCTGAAAAGTGTGACAGAAAAATTACTCCTCAACCACAACATTTCTGGAGTCCCACAGGATCCCGGTCCTGATAAACACCTCCAGCTGGGAATCTGCATGAAGTGAATTTGAGCTGATGGTTAAATTGATGCTGCCTGAAATACAGCACCACATCCACCCAAGCAGCAATACACACTACAGAAGCTTATTGAAAAAAAGTTGCTGAAACTTTCAGTTTTTTTCTGAAAATAACACAAAGCATGTTTCTCTCACTCAGAGAAAGTCTGCAGCCCCCGGGAGATTCACACCTTTTACCTACAGTGTTCTGCAGCATCGATACACGTTCCTTAGGCAAATTTCCGAGTATTCCTTCTCTGAAAGGACAGCAGATTGCATCATAACGGTCACAATGAAGGAAAGAATCTCTCACTGAGTGTGTAAAAGCAGCTGATGCCTGGAGCTTGAACCTCTCCTGCACCATTAATGTGATAAGAGATGAGGAAAGAATGAGGAGGTGTGTGTGTGTGTGTAGACTGGAGGAGGTGTGAGACGGGTGTGTGTGTGTGTGTGTGTGTGTGTGTGTGTGTGTAGACTGGAGTTGTGAGATGTGCGCGTGTGTAGACTAAAAGTGTTGTGAAATGGTTGTGTGTGTAGACTGGAGAAGGTGTGAGACGGGTGTGTGTGTGTGTATAGACCGGAGGAGGTGTGAGACGGGTGTGTGTGTGTGTGTGTGTGTGTGTGTGTGTGTAGACTGGAGGTGTGTGTGTGTGTGTGTGTGTAGGCTGGACGGAGTGTGAGACAGGTGTGTGTGTAGACTGGACGGAGTGTGAGACAGGTGTGTGTGTGTAGACTGGACGGAGTGTGAGACAGGTGTGAGTGTGTGTGTGTGTGTGTGTGTGTGTGTGTGTAGACTGGAGGAGGTGTGTGTGTGTGTGTGTGTGTAGACTGGACAGAGTGTGAGACAGGTGTGTGTGTGTAGACTGGACGGAGTGTGAGACAGGTGTGTGTGTGTGTGTGTGTGTGTGTGTGTGTGTGTGTGTGTAGACATGATTACACACTGCAGGAGATGTGCACTGTATGTGACTGTATCTGTACTGTATGGGACTGATTTCAGTCAGTGAGAGCGGAGCTGCAGCTCGGAGTTCACAGCAGCTTGGCAGCTTTTCAGGCATGTGTTACACTAAGTAGTGTACACTAGGAAGTGTGCCAGTCATTGATCACGTCCTCATTCTTCCACCAATCCATTATAAATAACAATCATCCCAAAAGATCCCACAGTGGAGCGTACGGAAAAGAGTGTAGATGTCCGTGGCATGGCAGTGTGCTGGGGTGTGTGAAGCACCTTTATTAGAATCTTCACCCTGTTTCTGATTGATACATTTGCATTGCGCTGCTATTCATTAGCCGGAGGAGGAAGTAGAGAAAAGAGTGCTTAATTGAGCAAACACTCAGAGTGTAAGCTGGAGAAACTGAGTCATCTGGGATCAATGATCTGAGCACAAACTGCCTCTCAGGATAGAGAACTATTTACAGGCTTTAGTCTGATAGTCTGTGCCAGAACCGGGGTCTGAGTTCACGAAGGAACGTATCTTATTGCTACAAGTTCTCCTAAATGCTAAATGTGTTAATAACATACACAGTCTCTGGATTGCTCTAAGGTGCCAAAACGCTTTGTGAATTACTCTGAGGCTGCTTCAGAGTACGCAACATAAGTCCAAAATGTATTTTTAGTATTTATGTGGGAAAGTTCCTGGTATTCAGAGTCGGGTTACACACGCGCTTAAGTGGATTTTCTGAGCTCCACATTCAGGTTAAAATCCCTTGTGTGTAATTCTCGCCTCTGAGGTTGTCTGAGACGGAGATGTTGTATAGCAGCTAGACCACTGCTGCTAAACCTGAAAACAATCAGGGATAAAAAATACAGACAAAATGGCTTCCACACTCATTACTCAGCCGATTATAAAATAGCACTTGATCCAGCACCTCATGTTATTCTCATTTTATTATTTTTTTAATATTGTGCTCTGACAGTTACTCATACAAATTAATGAAGACTCAAGATACTGATTCGAAGTCATGAGCATGTAATATGTGTGAGGAATGTTTTGTGTTTATATTTGCTTTTTGATTTTTTTAAAATGAATATACCAATGCCAATGTTTGTGTGAATTCAGTGTTTTCTCCTGGAAAGAAAATGTGGCCACAGGTTGAAGGCTAAGCTGAACCAGCGCTCATCTGCTACGCTTACAGCTTACTTTAAGCTCTTTCATAATTTTATTCATAAAGGAGAGATTTCATGTGTTTAAATGTGTACTTCAGTAAAGCCGGTAGTTAGAGCGGTATACAAAGTGACCCACTTTTACACATCTGTAAATATACAAAGATGTTTTTTCCCCATGTTTCCGTAAAAATCTCCAGTTTATTTTAGAAGGGCTTTAGCACTGCAGCTTTGTGTGACTTTCCTGTCGGGTCGTAATGGCTGCCAGGGGCCGTGTCACACACCAGCACTTTCCCATCATGCCGCAGTGACAGGCATTATTGAGTCCTCGTAATCTGTGGTGGAGAATTCATGCATGATATTATTCCACCTCCTGCTATGTGCTAATGGTGATTAGCGGAGCTCGTGTAATTTCACTGGCTGTCAGAGAGAGAGAGAGAGAGAGAGAGAGAGAGAGACAGAGACAGAGAGAGAGAGAGAGAGAGAGAGAGGATGAAGGTGCGATTAGTGAGAATATTTTATCCCCTTGTGTTAAGGGTGGAGTAATACCAATATGTCTCCAGTTTTTATACTAATGACCTCATTGTAAACATAATTAGTATTGCAGCTTAGCGATTATAGCATTTATCGAAAATATTAAAATATTACTCGGTGTATCCAGTTTGCTGTTATCAGTGTAGCCATAAAAATGATTAACTTCCGAGTACAATGAGATGATCTCTTCAAATTGCAAGGTTTAAAAACTGCGTTTGGAGATATCATGAGCATGAGCAAACCTGCATCTACTCAGAACTGTTGCCATTTTATATATTATATTATATTATATTATATTATATTATATTATATTATATTATATTAGTAGTTTGAGTGGTGTTTATTTTAAGAATTAGCTCATTAAAGTTGCTGCACTGTGATACTCACGTGATTGGGCTTAATCCTGACCTACAGCTAGTGCTGTAAAATGGTAGACAAGCTGTATTTTTATTTAATGAGCACATTTTTGATGTGTGGTCTTTACACAAGGGCACAACCAATAACCAAGACTACAGTTTTTGACAATGCTTTTTTTTGGGTTTCTACGACAGAGTCTAATAATGGGTTAAAAATAGGGCAAAACTGATCCGATCTCGCCGAGCATCACTGCCATATCTCACGGTCCTGGGCTCGTGAGTGGCACAGCGGTGGGCTGAGATCATGATCACGGTACTGTCTGGGAGGGAGGGATGACCTTTCACTCCCCTGTCAATCAATTCAATTTAATTCAGTTTTATTTGTATAGCACTATTCGTGATGGATATTGTCACGAAGCAGCTTTACAGAAATCCGGATATACATTTTTTACTTAAATTTATCCCTATTTTTTTTTTCTTTTAAATAAAAGTGCTACGGAAGCGCTACTCTACACCTTTCTAGCACTGTGAGAAGCTTTTCACATTGCTGAGGAAACATTGCTGTGAGACACACACACACACACACACACACACACACACACACACACACACACACACACACACACAAATAGATAGATAGGCAGATCATTATATATAGATAGATATAGGTATAGATAGATGATTGAATGCTTATGATGTTAAGCATTTGATGTAACAGCTATGTTTTAGCTAGCTAAACTGACAGTCATTAGCTAGATTATGCCCAGCTATATGTTCCTGTTGCCTAGCAACGCTGTTCTTACGACTCTAACCCGTTTGAGTGTGAGCGTGTTGTGTGTTTGGTCGTCCCATGTCGACGGCACACATTTACAAATTCCATCAATATTTCATATCTATATCATGTATACAGCATACATAGCAGTATATCAGGAACTTATCAGGTTATATATATATATATATATCCCGCTGTGTTGAGATGCTGTGATGTCTTTACCTCACTCAATGTGTGTAACATTGGTCTCAGGAAAATATTCACACTACAGTGAAGCGCAAATTATTTTAAACGCACACAGAGGAGATTAATCTGAAGAAATAAAAGCAGTCAGCAGTATTGTAGCTAAACACACTTTCAGGAAGCTTCCTGACGTCGCAGCTAATACGTTTATTTATCAACGCCAGTGAGACGATGAGTTTTATATTACAGGTGAAAAAAAAAGGGCAAGTGCGTATGGGCTTAGCTGACCGTTAGCCCTCTTAAACAAGCCAAAGTGATGCAGATGAGTGGCTTAGTTCTGAAAATGAAGTGTGATATGCTATACAGCGCTTCCTGTTTACCGTGATTACGTGATAGCAGTTTAGATCAGAGGGACGTCTGCCACTGAGTGTGTACTGGATCTGCATACTGATCAGATAAATCCTGCCCTCTGCTGGCTCACTAAACACCTGGAGACATCATACAAGCTTATGGACATTATAAAGTCATTATACATGTAACATACAGACATTATACATATTATAGACATTATAGACATTATACATATTTATAGACATTATAGACATTATACATATTTATAGACATTATAGACATTATACATATTATAGACATTATAGACATTATATGTATTTATAGACATTATAAAGTCATTATAAATGTAACATACAGACATTATGAATATTACTGAAATCTTTACAAGGTATTATAGACATGAACAGTAGTTTCTACAAGACTACAAGTAGAAAATATTTCTAGAAGATAGTAAGTTTATGAGACGTTACAGACATGCGAGAAATAAACACGCTGTATTAGAGACGTTATAAAAGTTTATAGAATACATTATAATAGCTAGAGACTTTTCTGGAAGACAGACGTTAGACAGGTTATAAGAGACATATATAGAAGTTAATAGAATAGATTATAGACATTACAGACATCCATAGAATACATTATAGTAGTTTATAGAAGGAATTAAAGACATTGATATGAGACATTATGGACACAGAATTGTATCGAAATGTAGAAAAAGCATTATAAATGACGTTAGGTGTTCTTTTAATCAGAGAGATATTATTATTATTATTCTGCATTATTATTATTATTATTGGACTTGGGTGTACTAATGGATGCAGGTATAATGAATGTGTATGTGTGTGTGAGAGAGAGAGAGAGAGAGAGAGAGAGAGAGAGCAGACCTGTTGGAGTGTTTCAGCTGATTTATTATTCATCACTATTAATGTAGCGCACTCAGAGATATCCCTTTAAACTCCACATGGTCGTCATTTCTCTCAATGAGTCTCTTCGGCTCGAGCGTCCTGATCCAGCTTGTTACTCTAAACATCACTTTTGCATCATTGCAGCTCTTTTTTCTTTTCTTCTCGCTTTCATTCAATTGATATCCAAACAGAGATCAAAGATTCTTCATGCTTTTATGCCTCTGATCCGTGTGTGTGTGTGTGTGTGTGTGTGTGTGTGTGTGTGTGTGTGTGTGGAGGATGGACATGATTAACTGCACTTCAGATGACTGATAAACACAAACACTGAGCTGAAACACACACCCGGGCTTCAAGATGAAGCACAGTGTAACACAACAGTGACAACAATTACAAATTACACACTAGTGCTGTGATGTATGTAAGAGCTCAGTCTGTATGGATTCAGTCAGTGACTTCAGTTCAGAAGGTACAATATTTACGTAGGGAAAGTTCCTCGTATTCAGAGTCGGCTTAAGTAAAAAATAAAAATAAATAAAATAAAAAACACGAAGATGTTGATATATGGATGAGAAGATGGCGAGTGTAGAAATAATTCTAATAGGAGTCTAGTACACAACCAATACACAACCAGTACACAACCAGCGTAGTCCTAATTATCACTGGCTGAATTGAACAAAATGGCTGCCGCACTCATTATTCTGCAGCATGTAGAATAGCACTTGATCCAGTACAGACTGTTATTTCACAGTTTCATTATTTTTTATATATATCGTGCTCTGACAGTTACTTAAGGAATGAAAGCATAACGTGTGCAGGATGTAGGACATTTTATCACACTTTTAATGAACTATTTTGATGTTTTGTACAAATAAAATAATCTTTTAGATCACGCAATAAAAACATGTGTTTACGTTCAGAATTGAGACACGCCTCTGTCTTAGATAAACTCCGCCCCTACGTACGTAACGTTTGCATAACTTCTGACTAGCGCTTAAGCCTGTAGTTACATCTGAGGTCTGAATACAGATTTTGGGTGTTAAATCCTCTTTAACTCGACTCTGAATGTGGCACAAAGTCAGCTACATTAGCGGCAATGTGTAGCTTGATATTATAATTTCATCACTTCCTTACTGCTGCTAATCCAAAAAAAGAAGTGATTAGTCTTTCAGTTCTATTTGGAGTAAGATGAATTTGGTATTTTGACCCTTTGCCTGGTTTTTGGATTGTGTGCTCTTCTGGGATTTTGCTCAGCTTGTCTTTGGAAGACTTCCTCTGGCTTCACTTCACACACTTCCCACTTAAACGTTCCAATCAGTGGACTGCTTTGTGGATGTGCAGCGCTGCACTGCAATGCATATGATAGGCCACTCATCTTCCTATAACTGCGCCAGAGTGTTTTATCGACCTGCTAAAATCGATGTCGTATAACTCACAAAGAGATGCACTGAGCATGCTCAGAAGGTGCAGACGGTCCCAGCTGTTAACGGCATCGATCTGTTGGATATTCCGCCTGACCGTCGCTCGTGTCTTACAGCGGCCGTAAAACAGGAAGCCGCTCTGTTTCTACGGCTAACACACGCCATGGGAACCTTCTCCAGGGGTTTTATTGGAGATGGAAGCGTGGATCCTCCTGATCACAATCACTGTTTTACTGAGCACTAACACACACAGCTTCATTAGCTTAAAATGAGATGCTTATATCGATCAAGGTATCTTTATTGTCCGTGGGCAATGAATAGGTAATAAACACTGCGTGTGGTGCTGTTAGAGGAAAATACCATGTGACAGGGTGGTGTGACGAAGTTCCTGATTAGTTTCCTATAACAGCACATCCCCAAGTGTTTTATTCCTCTTATACCACAGCAACTAGCCAACCATTCCAATTTTCTATTTATTCAAGAATGACACTGCAAACTTTCTAAAGCGTAAACATCTCTGTCGTGAAGATGTCGGAAAGGTCCAACTGTACCTCTGACTGTGATAAAGCGCCGACACTGGAGACTCCTTCTGGCTCTGAGGGAATCATTAAAGCAGAGTGTTTCCCAATCAGAAACATGCGGCTCCAATTTGATTAGACACACATTTTTTAAATAAAATATCAGGACTTGATTTGATTGGACAGTACATTTTTGTAATAAAACACGAGGACCTGATTTCATTAGACGAATATTTTTTCAATAAAATGTGAGGACCTGATTTGATTTGACATCCTTTTTTTTTTTGTAAAGAAGATGTGAGGACCCAGTTTGATTGGACATACATTTTTTAAATAAAATATCAGGACTTGATTTGATTAGACATACATTTTTATGATAAAACATGAGGACCAGACTTGATTAGATGTCCGTTTTTTAAATAAAATATCAGGACCTGATTTGATTGGACACACAAAAAAAAGTGAAAGACTTTCTGAAAATAACTTTTCAGCTAAACAGATGTGTTTTTTTTCATCCCCTGCTACTGAGGGATGTGGCCTGCTGACAGACGATATTTACCACCCTGACACCCGTCGTTAGACTTTTTAATTATTTACGAGACCTTTGCAGAGAGTGTGGTGCTTGCAGAGGCGTGTGTGAAGCAGGCGTTCATTAGCATTCGCGCGGCAGTGCCCGCGAGATTACCCGGAGATTATTGATGGCTCCAATGCAACCCCAGAACTGAGCTCGGAGATACGCTATGAGCTCTGTTTCTAATATAAACCACACTCTGCTTTCACTGTAATCTCTCAAACAGACGAGCCTGAAGCCTGAAGCCGCTAATGAGAAGGATATAAGCCCCATACACCCTGCTGTTCCAGAGGAACGTCTGAGCTTTACTCACAGTGGGGGGTGGGGGGTTAGGGGGTATATTGGATGGCAGTGTGTGTATATGTGTGTGTGTGTGTATGTGTGTATGTGTGTGTGTGGGGGGGGGTGTTAATAACCTCATGAGCTCTCCTCACATCAGTGCTGTGTGGAAAATGCACGGATACATCATGCTAAATGGGGTTTAATTGTTCTTAATACATGCAAGGCTCTCGCACACAACTCTCTCATTTCGACTTTTATTTTCTGAACGGATCTTGAGAGCTTTATTGAAGTGAACATCTCCATTACAGTATTGACAAAACATGAACCGAGTTAACTGTCAATGGGACATCAGCCTTCATGGGCGGGCTGTGTGTCAGGCAGATCATGCTGCTAAGTGGCAATAAGGTTTATAATATACAGTATATAGCACTCTGTACTGTACTTTGGACAAAGGATATTATTTCAAATGTGCTTTAGAAATAAAATGTACAATTTACTTACTTATTTTTATCTTTTATTTCTTAGCTATTAAATCTACCAGGGTGATCAATACTGTAATGATTTTCATGCTTAACACAGCATCCTCACTGTGAAGCCTGGTGATGGTAGCATCACATTCAGCGTTACCCTTATCTTCTTGCTTCTCTCTCTAATCTCCTCTCGCTCACAAACTGATGGTAGACATTTTATAAAAGTGGATTTAATGTTGATCTGTGGGATGTTTTGGGTATTTTTTTATATCCAATCCCTGATTGATACTTTTCCAGAACTTTGCCCTGGACTTGTTTTGCTCACTCATTGGTCTTCATGGTTCTGTTTATGCAAGTATGTTCTCTAACAAAACCTGATTCTACCAGGAATGCAGTGACAACTTTTAAGATTTTTACTTGTAAATGTTTTTGTAAACTATATTTTTTCTCTCCCATTTCAATATTATGCTTGTTTTGTGTAGATTCACAAAGTCAGAGAAGCCAATGGCAACTCTAAGTGTAATACTACCACCACCATGCTTCATTCATTCATATATATAATCAGTTACTGTCTTTATAATAATATAAATATACTACAATATTTATTTGCATTAAGGACACATGGCCTGTCCCAACAACAATATTAATAACTACTACTACTACTACTACTACTACTACTACTACTAATAATAATAATAATAATAATAATAATAATAATAATAATAATAATAATAATAATATGTCTGTTTAACTTTTACACACTGATAAAAATGATAAAAATTATTTTATTCCTTTCCTTCTGTATCTAATGCTTACGGCCCTCTTCAGCTAAATGGAAAGTGATTTGTTATTTAGTGTCAGTGTGTGTGTGTGTGTGTGTGTGTGTGTGTGTAATTCAGTGTGTGCTGATGCAGACACAGAGCTGAATGAACTTTCTGAGTGCTGCAGTGTTTACACATCAAACCTCCGAGCTCATATCTGTGCTGCGTCTGCTGAATATCTGCTCAGAGTTTTATTTTCCTTTTGTTCAGTGTCAGTCAGGACCAGGAAGCACAGACGCTGAGCTTCGTCCTCTCCTGCACAATGAAAATTATACGAATTCAGAGCGACAGAACTGAACATTAGTATTATAGATGACAAACGTGTCAGTTATATAACTGTGGCGATGTGAATGCGTCTTTGTTTTCCAATCTGATTTCATCGTATCTTTGCTTCTTTGTGTGATAATGAGGTATTAATAACGAGTGGAGAGCATGTGTAAAGACTCTGATTAATGCACATCCGCACACTATTCATCCTCAGCTCTATTCATTAGCTAGCATAATTATTATCTTTATTCCTGAAGGGAACGAGACTGAGGGTTACCTGGCTGCCTGTCTTCCAAGATAAATCTGGGGATTTTATTAGATATCCAAAAGAGAAACAGAGAGAGATGAACTTTTTATTCATGTTAACATGAAGGAAAGTCTGGAGAAGGTCAAAACAGGTTTAACACACTGAATAGTGTTGATAGAGGTCATGGCTGAACAGAATCTGCTGGAACCTTGCTAGCAGTGAGACACAAAGGAGGATTATTAAGACATTTTCAGATTTGCTAATATTCCCTGGTTGTTCTGTAGTCACTCACAAAGGATTGTATTCAGGATATTGAAAATTTCATACCAAAATTGTGCACATCGGCATTGAGATCTCAGACGTAACCACAGACTTGAACACTAAGTTACAGAAGGGTTACTTACTATCTCGAGGCTTCATTAATTTGCGTGCACAAGTAACTGTTGAAACACGATATAAAACATTAAAATGTAAAAGAACATTATGTGCTGGATCAAGTGCTATTCTATGTGCTGTTGAATAATGAGTGTGGAAGCCATTTTGTTCAATTGAACCAGTGACTAATGTGATCATTACAACTATTCATGCTGTAATATACTATAATATACATTAGACTCCTATTAGATTTATTTCAACACTCACCACCTTCTCATTCATAGATCATTATATAAGTGTTTTATTTTTATATGTCTCTGGCATTTATGTCACATCGTATTGTACTTGACAGCAAAGATTAAAAAGAGGCTTTTTCCTTCTTCAGTTCACGTTTTCTATCCCTGATATTTTACACTTCAAACACTTGCTTCCACTCAAGAGACAACTGGCAACCTCAGAGGCATGAAAGCCACGCAGGTGATTTTAATAATCTGAAAGGTGCAACCAGCAAAAAACACTTTAGCATGCGTGTAACCTGACTCTGAATACCAGGAACTTTCTCCACCTAAATATTGACGTAAAGGAGACAAATCTCTCACTGTAACTTTTGGACTCAGGTCTGTCACTCTGAATGTGGCCCAGAGTTTAGGTCCCAGGTCACTGAGATGTGTAGCGATAGCAGTAAATAAAGGTTGCTGTATTTGGAGCCTTATAATCTTGGACACTTTTTTTTTTTCACTCCTTTCAGGTTCTTTATCAGTTCTGCTGAATGAAAATGGGAAATTTCCTGACTTTTAAACTAATGACATCATGAACCTATGAGACCAAGGTGCAAATTTGTCTAGATGCCTTAGGATGCCATTGTAGACTGATAATTAATACAGTAAATAAGGTTAGTTAGGGGAAACGTAATATAAAGCATTAACGCTATCCCAGAAGTATAATGTAGACTCAGTTGTGAAGGTTTTGTGCTAGCAACTGGAAGGTTGTGAGTTTAAATCTCAGGAACAAAGCAATCCAGCTTCAACTGCACAGATATGTGTTTGTATTAGATGTGTACGCTTCGTTTTATACACGCATCTGCTTCATAAATGAATGGTTAGAGTGATACTTAATGATATTTAAGATATTAAGGACCCTGGATCCTGGAGCGTTTTTCGAATCACTGAATTTCTGCTGCTAAAAGGGACAGTAATAGTGCTAAATAAGATTAATATGAGGTAGCAGAGCTCAGGGGCTTTTCGGATTCAGTTCAGTGTCTTCAGACGTCCCTCGCTTCATCAGTAAGAGAAAAGATGATATTGAGGACTGGAGGACGGCTGTGAATAATGAAGTTATTGATGAAATGTCAGAGTGGCACACCGGTGCCTTTATTGTCCCGGACGATAGCTGGAACCGTGAAGCTTTTTATGAAAGTCTTAGTGGAGAGCTGTGGCACACTGATCATATCTCAGAGGAACCCGTGTTCCGCAGTGCGTCTTTTCTAACACTCTACTCAACATTTCATGCATTACTGTTAAATAAAACCAGTAACTATGGACTGTAATGTGCAAAAACGCCTCACAACTGCATTATTTTCCTGCTGATGCTGAATAAAGAATTGTGTCCGTCCCTCGAGGGATTCATTCCGTATTCCATAATGCTGCCAGATATCGATTGTGCACATTTGATTAATACAATATTCATGTTAAAGTGCTGGGCTTTCTTCTCAGAGACGAGCGTCCCCAAGCATGCATTTATTATTTTTTTCTGTCCTGATCTTCTGTCAGGCAGCCAATAGCTTCTGCTTTAACATTTCCCTGCCTCACTTTGTGATTCAGGCCACATCTGGTTGGAAATTGGTGGAACAGATTTGTACAATGAGATTAGCATTGCAGCTACAACTTTACAAATGAGCCGGAATAATCAGAGACATGGAGCGAAAGTAATATGGCAAGTTCTTTCTGCTGGTATTAATGCATGCGTTCCATTTAATTAAAAAAGAAAGTATATTCTTTTTGGACGTCGTTTTTTTTTCTGTATATTCAGAATATTTACCCTTTTAGGGATGCATCAATACCGATACTGTTCTGATACAAACATCTGATACCCCAGCCCTAAGTGGTTAATAATCCTGCTCACATTGCTCTGCTGATTATTTCAGCTTTTTAACCTATCTGGAAGAGGAAGTAGCGTTGGAGTGACGCAGTCCATAATCCGCTTTCAGTGAGTGACATAATACACACAATAGTCCGACGCTCATGACGCGCGTGTAAGAACAAAAGCACTGTGGAAGCCCCACTTGCCGCTTTTCTAGCACTAGCACTGAGACCAGTTGTTTATGTTGCCGCGGAGACACTGCTGTCAATCACACCGTTCACACAGTCCTGATCAGGCAGTCAAGGAGAGTTTTTGTAGCATTTAATTAACATCAAAATAAAGTAAATGAAGTTAATTTTTTAATTAAAATGAAAATTGTAGTTAGCAATGTATATTTCTTGAACCTACCACTTACAGAATGACACAAAAATCTTAATGTTTCTGATGAATTCACTAAATCATGTGTTATTGTTACACACTTCCATGTACTTTCAGTTTTAATGTGCTGTTTTAATGTTCGGTGCCACTTCATGCTTGGATTACACTCGCTTTCAGCTCCTCATATTTGTACACAAGATGGCTGCCGCATGCATCCTGCGGTTAGCTGAAGCGTGGCTTGTGATATTAATGCTCTCTCAGTTCCACATTAACAACAGGGCAGGATAGCACCATGTAGCACTGCGTCCTCACCAAACTCGCGCTGTGTCTCAAATCACACACTGACGTACTATTCTAGATTATTTTTGAGTACAAAGTATACTAAGGTTTACCTGTTACATTTACCTGTTACATTTACCTGTTACGTTTACCTGTTACGTTTACCTGTTACATTTACCTGTTACATTTACCTGTTACGTTTATCTGTTACGTTTACCTGTTACGTTTACCTGTTACATTTACCTGTTACATTTACCTGTTACGTTTACCTGTTAGATTTACCTGTTACATTTACCTGTTACGTTTACCTGTTACGTTTACCTGTTAGATTTACCTGTTACATTTACCTGTTACGTTTACCTGTTACGTTTACCTGTTACATTTACCTGTTACGTTTACCTGTTAGATTTACCTGTTACGTTTACCTGTTACGTTTACCTGTTAGATTTACCTGTTAAGTTTACCTGTTACGTTTACCTGTTACGTTTACCTGTTAGATTTACCTGTTACGTTTACCTGTTACGTTTACCTGTTACGTTTA
>CM074916.1:30521525-30536287 GCA_037576815.1 Pangasius larnaudii
CACTTTTAATACTGTAAATATCACCAAGAATAGAGTTTAAAACGATGAACCAAGAAGTGTGTGGGTGCGACAGACAACGGTGATCAGTGATTGGTTTTAGGGAACAATGGTGATCAGTGATTGGTTTTAGGGAACAATGGTGATCAGTGATTGGTTTTAGGGAACAATGGTGATCAGTGATTGGTTTTAGAAAACAATGGTGATCAGTGATTGGTTTTAGGAAATAATAGTGATCAGTGATTGGTTTTAGAGAACAATGGTCATTTGCATTGCAGTGATTGGTCATTGGAAACAATGGTGATCAGTGAATGGTCGTTGAAAATAATGGTGATCAGTGATTGGTTTTAGGGAACAATGGTGAAAGCAAACCTTGCTTTCTGAACTTCTATAACCAGCAGTTAACATCTGCTCATCAAAAAAGATTTTTTGCTAGGCAAATCTTTTTTGAAAGTTGCTAATGGGGTCTAGAAAGTTGACAAATCTCTACTGGATTGAGGGAGGATCAATCACATCTCCTCTTGTTTGGAGCATGCAGATGTGAGGAGCTTTGGGAAACACTCAATCCAGGTTTGAGATGAAGAACAGCTGTAGTGATGAGGGAAGAGATCAGACACTCTGGCTGAGGAAGATTGAAGTCATTTCCCTCTGTGGATTTGGGAAGAACACTGTCATGTTTGTGAAACAGTGCAGCTTCAAAGCTAATCTGTTATTGTTACTGTTGTCTTTGCATCTAGCTTGTTGTGTATTGTGCACAGAGTTCTTAATAAAAGCTCAAAGAAATGTAACTATCACACTTACTAATGCTATATTCAGCTTTATATAAAGGATTATAGGAAAATAATCAACTTTGAGGTTGTAAGAGTAACTCTGCTTCATCACACCACCCTGCTGTTGAGCAGTTTGGTAGCCAGTGTTTTGTTTTGCAGAAAAGATCACAATTTAAGAAAAATTAAATACTTGCTTTCATGACCTTGTGTTCATCTTCTAATCTAAAGCACAGCATGTAGCTAATTCAAATACTCATCTAGATATTTGAACCAAATGTCCTAGATCACGGAATGAACTGGAGTCCGCATGAGGGGAAAAAAATCTCCAGGAGGTGAATTCATCAAATTTATCAAAGTAAAAAAGTCTGCCATGTTGCATTTCCTGTCCTTTGGGCTATAATCATATGAACAGGAAGCTAATCCTCAATCTGAGACGTGATAAATGTGAGCCCAGGGGTCGAATTGGCCACCTGTAGTGAAGTGGAATAGCTGCTGACACGCACAATTTATTATACACTTTCAGGGAAGCTTTTTATAGGATGAGTTTTAAGTAAAGGACACCTGCTGGTGTGTGTGTGTGTGTGTGTGTGTGTGTGTGTGTGTGTGTGTGTGACATGGGAGATGTAATCACTGATTTACCTTCCTGTCAGGAATATTTCCCTCTTTTCATATACATCCACAAATCAAAATCGTCTGCAGATGATTCAGGAGGACAACTTCTCCACCCAAATCAAATTGCTTATGCAGCACAAACACTGCCTGAGCAACCCACTGACATTTCATTCAGCACTTGAGCGACGCTGAAGCACTTCTGATTGATGGATACAATCTCAATTTAAAAATGGTTTGATGGTGCACTTGCAGAGGAAAGACAGATTTCAGCTTGTCTCTAGCCAGAGGCCTTTGAAAGGTCAGCGTGCCACTTCATCAAACATCAGAGCTCTACGTGACCTCTGCTCCAGCTGTGCTTAAAGTTCACCGCTAACCGGCCACCGAGCGAGCCCCGCCTCACCTCACCTCACCCTCTGTTCCCCATACAAACCAGAAAGTTCTCGCTTCCTTGCCATGTCACCGCTGGTGAGTCGACTCCAGGCTAACCCTTTTGGACTTTTGGATGCTGATTGTTGGTATGAAGTTGATGTTCTTGCTGTAGGCATAGCAAAATGGCGGCGCAAACAGTAGCTGCGGCTCAGTGGTTGTTCAGTCAGTGTTTTGTTTTGCTTTGTGTTTACGTGTTTTTTTTTCTCATCTCGAGTATTTTCTGTTATGCAAACAACATCTACAGCCGAAGTGACCTCCTAAAGATTGGAGTTTGATTCGAAGGCAGTGTTACAGCCGAGTTTATCCGCTCGCATAAGATCCCGGTGGACATAGCGAGGACCCCCGGCTCGCAATGGATTACCATCCCAGCGGTGACGCGGTGCAGGCGGCGCAGAGACAGGCATCAGAAGCTGGACTGCAGGGCCGGCGCGCTAGCGAGGCTAAGGAGGCAATCGTTCAAACCACCGCTTCCCAGCCTATTTGTCACGAACGCCAGAACCCTCGCTAATAAGATGGACGAACTGAGACTACAGACTGCTACCAACAATGCGGCGAGAGACAGTTGCGTACTGTTAATTACGGAGTCTTGGCATCATCCATCTATTCCGGACTCGGCTATTGAGCTAGCAGGCTACACTGTACAGCGTCAGGACAGGACAGTGGACTCCGGTAAGGGCAGAGGTGGGGGGCTCTGTGTGTACATTAATAACAGCTGGTGTACAAACACAGTGACTATAGACAGACGCTGCTCCACGGACCTGCAGTATGTGACTGTTAAATGCAGACCCATTTATCCTCCGAGGGAGTTTACCGTTGTCCTAGTAACCGCTATTTACATTCCACCGGATGCTAATGCTAGCTCAACTATCGGTCTCTTACATGGAAGCATTAGCAAACAGCAGAGCATGTATCCTGACGCTGTGCTCATCATAGCAGGGGACTTTAATCACGCGGACCTGAAAGCAGCGCTCCCCAGCACTGTCTGGCCTCTGGTCTGTCCTCTGGTCTGTCCCAACCAGAAGCCCTGGATGACCCGGGAGGTCCAGCGGCTGCTCAGAGAGAGGAACACCGCCTTCAGGCCAGACGATCAGAATCATTACAGCACAGCCTGAGCTAACCTGAAGAGAGGCATCAGGAAGGCCAAGCTGGACTACAGGAGGAGGATCGAGGACCACCTGGACAGCCTGGCAGGTGTGGCAGGGCGTCCAGGATCTCACCAATTTTAGGACCAACCAGGGAGCTGCTGACGGTGAAACCAGGCTGGTAGAGGAACTTAACCTCTTCTTTGCTCGCTTTGAGGTGGAGCCACCAGAGACAGCCACGCCACACCTCATGGCCCACGGTAGTTCAGCCCTCACAATTGAGGAGAGTGAGGTCAGGCACACGCTGAGGTCCATCAACCCGAGGACGGCTGCAGGACCAGACGGCGTCCCTGGCCAGGTACTGAAAGTCTGTGCTGATTAGCTGGCTGGAACCAAGATCTTCAACCAGTCCCTAGCCCTGTCCGCTGTTCCACCCTGCCTCCACTATAGTCCTCCTGCCAAAGAAATCCCACATCTCCAGCCTGGTCCAGTTGCACTCACACCAGTAGTGATGAAGTGCTTTGAAATACATCCACGGCCCTCTGCCTCAGCACCGGCTCTCCCCTGCTATACCCTCACTATACTCACGACTGCACCCCCGCCCACCACAGCAACACCATGGTGAAGTACGCGGATGACACCACAGTTGTGGGACTTATCACTGGGGGGGATGAGTCGGCCTATAGAGACAAGGTGGAGCGGCTGACGGGGTGGTGTAAGGAGAATAACCTGCTCCTTAACACCACTAAGACAAAGGAGCTGATCATAGACTACAGGAGGAAGAAAATGGACATATCTCCACTTTCCATCAGTGGGGACTGTGTAGTGAGGGTAGCTGACTTCAGGTTCCTGGGAGTTCAGGAAGGAGGAGGAGTTAGAGGAAGGCCTAACCTGGAACACAAACACCTCTGAACTGCTAAAAAAGGCCCAGCAGAGACTCTACTTCCTCAGGGTGCTGAGAAAGAATAACATCACTCAGAGACTCCTGCTGTCCTTCTACCGGTGCTGCATAGAGAGCATCCTGACCTACTGCATCGGCGTATGGTTCACCAGCTGCACAGAGGCTCAGAAAAAAGCGCTCCAGAGGGTCATAAACTTGGCCCAGAAGATTGTCAGCTGCCCTCTCTCAACACTGGAAGAACTACACAGTTCCTACTGGCTCAAGAAGGGCAAATACATTCTCAAGGACACATCCCACCCCGGGCACTCTCTGTTTGAACTGTTACCGTCAGGACGGCGTTACAGTACAATCAGAGCAAGGACAAACAGACTGGTAAATAGTTTTTACCCTACAACCATAACTACACTCAATAAAACGCTGCTTACACGGGAATGTGCAATAGGTGGGAAAGTATGTATAAGGGTGGGTTAGGCTGTTTTTAACTTGCTTTAACTTATTTTAGTACAGTATTTCTTTTATCTTTTTATGCTACTTAGTATTTTCTTTTATATGGTTGAAAGTTGAATGTATGTATGACTGCGCACTTTAACTGATCGACACTTTAATTTCGTTGTACATGTGGCATGCTACAATAACAATAAAAGCCTATCTATCCTGTCTATCTATGTAATGCATGGTTATTGAAGGTAGGAACACAAATGTGTAAGCTCAGGGAAATCCAAGAATAGTTATCAATGTCTGTAGCAGAGTTCAGAGCACAGGTAGACAATGCTAACCAAG
The DNA here is from genome assembly GCA_037576815.1 of Pangasius larnaudii. NCBI lineage: Eukaryota > Metazoa > Chordata > Actinopteri > Siluriformes > Pangasiidae > Pangasius > Pangasius larnaudii. The sequence goes on from CM074916.1 coordinate 30,526,097, forward strand.
GATAAGTATTCGGAAAATCTGGAAAATGGTCAAAGGTCAAAATCACAAGATACAAGGAATGGGAAAACCAGTCCAAGGCTTAAATGGAGGGAAAATCAGTCCAACACGCTCTGATACAGCTGCATCAATTTACAAGCCTAGATTCAGTCTGAATCGAAAAAAGGAAAACTGGTCAAATCTGATACTGTCATCAGAAATCAATTCACACTGAACAAGCAAGAGAGAAAGAGAGAGAGAGAATGTCTTTAGCATTAAATCAAAACCTCAGGAACTACTCTGGATTCAAGAAAAGCTTAGCAGGAAGCTTTGAGAAAAGCATATGCAATACTTGCAACGTTGCAGTAAAATTCACTGACAACACCACACGCACACCTCTCTCCAGTAATGATACTAACTGAAGGAGACTGTGCAGCTGAATATACAACAGGAAACACCAGCATTAGCAGATACTCTCAGAGCTCACTACTCCACACTTCTAGCCAGTCGAAGGCAATAGCCAAAGCTATCAGTTACTTTGTTTCCAAAGACCTGTGCCACTACAGGATTAATAAAAATATTGAATTGTGAAATGGTCAATACTAGGATATATCAGTGTAGGTTAAATATAACCATATTCAATCTTACTGGATCAGATCTGAATCGTATCGTATCAGTGCTGAACTGAATTGTATGATGGATCAAATCAATACATGTTTATTGTGTCATCTACTGGGGCTCACAGTGGCTTAGTGGTTAGCACTGTTGCCTCGCACCTCCAGGGTTGGGGTTTGAATTCTGCCTCCGCCCTGTGTGTGCAGAGCTTGCATGTTCTTCCTGTGCTTCAGGGGGGTTCCTCTAGGTACTCCAGTTTCCTCCCCCAGTCCAAAGACATGCATTAGAGGCTGATTGGCATCTCTAAATTGTCCATACTGAGTGACTGTGTGTGTCCCTCACCTTGTGCCTCGAGTTCCCTCGGACAAGCTCCAGACTCCCCCCTGACCCTGCTCAGGATAAGCAGTATGGAGGATGGATGTCATATATTACATATCAAGATGCATATAATATTATCTGGAAAAGGGACATTCACACCCTTATGTATAAATAACCAAACTAAACAAAGTGCTACACAGAACAGGCAAGGACAATCGGAAACAGCTGACAGGACCAAAACAAATGCATGTCAATGCAAAACAAAAACCCATGTAGTAAAACCAAATTAAGAGCAACAAATGAATTGGTGACACTAGCTAAGCTTGAGCCAGGTGGATTGTGAGTCTTGCATGGTAAGTATAGTGATAGCAATGCTAACGTGACAAAGGTAGAGTTTGGCCAGGTAGGGGATTGTATCATTCTGTTCAACCCATGAGCTACATATTGAAAATAGAAAACATTTCGTGGAAACCCTATTTTTAACAAACTTGTTTGAAAATGTATGTGAATGGAGAGATATTTATAAATCAGACAAATGTAGGTGAGGGAACTTAGATATGCTAGTTGCCATGCTCATCATTCACAGTTTTCATATCAGCATTACTTTAATGTTACCTAGCTGTTATATCCTTAATCATGATTTAATGCTTATCCAAGAAAGTTTTGTTCACAAAAATCAGCAAACTAGCTAGTTAGAGCTACTTAATGCTAGTTAGCTAGAAATGTTACTCAACGCTGGGCTGATTTACACGTCACAGCCTGAGAACTTTTAAACTAATGGATGATGATGTATTTTACACAAAGCTAGTTTTAGCGTAATTTGTGATTAGCAGGTATCCTGCACGATGGCACACTGCTCCGTTCAAGCGTACTTTTATAAATATCAGTGCGGGAAATGGTGTACACATTTTCTGAAGTCTATTTTGTGCATGTGCAATGTTTATGAATGAGTCCTCAGGATTGAAAATGGACATCTCTACTTTAAAGCCAGACACAACGCACTGAGACATGACCATTAGGGCTAATAGAGTTTGATAAGGCTCATTAGCTCATTTTGTAGGCTGTATTGCATAGTGGCACTATTTCTTCAATGGCAAATTGGTTTTGCTAATGGTGATCTCTAATGCAGAGCTAATGTAGTGGTCCGAGCCCTTGTTATGAATTCAAATGAAACAGCAGAAAGAGAAACATGGCCCTCAGTACAGAATAATAGAGTTCCTGAATTGCACTCTAAAGGTTTTATGGCTTCTGTATTGCTGTACCTGATGATGAAACATTTGCACAGAGCGCTCTCGAGCCTTGCAGGTTATTATTTTTCTCGAAACAGAAGGTGTGCTTGTTTAGTTCATTTATTAAACCCGTGTAGGGACAGGATACCGAAAAGAAAATTTAGAAAAATGATCCTCATTCAAAAGGATTTAAGACAAAGATATCAACAAATTCTGTATGCAGTATGAGACTAGCAAACAGGAGCATGAATCATTATCATAGATCTGTGTGTGTGTGTGTGTGTGTGTGTGTGTGTGTGTGCAGTGCTGAGAAACCATTCTTCTCACTTAGAGCTGTACTCAGTGACTTAAGCCCAAAAGTTATGTCAATATTTACATGAATAAAGTTCCTCATCTTCAGAATCGGGTTACGCACATTCTTGAATCGATTTTCTGAGCTCCACCTCCAGATTATTAAAATCACCTGTGTGTAGTTCATACCTTTTGAGGTTGGCAGATTTTTCTTGAGTAGAAGCATCCGAGACTGTGATTTCCAATAGCATCTAGACCACCACTTTTATATCAGATACCAAGAACCTTGTGCATTCATGCTTATCCCTAATTCACACAGTGTGAGATCCATCACCAGCACTTTTATGTGGAATCTGTGCTGGTATGTGCATGTGTGTGTGTTTGTGTGTGTGTGTGTGTGTGTGTTTGTGTTTGTGTGGGTGTTGGTGCTGCAGTTTAATGACTAAAGATGGAATAAAACCTTAGCTCCAGTTTGAATGTTTCTAATGGAACATGTGGCAGCACTGAAAACTGGCTGCATTACAAATTAGATTGGAGAAATTCTCCCTCAGATGTTCTCTGCCAGCAGATACCTGGCTGTCCTGCAGTGAGGTTTATCTGTACCGGTTCTCCTGGGAATTGGCAACAGATGCTTATATTCTCTAAGTGGAGCTGTCAATAGCAAAACATGGGTTCTCCAGTTTATACATCAACTGATGTGTGATTTGGTCAAGACTGAATGACCAGTGCTGAGAGAAAGTTAGATCCGTACCGAGTAGAGAAAAACTTTGCTGTAAGGTTTGATATAAAACATCTAAGGGTTCCTTCAGAGAAATCTTTAAAAGGAAGAGTTTGCTTGCAGAAGAGCAAAGTTCAGGAAGGTGCACAAATAGGTTCCTCAGGGTGTGTTTGGAACGGTTAGTGGTTCTGTTGTAGTTTTTTAAGGGTCTCTACAGAGAGTATTCTAAAAGGGAAACTCTCTGCTGTATGGTGAAAAGAACCTGTAAAGGTTCCTCAAGTGGAAAACAAGCCAGAGAACCCTATGAGTTCAACATGTAACCGAATTTTTGTTGTTTTTCAAGTTTAGTTGTTAGCAGGAATATAGGTTATAATCAATATCATCAGTACAGGTCTTTCAGGCCAGCTATCCTTATTTCTTATAGAAGTGGATTCATTGTAAAGCCCAATATTTACTTGTGGAAAGTTCCTCATATTCAGATTTGGATTAAGCTTCTTAAGATGAATTTCTGATTTCCTCTTTCAGTTTATTAAAAATCTCCTATGTTTAGTTTACACCTCCAACAACTACTCAGTGAATCTTTTCCTTTGTAGACTCTAAAAGTGAAAGTTTGAAGTTTGAGTCAGTTAAATGTTTTAAGTCTAATTTAGGGGGTAAAGGCATTACTTGGAATGTAAACACCGAAAAAAAAAAAACGTTCCTTTTAGGACCTATGGGGTTCTTTGGTTTGTCCATCTGAGGGAATGGTGGGTTCACCTTTACCTCCAAGTAGAACTTGTTTTTTTTTTTTTTAAAAAAAAGCTAGATTTGTTTTAAAAAAAAAAACAACTAGACCCTGTGTTGTTCAGTTTTTCCTTCTGGGAGATCCCATATTTGATATTATGTAATACTTCTCTAGACAATTATGTCACACATATGCATTTTGTGTAAAAAAAATAAATAAATAAAAATCTACAAGCCATTTCTATAGAGCTGAAAATCAAAGAAAAATATTTTTCAAAATATGTGCAGTCTCTTCTCCTGGCGCAATGTGCTGTTCCTGTGGAGTTCACACTTCATTAAAACCCAACAAAGCAGGATATCAGCTGCATCGGTGCAGCTCTGTGTTTGAAAATGAAACACTGCTTCCTCACACACACACACACACACACACACACACACACACACACACACACACACACACACACAGTGGACTGACGGAGGACTGGAGGGAGCTGAAGTAATCTCCGAGCAGCTGTGTGTGAACCCTGTCCATGTCCTCTTGGAGGATGCTAAAGGCAGAACTGGGCTTTTATCCAGGAGAGAGATGTCTCTCACAATTTCCGTCCTCTCTGTGGAACTCATCTGTGTGTGAGGAACCACTGAGCAGGAGGAGAAGGTGCTGTCTCTCTCCATCATCCCTCTCAGGATCTAACCAGCTGAGAAAAACATTTGGGCATCGTGCTCTGTGGGGAAATCAGGCTCGGTTGGAGTGATGCTCCATGTCCCTCTTCATTTATCCTCCTTTTCCTTTTCCTCTTCTCTGTTTTAGAGCTTCTGCTTGGACAGAATTCAGTTTGAGACAAACTCTTCTGTCTCACCTTCAAAGCTTGTATCTAATGCAGGTCTTTCTTAAAAGCAGAGAGACCAACATGTAAGGTTTATCTTTATCATGTATGAGTTTTTAAACCCTTTGTTATGGTGATACACCTGAAAACTACACCTTTCTGCGTTTTCAGATAAAGTAGCAGTCAGACCAAGCACAATGAATAACGGATGGAAAGGTCACTGAAGGTAGAAGGACGCAGGATGCGTTTTCAGTTACTTTCATTTTGCGCCAACTTTATCCAGGTGAACTTTGATCTTTGGATGCTCAAATCTTGGTCATGTGACCCAACAGAGACCAGAGGATGGATATTTTGATATCTGTGTTGATACACAGGTCAAATGCGAGTCAGTGTTTAATATTTTTTTTCAGAATGCATGATAATTTGCTTTATTTTAATACCTTGAGCTATTTTGTGTTCCTGTTTGGGCTAAGAAGGTTATTTTGAGTCTGCATACTTATATTATACATCAGAGGTCAGATATGAGGTGCAGCTGTGAACTTTCCCTTTAATTGTTTTATTATTTACTATTGTGAGTGCACACCTGGAACATCTGTATGAGCAGCATGAGTAATGCAGCGTGTCAGGCATCCTGGTCAGTCATAAAGGACTTGGTTATCTTCACCCTCAGGCCTTCAGGTGGCGTGCTGTACCAGGGTGTTGCATTAAAGGAAAAAAAAAACAAAGAAATATTTTCATCCAGTAACATTAGATGTGTTAAAGTGGTTTCATGTGAATCATTTTGCTTTTTTCATGGAAAGCATCTGAACACTGAGTCGGTCGTTTGATTTTGATTGCTGTCCCGGAGACCTCAGCTAGCTACATCTCACACGCTTTACTGCAGTGGGCTGATTTCTGCTACCGAGTGGCACAACAGAAAAGCATTCGTCTTATCATCTGGAGATCTCGATTTCTGATCCTGATGATGTCACATCTGACCTTGGCCAGGAGTCAATAGAGCAAAACTGCAGTCTGGGTGGGAGGAGCAAACTCTCTCGCTCTCTCTCTGCTGTCAATCACAGATACACTAGCCAATCGTAATAGGGAATAGCTGGCTGGTGGGTGGGGATTAGCATGTGAACAAAGTGGAGAAGGAAAAAAAACCCTGTTGTGTATTCAGTGTTGAGACGGCATCATCACTCAGCACTTTCACTTTATTTGCCTCTAAGGTGGCGTGTGATTAGCTGCAGGAGTAAGCAGGTGAATTCTCCGCTTACTGCTGCTTTTCTGTGGCTTGCTCTGTGACCTTGTACCATGATTGTGTTTAAACACACACTTCCACACAGCTTCATCCATAAATATTTACGAGCTGCTTTAAAAAAGTGTTAGACCTAAACCATTTACCTCCTTCAGCCTCAGGGGACAGATTTTAAACTCATCACCATCCAGAGAACCTGTTTAACACCGTGTTCAGTGTTCAGCATACAGAGCAGCGCACCACACCACTGCTCAACTCTCCGTTCTGATTGGCCAAGAGAGAGAGAGAGACCGCTGATTCATTTCCCAAAACAGCAGCTCTGACAGTAGTGCAGCCGCAAATCACCACTTTATATTAATGAGAGAAGAGAAGAGAAGAGAGGAGAAGAGAAGAAGAGAGAAGAGAAGAGAAGAGAAGAGAAGAGAGGAGAAGAGAGGAGAAGAGAGAAGAGAGGAGAAGAGAAGAGAGGAGAAGAGAAGAGAAGAGAAGAGAGGAGAAGAGAGGAGAAGAGAAGAAGAGAGAAAAGAAGAGAAGAGAAGAGAAGAGAAGAGAAGAGAGGAGAAGAGAAGAGAAGAAGAGAGAAGAGCGGAGAAGAGAAGAGAGGAGAAGAGAAGAGGAGAGAAAAGAATAGAAGAGAAACGAGAGGAGAAGAGAAGAAGAGAGAAGAGAAGAGGGGAGAAAAGAAGAGAAGAGAAGAAGAGAGAAAAGAAGAGGAGAGAGGAGGAAAGAAGAGGAGAAAAGAAGAGAAGAAGAGAAAAGAAGAGAAGGTGAAAGAGAATAGAAGAGAAGATGCAAAAAGGAAGAAAAGAGAAAGTAAGGAGAGGGACTAAGAGGAAAACTGAAGGAAGTGTAGAAAAATTAAAGAGAAAAGGAATTTAAAAAAGAGGAAAATGGAGATGGAGAGGAGGAAAGAAAAAGTAAAGTGAGAAGATGATAAAAAAGAAGAGAAAAAAAGAAGGGACACTTAAAAGAGATGAAGAAGAGACACATACAGAAGAGGAAAAAGAAACAGAAGAGTAGAGAAACTGAGTAAAGTCAAGTAAGTAAGACAGAACAGGGACTGACTTGTTGCACAGAAATATTTAATGTAACTATAAATGGATAAAAAAAGTATCATATTACTCTTTAATCAAATAAAAAAGGAAATGTTTGGCTAGTTGCTGTGGTATAAAGCACTCGGGGACGTGCTGTTAGAGGAAACTAATCAGCGTCAGGGTGTTAGCAGTAACTCTGCTTCATCACACCACCACACAGTTGATTAATTTCCTACAACCCTGTGATTACTCCTCACATAACACGACAGCAGCTCGTACAGTGTGTGTTAACTGAACGTGATGAACGAGTGTAATTGTGATTTTCAGTCTTTCTTTTCTTTTTTTCTCTTCTTTTTTCCTGTCGAGTGGAAATCATTCTGAATTCTTTGCTACACGCCGACTGCAGCATCATCTCTAGCACTACTCTCATTAATACCCGTCTCAGTAAATCGAACAATCAGAGCAATGAGATGTGTGTGTGTGTGTGTGTGTGTGTGTGTGTGTGTGTGTGTGTGTGTGTGTGTTCAGAGCAGTCACGTATCTAAATAACAACCGAATGATGTTTTATTAACTCCAGCTGTGATCCACATTCAGTGCTAATGTTGAGCTAAATGACTAAACCTTAAACCCTGAACTCACAGGAGCGAGACAGAACGAGGGCGATCAGGTGAACGGATTTCTCCCCTACTCGTTTATACACCACTTCATTCCTTCCTTCCTTCCTTCCTTCATTCATTCATTCATTCATGGATGCGAGATGCAAAGTGAGAAAACGAGAGCCGTAGCACCGAATGCAAAAGTCGGAGACCACCATTTTGTTTTTAATCAAATGAGCATTCAGGGTTTATTCGTCATTATTTGGTGGAGAACAATAACGAGGAAAAAGTATAGTATAATAAAAAAAAATAAAAAAAACAGGCATGCAGTAATCATGAATGCAGCCCAGTTTTAAAGTTAAATATTACGAATAAAAAAATGACAGATCTTATTATTATTATTATTATTATTATTATTATTATTGTTGTTATTGTTATTATTTATTTTTGTTCAAGACCTTTGTGTGATTTTGTTCTATTCTTTCTCTCATCGTTTTCGTCAGAAACCCCGTATAGATGGCCGTGTTTTGTCTGTGTGTTATTGTAGTGTGTGTCGTGATCACAACGTGCAGCAACAAAATCCTAATATCGTGGTCTGTATTGTTCATCTGAAATGCTCATAGTTTATACACTGCTCAGTCATTGCTGACTAATTAACTCCTCACGTGCTAGATGATTAACTCTCCCTGGCCGCTTTGTGTCCTCACGCTAACACACTCCCGCTTCACTCATCAGCTGGGCTACACGTGAGATTGCAGCTTTTCTGTCTGACGCTACTGTTAAACGATGGCACGCAGCTGCTGGGTGAAATTATCCTCGTGGCCTGTTTGTCTGTTCGAGTGTGTGTGCTGTCAGGATGCTGTGTGTGTCAGCACTTTGTGTGTGTGTGTGTGTGTGTGTGTTGTGTATCAGCAGGTGAACGATGGCAGTAAAGCAACGCCGAGCACAATGTCGGCACATTTCAGCTCCCACTGTTGCAGACTTTTCATCTGGAGCTCGGAGGCAAATGACTGCTTTTAAGACGCTGTGCGTTTCTGTGACACACGTCCTGCTAATGCCGCTCATTCTGCTCAGCTCACTCTGACACACTTCCAGGAACCGATTCGTTCACACCACAGCGTTGTTGAACTCTCCGTTCTGATTGGTCAGAAGGTGTGGATTCATTTTCTATAGCAGTAGAACTGACGCTAGCGCAGGTTTATATTAATACGCTGGGTCTGATACGTTATTGTTACTATAGCAACAGCTCAAACACAGAGACGTGTGCGGTCAACGCTCCACATAAACATATAACTAACATATAACCTCTCTTTACATCTCCTATGGAAGGAGCCTCCAGTGTCAGTGCTTTGTAGCAGTCAGAGGTGAAGCTGTAACTTTCCGACATCTTCAGGACAGAGGAGTTTAGGCTTTTTTGCTGTTTCTCGGTAACAAGCGCAACATTGCGTTTTTATCATCTTATTAAAGAGATAAAAGAGAGGCAGGTGAGCGAACGACTGTTTATAGCTGCTATAACGTAAGCGAGAACAGGAACTAACTTGTCTAATGGACAATAAATGTAACTATAAACAGATAAAAAGTATGACTTTCACTGCACATTGCACTGTGTATGGTTGTGCATGTGACCAATAAAATGTGAATTTGAATTCTTGGCAAATTGCTGTGATGTAAGAGGAATAAAACACTCGTTGATTCTTTACCTATAACAGCACGAGACGCGGAGGTTTATTGCTAATTCATCACACGTGACCTTGTCACGGCTTTACTACAGCTTCACTCCTCACGCAGTCTCCATTCTGAGATTTTGTTGAAAAACTCAGTGGACAGAAAATATATTTTTACTAAAGTGATTATTTTAATATAAAGTTAATATACAGTAATGTGATGCCGTAAGGCATGAGCACCTTTCATAGAGATAAGGAAAAGAAATAGCAGTAAACATTCTCTCTTCCGTGTAACTCCTCTCTCTTCTCACTGAAGAAATAATAAAGCCAAAAGTTTTTCAAAGTGAAAAGTTCAGGAATTTTACCTCCATCATTTCCTGCTCTCCGGCTTGACGTGCACGCGTATACCGTATTGATAAAAAATCATAACCACAAAAATGAAAAACTGCTCACGCAAACAAATCAGTTACAGCATTGATTTCCTCATATTTCACCCAGTGGAAATGACAGATAGCGTGATGCGCATTGTGAGCGATAATGATTTTTATGAGGGGAAATAAGAAATATGGGATTTTCCGCATGCTCGTTTATCATCAGCACTGATTCAGCTCAGCCTCTGACTCATTATTCTACTGCTCCAGCCAATGCGCACCTCAGGCCTGAGTCCTCTACTGCCACCTCCTCACGTCCGCTTCCTCACGTCCGCTTCCTCACGTCCGCTTCCTCACATCCACGTCCTCACGTCTGTTTCCTCACCTCTGTTTCCTCACATCCACCTCCTCATGTCTGTTTCCTCACCTCTGTTTCCTCACATCCACATCCTCACGTCTGTTTCCTCATCTCTGTTTCCTCACGTCTACCTCCTCACATCCACGTCCTCACGTCTGTTTCCTCACCTCTGTTTCCTCACATCCACATCCTCACGTCTGTTTCCTCATCTCTGTTTCCTCACGTCTACCTCCTCAC
>CM074916.1:30538203-30553203 GCA_037576815.1 Pangasius larnaudii
ACTTTTGGCAATATAGTGTATCTGTTTATGTGGAGCGTTTGCTGTACACATTGCTGTGCATGAGCTGAAGGAGCATAGTGAACTCGGGGAAAGAGTCATCCCGTGATATTTGGTGATATGCTGAGATGATATGTGAGCACAGAACACACCGGGAACCTGAGCTGAGCTGCGTGGAGGTAAATGATCTGTGGAAAGTGAAAGTGTGCAGCGTTGCCGGTTCTAGCGCTAATCCTCTGTGGTAATGAAGGAGAAAAACAAGACTGAGCGAGCTTTTATTGTTTCATGAAGTTACTGCTCCTGGCGTTTTCATTCCTGTCTTCTCCTGTCAGCAGTGCTGTCTTTCCTTCTCTCATGAGCTGGATCCTCCCTCACCAGCTTCCAGCCACGAGCGTTGGATTGCAGCTCTTGCGCTTGTTGTGGTTGCTGGCCAGGGCACTGAAATCCTTCCAGCATTAATTAAGGCAAATGATGCAGCATTGAGCAGAAGATCATATTACAAACTATATCCATAAGAACATTTGTTAAGGTGGGAAAAACTGCATCTAAAAAAAAAACCCTAATCCGACAGCTGTGAGAGAGACACATCAATACACAATCAGGAAGAATTCTAGGCTGTGTCCCAAACCACATACTACACAATAAATAGTAAAGACACCAGCGGTGTAGTGACGGGGTATTTATGTGGCTTGGCATGTGGGCGGAATGGCATTATTAATATTACAGAAGTCTTGTGAGATTAAAAACTTAATCGTGTACATCAGTGTGAGTTAATAAGGGGGCCCATGGAGCCAAACCATGGAGTCGAGGCACTGTTTTATTTTTCCCCCATCTGTAAATCCATTAAATCCCACCAAATCAAACGCTCCACATTATGACTGCAGGCTTTTCAAGATGATCCACAGCTCAGAAACACCACGAGCATTTTTCTTTTTACTACTCTGCTGCAATAATGATGATATTTTCATTCAAATTCCAAAATTCCACCCTGAATAATTTACATACTAATCTGTATAATTAATTCATCTTCAACAGTATCCAAGATTTTGTATAATCCAATATTGTTTTATAATATTTTTGTTTAAACATCTTTCATTGACCCGTTGCTCTAATATAACTGTGGTTAACGATTTCCTACATTACCCATAATGCCATCTACCTGTGCAGTTGTATTTAGCCCTCTCTTCATCCCTACCTAAAGAGCGCGATGCAGCGGCACTTTAGTGGTTTAGTCTGTCCAGCTATCTCACCTAATCATCTGTACTCTGGGCTCAAACAGATCAGTTTCCAAAGCTTTTATGCTAATAGCGGCATCTATAGCTGCAAGGTATAACTGTGAGCTTATTAACAATTGTGTTTGAGACCAGCGTAATGTTTTCTCCTATTGAACTCCATTCTAACTGCGCTAGCAATAAGAATGTGTGACAAACAACCACTAACTTCTCACGGGAATAACAAAAGTGCATCAGCAACCAACAAATTCACACCACAATCACTAAACACATCATAAATATTTCAGTATAATCATATTTAATGTGTTTCAGGGTGGAGTTTAAAAACTTGTCAGTTTAAGGTCATAAGTCTGTACAGCACATTACGTGTAGTCAGTATTTTAGAAAGAATCATCAATAAACCCTGGGTGTCAGTCTGAAATTGGAAGGGATAGGGCGGTTTTGTGCAGGGAGACATCCCAGACATCATTTATTGCAGCCAGTCATGAGGAAAGCAGGAGGTTTTCATATGATGAGGAGCAGGAAGAGGAAACATCCATCACACAGTGCAGAGGGAAATCAGAGAATCAGCTTCCTGACTGTTCAGGCTGTGGAGATGGATGGAGATAAAAAGAGTGAGGTCCTGAGTACGAACACACTCAACGTAATTGTAGTCTCTCTCCTCCAGACTTACTTGTGTCTGCTTTTTCTCTCATTTCCAAAAAAAGCTCTGGAAGATGGAGGAAAAGTGTATACTGAGTTTAAGATGGCGTTCCACTTCCACTAGATGCCAGTGTTGATTCATTGATCAGAGATGGTCTTAAAGCTGGTGTGTGTACAGAGATTTAATTACAATGTGGCAGTTTTCCTACTCAGTGTCATAATCAGGGCACATTCCATAACAAAAATGGTTAAATAATGTAATATATGGTGCTACACTACTGTTGAATTCTGGATTCTGATTGGGCAGAAGGTGTTGCTGTACTGTTGGTGCTTGGGCCCACCAATCGCTGCTTGCAGCTAGATTTGTAATATACAGTGTTTAGACTTATTGAAGGGTTATTTATACCAGGAACAGCTTTACCTCAATCAATGTAGAAAAAAAACAAACATTTATATCTGCATCTATTTACATAAACCAGTAAAAGGATTAGAATTCTTATTTGCATACATATGACTTTATTATAGTGTACTTGTTTATGCTCGTCTTTTAGGGGCATAATGATTAATCCGTTCAGTTTTGTATAAAGCACCAAATCCTCTGGGAAGAAGTGTAAGATAACTTTAACAGAAATTTGAATCAGCTCCTGAGTTTGTTCTTTTAGCAGAATGCTATAAAGAGCTGATTTAGTGATTTGTGTTTAATTTGGGTTTTAGTGGTTTATATAGACAGAGCAGTTAGCTACATGAAACCCAATGCAAACAAAGCAAGTGCTGTAGTTTGAAATATTATGAATTAGTATGTGCAGATGGATGACAAATTAAAGGCAAAACCAAGCAACAGTGTGTTAGTGAGGTGTTTTGGGCCACAGTTCAGTGTGCTAAACTTTACCGAGATCGTGTTTAACTCATGCCTTGTCCATGCTAATCGTTATATCAAGCGCTTTCTGTCCATGTTGTTGTGAAAGTCTTCAGGACAGAGGAGTTTACGCTTGGTGGTTTCTCAGTAACATTCTCAGTAACAAGCTGCGTTATTGTTTTTTTGTTTGTTTTGTTTTACTAACATCAAGACGGAACGACTTTCTATAGCTGCTATACCACCATATCAACGATTACACGTGTTTTTTAATCCTTTTAAGTGGAGCGTCCCTGTGCATGAGCTGTTACTACAGAAATGATAACGTATTATAAAGAGATCATGAAAGTGCATAAAATTTTTCTGTCCTAGTTGAGAAAGTTTGAGATGCCCTTTAAAAATTGCTCCCAAAGTCGCCCCCAACTTTGAGGGAATTCTTTTTATTTTGGTTGATTTGAGTCTGAGTAGATTGGAGTGAACAGTTAAGCCAGTATTGATCACGGTACTGATTGAATAACCTGCAGTTCAGCTATCACAGGAGATTTCCTTTCTAAAACCGCTTCTTAATTCTCACAGCCGGAATCAGATAATCTGACCTTAATTAGCTGGCGCAGCACTTCGGGCTCAGTGTGGTGGCATTTAAAGCAAGCAGACGGATGAAAATGAGAGAAATAATAAAAATAAAATGTCCCGGCAATGATGAACGTATCGACTCATTCGGCACTGAACCTTTTCATTTTCTTGTGCTCGGATGCTGCCTCATCTCTGAGTCTAAGAGACAAACCTTGGCCTTTAATTCAGCTAACACGCCTCTAAAGCACGGAGAGAAACGTCTATCCAAGGCTAATGGAAGTGCACTGATTAATGACATTGGATGTGAGTGGCTCATGTTGGGGAATTTTTTTTTTTTGTGTGTGTGAAATGCAGTGCACTTGCAACACTCCGTTACGTCTTTACAAGGCTGGAGCCAGGAGTACCGCTGTGCAGAACTCACTCAACCCAGTGCTATTATAGTAAGAGTTACGTTACCACCCCAGTGTTGATTATGTTCCTATAACAGCATGTGCTATGATATGATTTATTCCTCTTATACCAAAGCAATTTGCCAACAGTTACAGTTTCTTAGCTGATTAAAGATGACCCGCAGACCTGCCCACCCTGAAGATGAATGATACATCACTTGTCTAATATCTCTTGTACAAAGTGTAAAATGTTTCCACAAATGTTGCCAACGTTGTCCCTGCTGACCCACTCGAACTGTTTGAACATGTTCTTCACCAGCACAGGAGACCAAACCCTGTCATCACCATTAAAATGATTATAAAGTGACAGATCTGCCCCTTTACTTGTCACGTTAAAAAGAGCAAAGTGTAAACTCCTCTGTCCTGACCATGTCAGAAAACTTAGTTATAGCTTTACGTCTGACTGTTACAAAGCACTGACACTGGAGACTCCTTCCAGAAATGTTAAATAAACATGTCCTTACTTCACTGGATCAGCGATTATACACATTTATTTTTAAACTTAGATTCTGTGGAGTGTGATTAAAGTCTCCTCAAACATTTCTTTCGATCCTCTGGGCTTTATTACACACACACACACACACACACACACACACACACACACACACACACAAAACTATACACACTTAACCCTTCAGAATGGATAATGTGTTTGCATTTGTGTGTGTGTGTGTGTGTACATATTGGTGTATTGACCAGACATGACACTTCCATCTTGCTCCATTTATCCTCCTGCCACATGAGATCACAGCTCCAAGTTCACCCCGTGTCAGAAGCATTTACGCCTCACTGTGACGTCCTTTTTCCCCCCTCATGGACTTCAGGCTGCCTGTAAAGTTCCTTCGTCTGATTTTGGATCGTGACAGTGCTCCCTGGAAGCGGGTGAGGTTTAGTTTTTCTGTATGCTCCCCTGGGTTCTTCTCTCCCAGAGGAGCTTTGTGAATGGAACAGATGGTTGAATCAGAGCTACAAAGCTGCGCAGGAAAATACAGCCTCCCTCTGGCTCTTTGGAAGGGAAGAACTTGTGTTTGACAGCCATGAATTCCACTCCCGTGGTCATGCTTGGCTTGGGGAAGCTTCAAATGTCTTCACGAATCCTTAAAAAATCTCCCTCTAGAAGAATCACTGAGATACACTGAAGCTTTTATAATGCAAAATATTGCACAGCATTCACAGTGATCTTCTGTATTTCCTAAATCCTGCAATAACAGTGGCTGTGTTGTCATAGTAATACAACTAAATTTCTTTTTTAAATGGAAAATGAGAAAGTGCTATAGGTTTACAGTTACTGCTCAGAAGCATTAAGCCAGAGTTGTTGTAGTAAAATACTGAGTGACAGGGTGGTGTGATGAAGCGGAGATACTGTTTCCACCCTGAGGTTGATTACTTTCCTATAACAGCACTTCCCCAAGTGTTTTCTTCCACAGATATTTGGCAATGATTACTTTTTTTTTTTAATTAAAGTGGAACTTGTACTCTTTAACCACTTATAGTGTGGAAAGTTGGCAAAACAAGTTCCTGCTCTGTTCTCTGGATTCTGATTTGCTCAGAAGGTGTTGATTACTGTTCATCCTAATGCGTTATTGTTTCTATAGTAACGGCTCATTCGCAGGGACTTGGATTTTTTTAAAAAAAATGTGTGTAATGAAATGTAGGGTACTAAAAGTAAGGAAATGTTTATTTTACATTTATGGAAGGAGTCTCCAGTGTTAGCGCTTTGTAACAGTCAGAGGTAAAGCTGTAATTTTAAGTTCTTTAATAATAAAAATGTGTAATCCTTGTAAATGTAGTATAAGTGGAATAAAACACTACAGGATGTGCTGTTAGAGGAAAATAATAAATGTCGGGGTGGTATGAGTGTCCTGTCACTCCGTATTTTACTATAACAGCAGCACACAGTGTCTTTATATATAAATATATAAATAAATATATATATATATATATATATATATATATATACACATATATATCCCTGCCTCTATGTGTCAGTGTATTTATTTTAGACTAGTTCTCTGTGCAATAATGACACTTGCAGTGTTTTTGTTTCTCACTCTGATGTTGCGGTTTGAACCTCGGATGGTACGGGTCTGTGATCAGCCAACGGTGGAATGAACACTTCTTTCATTTCACTGCTTTTGTACTCATTTGACTGAGAGATTCATTTTTTCTTTCCTTGTTTTGAAATGGCATGCTTTTGAAGTGTGTGTGTCTGATCCAGTGTGAGGAGCTTGAGTGTGTCCTGGCATTAGATCAGAGTAGTGTCCATGTTCTCAAGTACCTTTTGCTATGACACAAGTGTGTGAAGCTTGTACAAGGTAGCAGTTTGAGAAACAATGCATTTTTTCAGCTCAGATATAAGGCATATCACTGGAATCATGAGAAGACATGCTTTAAAGTGGTATTGGTCGATGAATCATCACTGATTAATCCCTGTTTGATCTTCACAACACCCTGCTTCTGTGCAATTTATATGTCAGATATAATTGACAAAAAGAACATTACTCTAAGGTCCACAGTGAGTTCCCAGGGCCAGTATGGGCAAGACCACCTGGTGCACCATTTCAGCCCATTCTGTAGCGCTGTAGCTTGGGGCAATGTCACTTTCACCACCACTGTGATTTCAAGAGCCGGTTCCCTGCACACTTTGACCAGAACCTTGGCATAGCAGCTAAACCCATCACCTGTGCAGCACTGCATCCAAAGACCATGCCTATATAGTCACATAGTTCTTGTTGAGGGTCTGCAGAAATGGGTGTTACACATTTCTCACTCAGAGACCCCCTCCTTGTTTCCCTGTCAGAGCTGGGTCAGTGACTGCTGACGGCAGTGACGTGCTTTGTGACCCCTCTTGTGGCAATGCCAACAGACCAGCCATGTCATGGGCTGCTGGCCAGACTCAACTTGGCATAGCTCGTCCTTATTTTCTCTTAGTCAGAGTGAGTGAGGGCTAGGTCATGCTGTACCTCAGCAGAGTGCACAGCTTGGCAGCCAGTACCCTTGTCCTTTCCTCATTCTTTCTCGGGTGGTCAGCTGTAGGCTGAGCTGAGCCACAGGGGCTGGAACTTGGGCCATAGTGCTGCTTCAGAGCTGATTTGAATGCTCGTCTTCTGCTTCTGGGATGTCGAACAGCCAACCATTCATAGAATCTCACTGCTGCCTTCACTTGTGTCTCGTAGATTTCGCAAGGGTTATTCCCATTATAGTGGGGCAGTGTGCAAGCCCTCACACCAGCTGCTGCCATGAAGGTGATGCTGACCTTTGCACATGGCTCCAGAGTGCTGGGTGTGGCTAGCCATGATCTTCTGAGCCAGCTCCATGTGCTTACCACTGACCTTGTTTGCCAGCCATTGCCAGCTTAGTTCCCCCAGCCCAAGTTGCCATCTAGTGCCATCATGTTGTGCCATGCTTCCTTTTGCTGGCTATCCTCCTTTGTGGCCACCCGGGATCATGGCTGGTTAGCTGTCTCAGAAAGAGGTGGGCAGGCGTATCACTCAGGACCAAGATCCAGCCAGCTTCACCTTCATTGCTATCCACTCTCAGATCAATCTCTCTCAGGAGTTATCCCATGTGCTCCAGCTGACCAGGCTTCAGAAGAATTGCGAACACTAAGAATAACAAACATAAACTGAAATCCCAGTATAACATACCATATACTGGTGCAGAAAAAAACATGACACACTATCATATGGAACAATAAACTATGAAACTATATCTAACAATCCAGGACATCAAACCATCATATTAAGACAAATTAGTGCTCATGCTAATTCAGTTAAATTCATAGAAAGCTGTAAGCTGTTCAAAGTGTACTGGTGAAGCAACATCTTTTGCTCTATTTCTTCCAGAAATAAAGTTAGCATCACTGGTAGACTAATACAGCAAAAGCCTAAGTAGCAGCAAAGCTAAGAAATAAATTGGAGAAAACCAGTCTCTGCTCTTCAGCCATGTTTCAGCGCTAATGCCTGAGATAAACTGCGTAACAGAAGCATTAGTGTCCTGGCAGTGTGTGTGTGTGTGTGTGTGTGTGTGAGAGAGAGAGAGAGAGAGAGAGAGAGGTCTGGAACAGCTGCTGCTGAGAGGATGTGGCTGATCAGACATGATGAACGTGAGGGACAGGACAGAGGTAAATGAGCAGCAGCTGGCTTGGCACGCCGCTGTGTTTGGCCATAACACTGGAATTAGCCAGCCATCACTAACACATTGATAAGAGAAAATAAGCAGGCAGAGAAAATTAGGTTTTTGTTACAACTCCCTGATGATATTAGAGCTGACGTGGGAGAGTTAGCAGGCCACCTCGCATCCAAACAGCTCTGAGTCAGAGCACGTCGAATTGTTGGCTGCTTTAAATGTCACAAATTGAGATGCGCGCCGTATTGTTGGGTTAGAAAGACTGATACACAACTGAAGTGTAACAGAGATACTCCCTAGTGTATCCTTAGAATTATAACTTTTCTTGGCTCCTGTTTTACAAAGACACCTCCTCACCCCCACCCCCACCAGCCTCAATGGTATGTTCCACTTATACTTGTCAAAATGAAATGCCGTTTTTCTAATAGATGTTCAACCACAGTAACTGAGTGTAAAACATTACCTGCTACCTTAGCACATAACATCTCCTTAACCTTAATGTCCTTACCTGTAAATAATGCATGTTTTACAGTTAACAGATAGATAGATAGATAGATAGATAGATAGATAGATAGATAGATAGATAGATAGATAGATAGATCCTTTTTTGATTTCAGAGAGGACATTTGGAAAGTAATAGTGAGAAAAAAGGAAAAGTTATTTTCTGTCTCTCTCTGGCTGTCTCTCAGTCTATCTCTCCCTCAGTCTCTCTCTCTCCCTCAGTCTCTCTCTCTCCCTCAGTCTCTCTCTCTCCCTCAGTCTCTCGATCTCTCCCTCAGTCTCTCAGTTTCACTTTTCAGTTTTTGGTGCGCTTTATTTGCATGACAAATAATTATACGTTTGTGTTGCCAAAGCAGGTACAAAGGAAGAGCAGTGTAAAAACAGGCGAAATAAAATAAAAAGACAAAATGAAATACTAATATATTAAAAATAAACAAAACAAAACAAAAAAAAAATAGTGCAAACAATGTACATAAACTAAGGACAATATAAAGGCACTATATACAGAATAATTGAAAAAAGAAGGATAAAATGTAATAAAATTACAGAATAAAAGTGAATTTACTAATAAAGGTAAGAAAAGGATAATAATAAAGAAGAGCGATCAGAACAGTTAGAAGAGACACGAGGGCGAGGCAGATCACTCGCTGTCCCTAATATTGTGGCAGGAGAGACGTGTTGTGCTGATATACAGCAGTCTTTATCTCCTAGCAGGAGGGCAGTTTTTCGCAGTGTGAGAGATCGTCTGATGTTCGGTGTGTGTGTGTTTAATTTGGGGGCAGAATTTCTCTCTGTGTATTTTGTGCGCTCTGGTAGGAAGTGCAGCTCTGTCTCAGTTGTGTTTTGGGTGCAGTGTAGGCACAACCTTTCTTCCTGTGGGAGCCTTGTTTTCCTGCGTGTCCACTGAGTCTGTATGTTGTCGGGGTGCTTCTCAGTGCTTTATCTGCCACTGCGTACAGATATTCTGCCATGGTGTTCTGTCTCTTTAGGGCCAAACAGCATTGCATTTGACTCTGTTGTTGTGTTTGTGTTTCCCAATAGGTGATGTAGTGTTGTTTCATTTGTATTGCAGTTCGGTCTGATCTGGTTTGTGTGGTGATGTTGTTCTGGTCTAAAGCGTCAGTGTGGTGGGGGTTAGTAGGTGTCGGTGATCCTTCAGGGCTGAAGCTGAGAGAGTGGATCTTTTTCCCCGATGGACTCTTGGTGTTGCAGGGCTTTGTAATGGTGTGATTGGGGGTCACTGAGTTTTAGGTGTTTCCGGAATTTGATTGCACGTTTCTGTATTTTAATAATTTTATAATTTTTTGCTTTGCTTGCTGATTGCTGTGTGCTGATGTACTTGTAGGATTTTTTTTTTACAGAATTCTGCATGCAGGGTTTCAGTTGAATGTTTTTCCCATTTGGCAAATTCTTGATTTGTTAGTGGCCCCACACCTCACTGCCATAGAGGGCAATCAGCTCAATTACTAATTCTAATATTTTCAGCCAAATTCTAACAGGAATCTCTAAGGGACATTGTCTTCTGATGGCATAAAATTGCCCTGCGGGCTTCAACTCTCAGCTTATTCACTGCAGTGCCTGTGGAACTGATTTTTAGTCCTAGATAGTTACAGTGCGATGAGTGACTTATGTGCTTAGTTCCTCATGTGTCCCCTGGGATCTGGATCTTTCTGAAAGCTCATGATTTTGGTCTTTTTTGAGGTTTTACTGCCAGGTCCCAGGTCTGGTACTGCTCCAGCAGGTCCAGGTTCTGCTGAAGGCCCTCTCTATCTCTGTCTCTCTCTCTCAATCTGCCTCTCAGTCCGTCTCTCCCTCAGTCTCTCTCTCTCTCTCTCTCTCTCTCGATCTGTCTATCTAGCTCTGTCTCTCCCTGTCTTTCTCCCTTCCTCTCTCCATCTCTCTCTGTCTCTCTATCAGTCTGTCTCTCTCTCTCTCAGTCTCTGTCTCTCTCTCTCAGTCTGTCTCTCTCTGTCTTTCTCCCTTTTTCTCTCCATCTCTCTCAGTCTCTCTCTATAATTCTGTCTCTCTCTCTCTCTCTCTCTCTCTCTCTCTCTCTCTCAGTCTCTGTCTGCCCCTCTCTCAGTTTGTCTCTCTCTGGCTGTCTCTCAGTCTGTCTCTCTCTGTCTCTCCCTGTCTTTCTCCCTTCCTCTCTCCATCTCTCTCTGTCTCTCTATCAGTCTCTCTCTCTCTCAGTCTGTGTCTCTCTATCTGGTGAATATCAGCATGTGTAACACAGCATTAGGGTACGATTGTGCGATTATCCTGTCAGTGATGCGACAGATGGTGATCATTAATAACAGCGTTTTTATGGGAAACAAATTCGTCTCCGGCTGCAGGAGTCATTTCCACAGTGAGCCTGCAGGACATCAGTCTTCCTCTAACAGCCGAACAGCATCTGTCTCACACTCTCTTCTGCCAGTTAAACCTTAAAGCTGATATATAGTCATGTTTATAATGCTGAGCAGTGAACCTGAACAGTGCGTAGCCAATCAGGGCTTTGCAACTGTAACTAGGGGTGGGGCATTTCTGAGATGATTTCAGAATTTCAGCTGGAAACTTAATGAACGTACTGAGAGGTGAAGGGCCAGAGAGAGAGAGAGAGAGAGAGAGAGAGAGAGAGAGAGAGAGAGACTTTTGAGACTTTTGACTTTAAGCTCTCTTTAGGGACCTATATACTCTATGGCAACTGCACTGCAACAGACCGAAAAGCCCTTCAGCGGGTGGTGAAAACCGCCCAACGCATTACTGGCTCTCAGCTACCCACCATCGAGAGCATTTACAATAAACACTGCCTGCAGAGGGCGAACGGCATCATCAAAGACGCCTCTCACCCGAATCATGGACTAGTTACCCTCCTCCCATCTGGAAGGCGCTACCGGTGCCTTAGCGCCGCACAAACAGACTGAGAAATAGCTTCTTCCCAGTGGCTGTTTCCTCACTGAACAGCTGATCACACTGTTCTTACTTCACTGTTTATTCTCCTTGCTTCTCTGCACTACATAAATTATAATCCATTTTTTTACTGTACTTACATACAGGCATATGTGTGTACATACATATATATATATATATATATATATATATATATATATATATGTGTATCTATTCATTTCTATATCCTGTTCATATTCCTGTTATATTCTTCACATGTCTTCACCACTGTACACTGATTGTACATACATATATTGATCAAATTTATCCCTATTTATAATACCTACTGCACCTCCTGTACATAGGTCATCCATTCCCCTGTACATATCACCCTCATAGCTATATATCCTTATTTGTAATTTATTGTAAATATGCCACTTATGCACTTGTGATTAGATGCTAACTGCATTTCATTGGCTTTGTATATGTACTTTGAACAATGATAATAAAGTTGAATCGAATCTAATCTAATCTAATCTAATATATTTATAAACCAAAATACAAATAGATATCTCAACATACAAAAGTGTATAAGTTTTAAAAAAAATACCATATTACCATTTATCAATAAAATAGCAGCTAAACCCATCACGTGTGCAGCACTGTGTCCAGAGACCTTGCCTATATAATCATGTAGGCAGACTACATAGTTCTTGTTGAGGGTCTAAAAACAAAGGATCATCAAACAACCACCCGTTGGGTCTTTCCCATTCCCTCGAAAAGGACAAGGTCTGACACACTTGCAGAACACTTTGATAAAAAGTTATAAGTCCTTTCAAATTCACTCTCTCTAGACACAGAGCAAATAGATGTTTATCTAGACCCATTCTTCCAGCCTTGCAAAGCCGGGCACATGCCATGTCCATCCACTGGTGATACTGATAGTATAGATACTGTAAACAAAAACAGCCACCCTAGATATACTCTAAATATAGATTAATCCTTGTCCTTCTTCTTGAACTGGAAGGTAAAGGACAGCAGCTCTTAGCCAGTGCTGTCCTGACCAAAAAAGTCAACAATAGTCCTTTGAATATCCTCTATCAGTTTTCTTGGTGGATCCAGAACAAGAGATTGATGCCAAAGCATTGAAGCAGTAAGTTTATTTAGCAAATAAGCAAATGATAATTTCTTTGCTATCAGGACTCTTCCCCTATACAATAGCTGGGGTAGCAACCATTTCCATTTAGACAACTTAGCTTGAACATTCTCAATCAAGCCTTCCCAGTTTTTCATTTTATATTCACCTTTACCAAGGTACCATCTTAATCCCTCTCTCAGAGCATTTCTCAAATCTTGAAAATTGTGATATTTCTGAATTATAACAGTGATATCATCTGCATAAGCCGAGAGCTTAATGGCTTTGGCTCTCATACTCCCACTAATAAACATACCTGTTAGATTTGTCTTTAATAAACAAAAGCAAGGGTTCTACTCCTAGACTGCGTAATTGACCAGACATTTCACAACCATGTCTGATCCCTCTTTTCATTTGAACTGAACACTTAACCATCCCCCAACTTTAGCCATACAAGTAGCATCCATGTATAAAATTTTGACCCATGACACAAAATAGTCACCAAACCCATAACATTCAAGAGCCTCAAGTAAATATTGATGGTCTACGTGGTCAAAAGTTTTCTCCTGGTCAAGAGAAACGAGAGCCACATCAACACTTTATGCTTCAGGAAAATCTAAAATGTCCCATATTAAGAACAAATTGTCATAAACAGACCTCTTAGGTATACAGTATAATTGATCTTTGCATACTAGCACATCAAGAACTCCCTTAAGTCTATTTGCCAAACACTACGAAAGAATCTTATAATGGGAACATAAAACAGCACCTGGTCTCCAAGTCTAAAGAGCGAGCAGCATGTTGATGGCTTTTGGGAAGCCTTTTAACTTTATAACTTTTTTTATAGTACTTTATAAAAATCTCTGCCTATAACTCCTCAAAAAGCTTTATAAGATGTAAGATGGTAGTCCATCAACTCATGGTGCTCGCACAGAGGAGAGTCCGTTCAGAGTCCAGAACCTTTTTATGTTTCTTATCCAACACACGCAAGTTGTTAAAAAGTTCATCTGAGCATTGTCTTCCTGTAAACACCTCAGCATACAGAGCTGAGTAAAAGTCAACAGCTAGTCTTCTCATCTCCACATGGTCTGAGGTAACAGTTCCATCAGACCTACATAAAAGTTGAAGTATATGATGTAAACTGTTGGCAGAACAGCTGTATCTGAGCGTTTCCTACCTCCACCACTGAAGAAGACTTTCATAATCTTTCTTTTGGTTTATCCAGCACCCCCAAAAAAATGTAAAATTCTCCAAAAAATTCCAAGTCTTGCATTAACTTTGTATCAAAATGCCAATAAAAAACACTGGTTTTGTTTGTGACAAAATTACATGTGCCGTAATGAGGTGATGATCAGAGAACCTGCGAAGTGTAGCACATGCACGTATTCTGTTACACAGTGTCCTACTTATATACAATCCGCCTAGACATGCAGCACTAACGCTCTCTGCTGCCACTTTAAGCCAACTAGATTGTCTAACACCTTTATTCTTTCCTCTCCCACACATCAGTCAGCCCTAACTGTGCTGTCACTTCCTCTAAAACTTTGGCAGACAAAAGATAAGCTTCTTCACCATTTCTATCAATATTAAAATCAAGTGTGCAGTTAAAATCCCACCAATGACCAGGGAAACATCTTGAGAAAAAGAAATAAGTACATCTTTAAGACTTTTTAAAAAATCTGATTCTTTCATTGCCAATGTTTGGAGCATAAATATTAACAAATACAAACTCTAGTACTCTTTGCACTATTGTCAGTGGATTCACTTTCTAACAGAACTGTGTACTGGTCAGCACTGTACTGGGACTTACTGTGCCCATTGGCTCCCAGTAGTCATTGTACTGTCTTGTGTGTCTGCACATGTTTGCACTTGTGCACTTTATCCCTTGCCCCTTGTAGTTCTGTGTTGTTCTGTGTTTGTCTTATGTAGCACCTTGGTCCTGGAGGAACGTTGTTTCGTTTCACTGTGTACTAACTGGCTGTATATGGATGAAATGACAATAAACTCCACTTGACTTGACTTGACTTCACCATAAGCAAATGCCTCCTTTCTACCTCAGTAACAGACAAAATCTTGTAAACCCCAATCTGTACACATAACTATGAGTTTCCTGTAAAAATCTAACACTAAACTCCTTCAAAGTTATGCATACTTTTAATAATGTCCATTTATTACTATCGCTAACCCTAGTTACATTTAGGATTTCCATAGTAAAGAAGGGTAGAAACATAGCAAGAAACAGTAGTGTTAGAAAACAGCCAATACAGAAAGAGATCTCCATGTGCTCGTATTTTAGTTTACCTTTCGCAGCCTGGAGTTTAGCCCTGGCAGGTTTTGTCCTTTGCCTAATTGCCGTTTATGTATTTTTCAGCCTAAACCTTTTCTGTTGTGATAACACATCGAGACTACTTTCATAACCGATACAATAAACTTATCCGAGTGCAGAAAGACCTTAACATGTTCAACACGTTTTCCCTTAGTTTCATCTAAGAAAGCATTAATCTGGTTATCTGTATATAGATCACTGTCCCAACTTTTAGCCGTCAGCATCAGCAACCGAGTCTCGAAAGCGGTCTTCAGTTGCCTCTGAGAATGTGTCCATTTCATCACTTTGTCCTT
>CM074916.1:30554902-30574423 GCA_037576815.1 Pangasius larnaudii
AGAGAGAGAGAGAGGAACACACAGAGAGAGAGAGAGAGAGATAGAGGAACACACAGAGAGAGAGAGAGAGAGAGAGAGAGAGGAACACACAGAGAGAGAGAGAGAGAGATAGAGGAACACACAGAGAGAGAGAGAGAGAGAGAGAGAGAGGAACACACAGAGAGAGAGAGAGAGAGATAGAGGAACACACAGAGAGAGAGAGAGAGAGAGAGATAGAGGAACACACAGAGAGAGAGAGAGAGAGAGAGGAACACAAAGAGAGTGGCAGAGTAAAACAACATAAATGGAAAAAAAACAGTAAATAATAGATAAGTGTGGAAGAAGGGATGGTAGACATCAGGAGAAAAGTGAACAGCTGTCCAGCGCTGAGACTTCAGCTGAGTCAGCATGCTACAGCAACCAGTGCAGCTTTACAGAAACCCAGATGTAGAGTTAGATCCTAATGAACAAGTCAGAGGAGACAGCGGCGAGGAAAAACTCCCCGAGACATCATGAGGAAGAGCGCTTGAGAGGAAGCAGACTCTAAAGGGAAGCCGTCCTCTTCTGAGAGACGGACAGATAGATGGATAGAGTGCACAGGTGTAGAAGAGTAAAGACTAACAGCGCTGCGTGAACACAGGTGCAGTTTCCTTTACAACAGTCTCTGTGAGCGTTTCCGCTAAATGACTTCAAACACTGCATAGTCCACAATAGCTAATATTTGATCTTCGAATAATCATTAAAATACTTCAGAATCATATTATTTTGACATGAATGTGTGAATCCATTTAACATTCCATGCTGGAAACATCTGTTTCGTATGAGTTGTGAAAATTTAGTACTGAAGTATCTGGAACATTCCAAGTCCCAGCTTTAATGATATTGTGATATTGACTGACAACGTCACTTTGTAGCACAACTCTGTTACCCAAATTATTCCTTGAAAATCAACAAATAATCTAAAAAACAACGCATTTTAAGTAAGTCATTAGAGTTTATGGATGCTGCTTAACTACATGTGTTTTTGTGCATTTATTAATTACTCATTAAGAGCAAACTGATTAAGAGCAAAGACACAGGTTAATACTTTGAATAGTTAAGTGCATGTTTTTTTTTCTTATATTCAATGTTGAAAGATTATAAAACAAAGTTTTAAAACTTTATAAAGTATTAAACAGGACGGTGATCATGAGCTCGTTCTAAAATTGATACTATTGCCCAGAGTACTGAAATAGTTTAGATTAGATGTTAAGCTTTTTTTGGTGTGTGTTTCCATTAAAAACAATTCATTGACGAGGATGAGACGATGACCACCTCCACCATCTCAGAATCACTGTCAAGACGTGAACATACAATGTTTCCCACTAAACTCTGTTCATCTGTCGACTTGCTCTAGCTGCACTTCCTCCTTCTGACCACTAGAGGTGCTCCTGCTCATGTCCTGATCGCACCTGAAGACGCAGCTGGGAATAACCTGCAACAGAAGTGAGGACGTATGAGCAGAGTTAGAGGGCTCGTTGCTTATATTTATCTTATTGCTTATTTTTTGTTGGCGAGGATCCTGATTTTGTCGCCTGTGGAAAGAAAAACAACATTGTAATTAACGATTATAAATTAGTCTTACGCTCGGACATCAATCACAGTGTTCAACAGAGTAGATTTTTCAGCACTGGCTTCGTAGCGAGGTGTTCAGTCAGGAAGCTGTCTCTCCCTCAGGTGGTGCTTAATTGTGAAGCGGATGATGCATCGATTGATGGAGCGATGTGATGCATGATTTATGAGCGCTGTCCTGTACACAGCTGTCAGCAGAGTGCAGAACCTCGCTGCTGAATGCAGTTACACAGTACAATGCTGAGGAAAGCATTTTATATCCTTTTAAAATAAGACTCCAAAACTTTACCCTTCAACTCTCCTCAGCTGCGTGACCTCCTTTGTTTTTTTTTTGTTTTTTTTGTCCCATAAATCAGAATATGACGGCCGCAGTGATGTGCCTTTTGTTCTCGGTTCTCGGTCTTTGCACCAACGGGGACGTCCGCAGGGCTCGGAGCTTGTTATATATCAGCCATATCTCAGAGCAAAGAGCACACGATGGACCTGCTGCTAAAGTTTTTAGTGAGATGGGTCCTGGAAGCTGATGATTTTAACAAGCACTGCTGCTTCAGAGAGTGGCACAGACACACAGCCTGGGGTACAGACTAAAATTACACCTAACGACTGAGAGAGAGCGAGAGAGAAGGGGGGGAGGGGTAGAGAGATAGAAAGGGTGTGAGAGAGACAGAGGGAGAGAGCGCAAGAGAAACAGAGACAGAGAAGGAAGAAAGAAGAGAAAGGAAAAGTAAAGGACAGACTGTGTGTGTGTGTGTGTGTGTGTGTGTGTGTGAGAGAGAGAGAGAGAGAGAGAGAGAGAGCGAGAGAGAAAGAAATACATACATACACAGATAGCAACAAAAGCAACAAATACATCCACAGACAGAAAGAGTGAGAAATAGAGAGAGAGATAGAGAGAGAAACAGTTGGAAGTAGATAATGTTCAGCTCTTCCTGGTAAGGAAGACAAGATTCATGTAACAGAACTTCACACAGACTGCATGGTCCACACACACACACACACACACACACACCCCTCAGTCCTCATGTGCAGGGTGTGGTGAGCAGTGGTGGATGTCTAGTGTGCTATAATTGGGTTCTCCGGCTGAGACAGAATAATCCTGTCAGAATCACCCTGTATTTTCTGCTCTAATTGGACTCACCTTTTTATGTCCTGGGTTCTCTCTCTCTCTCTCTCTCTCTCTCTCTCTCTCTCCCTCTCTCTGTCTTTTGTGCTATCTCTTTCTCCCTCTCTACAACACACTTTCCTCTGTCCAAATGACTTTACCCTTTTTCTCTCTCAGTCGTCAGGTCAACTTTGTCTACAGGCGTCTTCATCCGCCTCTGACAGAGCTGCACAAAGTAACTGTCCCTCAGTGGCATGGACTAAACCTGACATGGACTAATTCAGGTCTGACGTGGATTAATCTGGGCATGAACTAATCCGGAGATGGATTAATCTGGACATGGACTAATCTGGACCCACAACGATATAATCATATTTTAATAACTTGAGTCATTTGATATCATTTGTTACCTTTACTGAATAGACCTGTGATAGAACGTGACATCGTAGAATGCTTTTCTAATAAGGAATGTCACTTATGTAGTTTGTCTCTTGTATAGAAGAAGTATTTTAGTTGCGTTAACTATTTTCTCTTGTATCCTTGCCTCTTGTCCTTGCCGTTTAGCTCTATGTTACATTCTTGCTTTAGAAGAGGTCACGGAACGACATGTTAAGAAGTAACTTCTGGTGCAGGCTGTGACTTTAGCGTGCTCCATCAGAGACAATGATCTCCACTTTCAACACTTTCAAGGTAATGAGTTTTAGCAGAGAATAAGGGAGGCAAGGTCAGAGAAAGTCAGGGGAAGCTGGAACGAGAGAGGCTAGTGTGAAGCTGTGCTCTGACTGAGTGGTACTGTAGGTGAACAGCTATTCATTCTGTCTGCGCCCCCTTAGGATTTCATTAAAAGGTTTCAGATTAATAGGTACAGCTTAATTTCGGAATAATATTTCTTTCTGAAAAAAAAAAAATTCAAGGTTCCATTCTTCGTTTTTCCGTTTCTATCTGTGCATGCTGTAACCGTGCAGCTGAATACTTTAGGGTTTATATCTTCCTTTTTACATCGACTGTACACGACTTGAAACGGAAGGAGATTCATCTCACACAAACTGCTTTACACACTTATAGCTCTCACTCCAAATTATACAATGCTTCTCTTTCTTTGGTATTCAATTGATATTATACCAGAGTGCACACAATTTTCTATAACAGCAGCTCTGGCAGTAGAGCAGCTGCAAATCACAGCTGCAGGTAATCGTAATGCACTCATTCGAATATCTCTAATTACTGTTTCTATAGTAACAGCTCATTCACAGGTACGGCGAACGCGCCGCATAAACAGATTAAAAAGATGTGTTTTCTGTACGGAGATGTTTATTGAACATTTATGGAAGGAGTCTCCAGTGCCAGCGCTTTGTAACAGACATATTCAGGACGCATCTTTGCCGTTACTCGGTAACATGACAAGCTGTGTTTTTTTTTGTCTTATTAAGTTCAAGAGAGAGAAAAACATGAGGCTGGGGAGGGAACAAACTTCACAGACATTTCACAACATTAAATGCAACTGTAAACAGATAACAAACAAAGGTAGGAAATCATTCTTTGAATTGTAATTGTTGGCAAATTGCTGTGGTGTAAGAAGAATAAAACACGTGGGGACATGCTGTTATAGGAAAATAATTAACTTGGAGGTGGTAACAGTAGCTCTGTTGTTATTTTACTATAACACCACCACACACAGAGATTTATTCTTTACTTGTTCCTCACCAGTCACACAGGAGGTTATCGTGTACACTGTTAGATAATGAGGTCCAGGTGGAACAACATCCTAATCAGGTCTTCTTTAGAAAGCTCTTATAGATTTCTTAGATCCTGAGGTCCCTGCAAGAAAAAGACCAAACCTATTCCGTGTCTCATACTTTGAATGTCACAGTAGTCATTCTGCTGCTTGGCATGAATATACCAGTGTTTCCAGACTACTCCCCTGTGTACCTACTGCAGAGCAGACGATTTATCACTGAAGCTAGTCCAGGCTTGGATTCTCAGCATTCAGCACCAGAACCATGGAATAATACATCACTAAATGCATAGCCACTATTCTCAGTCAGTCAATAAGACACTACATCACATCCAGAACCATTTCTCCTCATAAAAGTTTCTGATTATGGTTTCCTAGAGCAGCATATAACTGTTTACTTGCAGGGCAACTACAGAATCAGCTGAATCGATGAGTGAAAAACTATACAGGACAAAACAAGTATGTTCTTTGCTCAGTCTTGTGTAACTCCTTGCCTAAGACTAATCCCCTGCTGTATATGGATGAGGGGTACAAAAACTCAATACACCATGACCATGAAAGTTTTCAAATTGTTTTAATCTTGCTGCAGGTTTGGCCATTTTTTTGTGCATATTAAATGTTCTTTTTTTTCCCCCAGTAGCTACATCCTTGACACTTACACACATCCATCCACATCCAAAACACAGATTTAAATAATGAGTGTTTAGCTCAGTTGGCTGCTGATAAGAAGGTCATGCTGTCAAGTTGCCAGTGTGGACCTTTGAGCAAGGCCTTTAATCCTCTCTGCTCCAGAGATGCCCCATCATGCCTGACCCTGCACTCTGACCACAACTTCCTAACAAGCTCAGATTTTCACTGTACTTTAGATGTCTGAGATGCCAAACTGTCATGAATTCTAATTCTGGCTATTTGATTCCCAACATCTACTGGAACACAAGCTCAAGAAGCCCAAGAAGGACTTTAATGTTATCCTCTATGAGTACATTGTGGTATCACAGAACATTCCTAAAAGATCATTATATAATGCCAACCAAGCACATCATTTCAGACTGCTGCTCATGCCGCATCACAGGGCAGCGTAACACACTCTGAGGAACGCACTATCTGCCATCAGAATCAGAAACACTTTATTGCCGGTGAATTGTACTCAGAGCAGTTGGTTTCGTTTTTTTGTGCAAAAAGTTCTAAGGTAGTTGAATGAGAGTTGTTATGAACTGGGGTGGTTGACTAAGTGAATGGAAACTTCCAGAAAGAAGTCGTACCAGTGGCGTGTGGTCCAGGGGATGATGGACCTGTAGAACTCTGCGATACCAGCTTGATTAAGACGTGGCTGCTTGGATGTTTGATGTCAGCAGCTATTTTCACTGCCCTCCTCTTTGCCCTGATGGTGTACAGGCATTTGATTTTGGTGAGTTTACAACTGATGATCTTCTCCACCGAGTGGACCACCTGCTGCAGTCAGGTCTTGCAGATGGAAGAGGCAGAGGTGAACCAGACAACGATGGAGGTAGTGAGCACATGTTCTATGATGGCTGACTAAAATCTTTTCAGGACTGGTTGAGATGCATTGAGCTTCCTGAGCTGGTGTAGAAAGAACAGTCTTGGTTATACGTTCTTGAGGATAGTGGTTATGTTGTTGGCCCATTTCAATGAGCTGGCAATTGTGGTCCATGAGTATCTGAAAGACTCAACCTTGGACACAGCTGAGCTGTTGATTATCAGAGTTTGGCAGGCAGGGGGATGCTTGCAGAAGTCAATCAGCATTTCATCCATCTTGGCAGCATTAAGCTCAAGGCTGTTATGGGCACACCATGCTGTAAGACTTCTGTAGGTAGTCTCATCATTGATGGAGATTAGACCGACTACAGATGTGTCATCTGCAAACTTGATTTTGATGGAGCTCTCTCTAGTGGTGCAGTCATTGGTGTAAAGGGAGTATTGGAGTGGTCAAACAGTGCAGCCCTGTGGTGGTGCTGTGCTGATGGTCATGGAGTCTGAAAGGTAGGGGCCCAACTTGCTTCCATCCTGTCAGGAAATTGGTAATCCACTGACAGGGTATGTTCAGCAGGATGGGTTTGCAGGAAGAATAGTGTTGAAGGCGGAGCTTACATGAACTCAAAGATGCTCACAAGTGATTAATGTCACTGTGATTGACAGGAGAGAGAGAGAGCATGCTCCTTCCACCCAGAGAGCACGGCCATCTTTGGTATCTGTGGCATCGTCTTCTGAAGATAGAGCAAAAGCTTTTCTGATGCACTATTAGGAGGCCCCCTGTTTCCCTTTTGTAAAAAAATTCTTTGAGATCTCTCAAAGGAGGTGATGTGCTGTGTTGTGTACATGGTCAAAACAGTAGGAAGGTCCACCAGGAACAACAAGCTACAGAAAGCAGAACAAAAACCTACTAAATGGACCGAATGAAACCACTGAAACCAAATGACAACGCACACTGCATTCAGTACTTTTATCCATCCAAGTGATGATAAGTGGCAAAAATGTACATTCATAGTTATGGGAGTGGCATAAAGTGCCCCAGAGAACAGGACACTGTAGGAAAGGAAGAATAATTCAGCATGCAAGCTTTGACATGTGGGATGTGAGCGTGTAAGTGATGGTTCCAGCTCAACTGGGATTTAATAAGGCACATATTCCCAGCCTGCAGCGGCCGGGTCTCTCTGGTCACGGTGTCAGCAATATAAGAGAGAACTGGACTCTGAGGCGGAGTGACAGAGAGAGAGAGAGAGAGAGAGAGAGAGAGAGAGAGAGATAGTAAAACTCCTCTCACCACGCTGTCCTAGTCATGGTTTAGAGTCCTCTTTATAATGTATTACTTAGAGCAATCCAAATATGATACACAAATATAACCATGAAACGAATCCTTGGGAGGAATTCACATATTTCTAATAAGTTTACTTTTCTTCTTCATTCTCTGCTTTAGTTTAAGAGCATATACGAGTCTGTGGATTTAATTAAAGTGTACTTTAGAGCTTATAAGAGAAGCATTGCCACTGCAAACCGTGACATTATTGTAAAAGAAATCTTTTACACAACTCTATCCATACTCAAGCTCAGTTTACTCATTATCCTCTGAGCGCATTGATTTAGTATCGTGTATGTGCATGACTAACTATATCAGGCAGAAGGCAAGATCTATCTCGGGTATTTCAACAGTGATGTAAAAAAAAGGCTAGTGTGGATAAAAAAATCATGATGGCATTCCAGGAGCATGAGATATATTTTCTAAAAAGTGTGTCTGAATGCGTTTTTTAAAAGTCCTTTCATTCTTTTCATTCTTGCTAACGCAGCACATCTTAGCCATGCACTCGACTCCAGAACTCTCCATCAATCTTCATTTTATCCCTTATTTCATTAATTAGCTTTTACAGCTATTATGCACATTTATTTAACATTTCTATTTTGATCTTTGTCTGTAATCAAGAGGTATGCTGCTGAATTGGCGTCCATCATCAAGTCTCCTGCCCGTCTGCTCACTACTTGCTGGTCCACTTTAGTTCTTAGGAACACGTGAAGATTTTTGCTTTGACAATAAAGCTTTTAGTCACACTCCTACATGTGCGTGTGTGTGTGTGTATGTGTGTGTGTGTGTGTGCGTGAGTGAATGATCCTTGTGCTCGTCCCCACTGGCTCCTGAATGATCCTTCTGTGTAGCTTTCATTAGCTGATGAGTGCTAGAGGGCTGCTAGCGTGGGTGGCTAATGCTAATCCTGCATAGCAAAGAGGAGGATGCGTGGGAAATCCTATTTTCTCTGTGTGTGACCTCACCACTCTCGAAATGCACAAGGGACAATGTGGGTGAGCTCAGAGTGGATCATTAATAAATAAATTATTTTTAAAAAACATGTTTTTTTTTCTCCTTTTCTAGTGCCTGAATGTTTGGGGCTAGTTTCAGGTCTTTGAGATGTAGTCCGGCTGGAATTTTATTTATTATTTTTTTTTACTGAGACCTGGACCCCAATTTCTATCAGGACAAGATGGTTCCTGAGAAGCTGACCTGATTATAGATGCTGTTGTAGCCCTATTGCAGAGATCTATGGCTTCCTGGAAGATGTGGCACATTAAAAAAAAGTTATTTGGTATTTTAATTAATTTGCTAATGTAAAATCAGCAGTGGAATACAGCCTTCTGTTTCCATGCCGAGTGTTGATTAACATGAACGAGTGGAAGGCCAGGATTCTTTGGGATTGGGAATAGAACTCTCAATCTCCCAATGATAGGACAAATGCTCTCCAGCTGTGCCACTCGGGAGCTGTGAATGCATTCGCTTTGCCTCTTAAAGCCCTCGCTCCTTCATGGAGATATCGCGTTGCAGAAGAGCTTGAGGCTAATCCTGGCACCAGGCTCCGGTTCTGAGGAGATCTTTATCTCTAAGCTTATTAAGCAGAACTCTAAACTCATTAACGTGATAAGCAGGTTTATCACTCAACCGTCTACAGTAATTCAGAATCTGGAGGAGGAAGATGATACCGGCCTCGATATCAGCCCTCCAGTTCCTCCTTCTGTCTCTCTCGTCCATTAGTGTGTAACGGGAGATGCTGAAGAAGTGATGCTGTACTGAGTGCTTGGTAATAGTTTTAGGTGTGTGAGCTCGGTGAGGCCAGTCTCGGCACTAGCGTGTCAGCTTCAGCATGTTTTTCGAGCACTCCTCTTCGGCGACGGTGCCCATTTCAAAATGCCAACGGCAACGGCGCCGGTCTACGGCAGAAACAGTCAAAAGGCTGTTTAGGGTAAGTTGCTTTGAAATCGCTGTGCCTTCTATCCATTAGCCAAATCAGAGTACCAAGAATTAGCATGATCAGTCAAATTAGTTACAATTAGCCAACATGTCATGCTTTATATACATTAATCACTCCATCCCTGAGGATGTTATTGATTTCTAACACTAATGTACGATCATCTCGTATTCATTGCTGTAGCTACAGTTCCACTGTGGTGAACTTGGGTGGAGATGCTCAGTGTTTCGTCATGGTTTATATCCTGTGTTGGAGGTTGATGCACTGGTAGTGCATTTTTCAGTACTGAGAAAGTGGTTCAACATCAGTGATTTTTGAATACGGTGGTGTGGAAAGCTTGCTTGCTATGACTTCATCATGGAGCGTTGTACTACACATGATGTAGAGCTGAGTCAAAAAGTGTTTGTTTTGGAAAATAAATGTACTCTAGCTTCTTATTTCTTTTTTACTGTTCCTTTTATCGATACACTTAGCATGGGTTTATGGTTATCCATGTTTTGTTTTTTTCCCATGTTTATCTAGCTCCAGTTAAAACAGTTATTAGCTAACTGACTGCTCACTGGTTAAACATTTTAGACCCACATTCCATAACATTTCACAATTCATTTCATATTCTGTGAATTTACATTCATTGACTCGTACTGAGGGGGTTTCCAGGATGTTCAGTGCGAGCAGACTGTGAATAAGAGTCCGGGGATGAGCAACAGGACAGTCTTTATGATTTCAGCAGCAGTGCTTAGTTACAACCCTACACAATCATAACATCTCATTCACAAGGACACGTACAGCAGACGCTCCACATAAACGGATAAAAAAAAAGTGTAATTGTTGATATGGTGAAGTTTTCTGTAAGGAGATGTTTATTTAACATTTATGGAAGGAGTCTCCAGTGTCAGCACTTTGTAACAATCAGAGGTCAAGCTGTAACTTTCGAAATCTTCAGGACAGAGGAGTTTATACGTTGCGGTTTCTCAGTAACATGACAAGCTGTGTTTTATGACGTATTAACCGAGAGAGAGAGAGAGAGAATAAAAAGAGAGGCTGGGTGAGAGAATGACTGTTTATAGCTGCTATAACGTAAGTGATGAGAAATTTTCACAGCATTAAATATAACTATAATTGGATAAAAGCATGACATGATAAAGAATTTGAATCTTTGTCAAACTGCTGTGGTATAAGAGGAATAAAACTCTAGGGGAAAGAACAGGAACTAACTTATCAGTTATGTAGGAAAACATTAAATGTAACTATAAACGAATATAAAGTATGACATGTCATATTTGCATTTGTAAAAAAAGAAGCTGTAATCAATGGCAAATTGCTGTGGCATAAGAGGGGAAAAAAATGCTTCCTGATATGCTGTTATAGGAAAATAATCCTCTTCGAGCATCGCACCACCCTGTCAGGGATGATTTACACCAAAATATCATGATATAAATTTTGGTTAAGGTCAGCTGTGACATTTCAAATCAGTGGGGAAGAAAAAGCGCTGCAGGATTGTTCGATACTCCCTGAAGCAGACCCGCTGAAACAGACAGAATGGACCATCGTGCAGCCTGAACACGCCACTGAAACACTGTCTGAATACAGATTAAATCCGTCAAGCCATCAGCTTACTGTACCTTTATGTTCTGTCCTTGCCCCATCTCCTCCAATACATTTTCTCCTTGTTCATATAAAGCTACCAGTTTGTGAAGCTCCTCCTCTAAATTCCCGCTGCACTCTGTAGCGGGACACTGTGTCAGAGCGCCTCTGCTTTTATTTGATTTACATTTGCTCAAATGGATGATGCATTTATTCAAAGTGATTTGCAGAAGAGACAGAATAAAAGCAGCCGAGGGGTAACAGTCCTGCTCAATCACTCACCCAGGGCAGTTTGTGCATCCTGGGGTTTGAACTCACAACCTTCTGATGAGTAGCCGAAAGCCTGAAGCAGTGAGTCCTCAGTCCTCCAGCGTTCCCCTCACTGCTGTTCCTGTTCCTGTTCCTCTGCCTCCTGCTGTATGAATGAGGAGGTGGCTGTATAGGGAGCTGAATCGACCCCTCGCGTCTTTCACATCCTGCTACTGAGCCTGTCTTTGTGCCACACTGAGTCATTCTTCAGTTGGAAATGCTGCTGTCGCGTCGTAATTGTCTCTTCGTGACCTGCTACAGAGAACCGACTTTCTCAAGAACAAGTTTTCTTTTTTTGAGAAAATGTAGAAAAGTGTTTTACATGTTCTTAAAAATGTTTCAAGATTCTTCAAATGTTTTTTTAAACAACGTGGTTCTTGTTGAAGCCTCCATTTGATCCAAAAACTCCACTATCAATTGTTACTGCATTAGAAATATATATATATATATATATATATAACTTTTTCCAAATTATATTTCTTAAACCAAGCTCCATGATTCTTCACAAACATTTTTTTATTAGTTTTTTATTTATTTTTTTCAATTATTTTTTTTTAAATGTAATAGCTCATTAAAGCACATTGTTCTTTTTATTGGACTCAGACATTTAAGCAGCATTTATATTAACCTCCAAAGTACAAAAGTCCATCAACATTCCATTATTCTTCACAGAAAAAGTTTATTTAGTTATTGATTGCTTGGTTGCTGTTTCTTGTTAGTGGACTCAGACTTTTGGACCCGACAATAACTTTAAAAAAAAAAGAACTTATACCGACATTCATTAGGTCTAAAAGTCTACTGTCAACTATTTTTTTTTTCTTTTTTAAATGTGGGATTTTCTTTTCTTTTTTTCTTTTCAAAAGTATATTTCTTAAGCAATATTCCATGACTGTTCATAAATTCTTTATAAATGTCCATTACTCTGAATAGTTCCTGAATAGAGATACACTTTATCACAGATAATAATTTCATTTTACCTCATTAATTCATTTCAATTTGGTCAGAACAGTATAGACATTAAAGCTAATGCTGCTATTAATGCTAATATTAGCAGCATTAGCATTAATGTCTGTACTGTTCTGACCAAATTGAAATGAATTATTGAATTATGACCACAGGGTCATTTTTCCAATCGTATGCTACCAGCTTCCATTCAGTGTTTTATGTTTATTTTATAGAATAGTTTAGTCCAAGATGAAGCTAAATCTGTGAGATTCTAGACCCCACAAATTCCTCCTCTCAGTATGTGTTGCGGTTCCCATCACAGCGAGTGTGACTTGCGCGTCATGTGGCTTGCTCAGTTCTCCATATGCTTTTGCTCTTGTCTTGGTCTCATTTTCTCTTCGCCTGTTAGTTCACTGGTTTTGTGGGTTCAGACTTTTAGCTGTGTCACTCGTTTATTGTCATTTGCCACTTTATGTTCTTGGACGTTCCACGTTCTTGTCTCTCGCTTTCTTTCATGGTTGTTTTTCCTATTATTCCTAGTATCCTCGTTATTTATAAATATCTGTTAATTATCTGTTAAATATCTGTTAATATCTTGGGGACATTATTTGCAGATCTTTGGCATGGACACCTGGTTTTAGAGTGGACTGATAATGAGGACGTTGTAGATGTTACTCCTGTAATGCGCCATGCTGAAACTTTTTTTAGTGCTGATGTGAGGCAGTAGATATGTTCTGACCTCTGTCCTCAGGACTGCAGGATGGTCCTGTCCTCCTCTCCTATAATTTACACCCATCTTTTTCTAACAAGTCTTTTTCTGTGTGGACTCTGACCTCACAGTGTGTCCTGCCGACTTCTCGTGCCACCCCCTGAAGCTGCCTTCCTCAGGTCATTAGTCTTCCTTCACTAGCTCCATCTCCCTCACTGCTCTCCTCAGGTTTTCACTCGTGGGAGGGCTGTTGTTATTTTTCCTGCAGCAGCAGTAGCTCATTTCCACACCTCGGTTCTGCCAGCACAGTTGTTTTGACCCCATAATGGAAGTGAAAAGTAGAATTGAAGTCATATCATGGCAGGGTGCCTTGCCCTGAACTGGGTTAAACCACGCAGGCGTGTGACACGGCACAGAGAAGTCTCAGCAGGAAATAACCTCCAGATACAAGAGGTTTGAGTTGATTGGGAAGAAAGCCAGTGACCAATGTTACTTAAACAGCATGGCTTATATTTACATTTTATTTCCACAAAAGCATGTTTCCAATATCCATTCACTCAGCTATTTATTTATATAGAAATATCTGATAGCCTAGAACGTTCTGTCATTTCCTTTTTTATTATTTTATTAGAAAAGAACCACAGTGACCTAAACACAATACTGGCTTAATAGCATTTAATAACATAGAGTAATGAGTAAGGAATAAAACAGTGTGTGGTGCTGTTATAGGAAAATAATCAACAACTGGGTGGGGTGATGAAGGAGTGTTACTGTTAACACCCCAAAGTTGATTAGTTAGCTATAATAACACATTCACTAGTTTCATTCCTCTTATACCACAGCAATTTAACAAACATTTTTTTTTTATCATGTCATGCTTTTATCCATTTATAGTTACATTTAAAGTTATGCAACGTTCTCATCCCTTACGTGATAGCAGCTGTAAACAGTCATTCGCTCACCAGCCTCTCTTTTGTTCTCTCATCAGGTTAATAACGCTAAAAGGCAGCTTGTCATGTTAGTGAGAAACCACAACATTTCAACTCCTCTGTCCTGAAGATGTCAGAAAACGTAAAGTCACAGCTCTACCTCTGACTGTAACAAAGCGCTGACACTGGAGCCTCCTTCCATACACGTTAAATAAACATCTCCTTACAGAAAACGTCACCGTATCAGTGATTACACAGGTTTTTTTAACCGGTTTATGTGGAGCGTCTGCTGTACACGTCCCTGTAAATGAGCTGTTGCTATAGAAACGATAACGAGTGTATTGATCTGCAGCTGCATTATGGTCTGTCTGTCCCTCTGTGTGTCTCCTGTGCTGCGTCCTCGGTGTCGCCCCTCAGGGAGTCTGATCCGTGACTGGGGACGTGTCCTGTGTCTTCACGTCACCCCCTCTGCTGATTATCTGACTGCTCTTGTCTCCTGCCCTCGTGTGTTCAGCATATGGCCATGTCTGATGGCATTTATCTCTACGTTAGGTGACGTTAGACGTGAAGGAGTGTGTTCTGTAGGGCAGTTGCTCATCGTCCGGTCACGCATTTCCTCATCGCTGTGCATTTTCCCAGCATGGACGTGTCTTTTTCTTGCCGTGCTGTCACCACTCTTCATCAGCACTGTCTTTACTGCATTTCTTACTTGAGGATGCTGTACAAATAATTACCGATATTTCAATCACATATCACATTAAAATGAGACCCTAGCAGTACCTGGCTTTGTTGTCTACTGTCAGCTGTTTTTTGTTTGTTTGTTTGTTTGATTTTTAGCAACATTGATTGCTGTTTTATGTTTTATTCAGATCTCCAGGCTCTAGTATGTCTTCATTGTTTTTTAAAAAGCAGTTCATCGTTCATGCTCTCCAATCTGATGTTCATGCAGATGGAATAGTCCACTTTATTTTGTGACAGTTTTATCGTATTCTAGGTTATATGAAGAGCAATAAACCAGTATTTAGTGTCTGTTAAAGCAATATGTAGGTGATAGACGCAAGAAGTACCAATCTTAGACCAGGACTGCCTGGAGCATTATAAATACCAAATGGCATTATGTGGAATGCAAAATGTGAATGACGCACTACGGATTTATTCAGTGTTATTCATTATTGTGTCTTTTCCTGATGTTGATCAGGGCTTGGTGTTGTCAAATGGAGCAGTGTATCTGAGCAATGATTAACTGATATCTATCAGAGTGTCATTTGGCAGTTTGTCAGGTCTGACTGCCTTTTTTGCAAACTTACTGTATACCAAGTAAAGCCTCCATACAGCATGTTGTTCGGTGAAGAGAGAGTGTGTGACCACAATCGAATCCCTTAGGGAGTAAGAGTTTTAAGCTTCAGGGACTGAGAAGCCAGATGGAGGCAGAATTTAGTGAGGTTATTTTGTGTGTGTGTGTGTGTGTGTGTGTGTGTGTGTGTGTGTGCGCGCGTGCACGCGCAGTGCATCGGGATTGCAATGTATTGCGAGATGTTGAGTTCATTAGTGACATGAGTTTGAATCTCATGGGACAAAGGCCATGTCACAGGTTGGTGTACAGTATATTGTTTTTTACTGTTTATTCCACAGAGCTGCTGAGTTCTGGATTCTGATTGGTCAGAAGGTGTTGATGAATTTTCTCTGACAGCAGCTCTGACAGTAGTGCATTAGGTGGTGTTAGCAGGGTTTGAGCTTCTTCTCTCAGCTGGCGTGTTGAGTCACGGTTAAACATAGTTGTGCTTTATAGCAGCTCTAGAGGGAGAGAAGTCTGATGATGAGATTCATTTCCATTCATCAGCAAACGTGGGTTTATTGATTGGTTTCAGTTTTGGTCTAATTGCTCTAATTTTGTGATGTACAAATGAAACCAAGATTAATCATTACTGAGCTTTTTCACCTTCAATATAGCAACCAACAGGTTGAAAACAAATAAAAAAAGTAACTGAAAACAAATAAAAAAAAGTGGAATAGAGTTTTTTGGGGAAAAACCTTGTTTATATCTTCTAATACTTTATTAAAGCTTAATATACAGCACTCGGTGTTTTCTGGGTAAGAGTCTACCAACTTAGCAAATCCTGATTTGGCAATTCCACAGGTTTTTGATAGGATTTAGGTCTGGGCTCAGACTGAGGCATTCCAAAATGTTGTTGTTCTTCTTCTGAAGCCGTTTCTTTGTTGAATTGGATTCGTGCTTTGGGTCATTATCGTGCTGGAAGGTGAAATTTTTCTTCATCTTCAGCTGTCTAACAGATACCTGCAGGTCTTATATCAAAATAGATCGGTGCCTGTAGCTATCCATGATTCTCTCTATCTTGACTAGAGCCCCAGTCCCAGCTGAAAAGACGTAGCCCTATAGCATGATGCTGCCACCACCATGCTTCACTGTGGTGTTCTTTGGTTGAAAAGCTGTCTTGTTTATATCTTTTAGAATTATTGCCAAAAGGTTCTACCTTGCTCTCATCAGACAAGAGCACATTTTGCTCCTCGGTTTGGGGTGATTTAGGTGTTTTTAGTATAAGAAAGGGCCTCCATATTGCCAGCCTTCTTGGCAGCCTCCCTGGTAAGTTTTCTCCTCGTCTTTTCATCAATTTTGGAAGGACATCCTGTTCTTATTAATCTCACTGTGAAGCCCCATTTTCTCTACTTGTTGATGATGGCCTTCACAGTGTTCCATAGTACATTTAATGTAATTATTTAATTAATAATTATTTTGTACCCCTGTTCTGGAACATCCTGTACATGTACAGGTGATCTTTATTTGAGGTTAATCAGAATCACTTCAATGATGACAGGTGTATGATAATTACTTGAATGTGATTGGTTAATTCTGAGCATGCTCACGTGGCCATTAAGGCCATGTGTACACTTGTACAACCAGGTTATTGTAAGTTTTTTTTCTTTTTTCTTTTTTCCCCAAAACATTTCTATTTGTTTCTCACTGTTGGTTTCTGTATCATATTAAATGTGTATAAAGATCTGACATTTTCAATCTTGGTTTCATGCTTTACATCATAAAATCCTGTCATTTTAACAGGGGTGTGTGGATTTTTATATCCACTGTAGTTTCCGTATTTTATGTGTTTGCGAAATCTTGTCACAGATTGTGAGCCTTTACAAAAGAAGGACAAATCTAGAATGGAGATATCCCTTTAGTCTGTCCCAGTTTGTCTAAACATCAACAATGGATCTGGGATTCTCTAAATTCTGCTTTGGTCTTTGGATTAGACTGGGCATCAGATTATCTAAATTCTGGACTGGGTTTAGGACTAGTCCCAGGATTTGGTTTAGATTGGACATTGGAGTGTCTAATGTCTGGAATGGATTTGAGACTGGTGATGAGATTTGGCTTAAATTGAGCCACAGATTGTCTAAATTCTGGTTTGGGTTTATTACTAGTACTGGGATTCGGTTTAGATTGGTTCCTATCTTAAGTCTATATTTAGTCTGGGTTTGGGACTAGACGTGAGATTGTGGAAATTCTGGTCCAGATTTGGAACTGGGACTGGAATTTGTTTTAGATTGGGCCTGTGTTTGTCTAAATTCTTGTCCAGGTTTGTTTGCTTTAACGCAGAAGAAGACCAGGGATTGAAGAGTGTTCATTATTGTGTGATCTAAGTAAAACATGTCTGCAGTCAGAAAAGTGGTGACTGCTTGTGAATTCCTCAGTTAATTGATTCTGCACCTTGCTATGGCACTTTATTTAACACATGGAGGCCTGGGACAGTAAATATACAGAGAGCATCCTATACATTTTGACTTTCTCTGTTTTGTGTGCATGTGCTTTTATCGCTCTGAAATGTGGATAGAAGTGTTTCTGGGATGTGTTGGGAATTGCCCTGACCCCATGTCTCGGATGTCTCAGCTACAGGACATGAGCAGATGTTTTCAGCTTGGGTAATTACAGCAGGCCTGTATGAGTCAGGAAGAGTCTCAACCTCATGACCTCCTACAAGACCCACATTTAGGTCCTGACCCCAAATCATCCAGCGTTTAGTCCATCTGATCCCTGCCTTGATTTGACTCAGAAATCCAATTCTTACTCAGTCTGTAAGAATCAATTTTTTTCTTCAGACAAAGCTTCTCATTTTTGTCATTTCTATCACTGTGTGCTTATGAGTGAGGCGTTCTCTCGACATGCTCTGCTCATTACCACTTAAACTGTCAGAGCTAATGAAAAATGAGAAAGTCATCACTGTCTCCTGATTTTTTTTATTGTTTGATGGGCTTTTTTTTTCTTTTTTCCATTTTTTTTCAAACTCCCCTTCCTATATCTCCTTTATATTTGTGAAAATCCTTTTTCTAACAGCTTTTCTTTCTATTTTATGAGAAAGGGACTTTGATACCCAAGGGAATCATTTTGTTCTAAAAGGAAGGAGCTGTAGCTGAGAAGGTGGAGAAGGTAATTGGGAGGATCTGGCTGTATTCAAGCTTTGTCACCTGTGCAGGACAGAATTACACCATGTTCCTCTGCCATCCTCTTCCTAATCCACCTGATTACTCTCTCATTAACTCGGCTAAAGATGCCACCCTGCTGTTTCTTCACTATCACACAAAAGCTACCAAAAGATGGGTAGCAAAAGATGGTGAAGGCAAAAGTGCTTCCTCAGAGACCGGTAACAGTGAGGACTTAATATTGAAACTGTGCACATCAGTATTCAGACATCAGATGTAACTACAGACTTAAGAACTACTCAGAAGTCAGGAGAGCATTACACCCAGAGTGGACTTTGAGTAAAACTGTCACAGTTACGCACGATTCTGATCATGAACTTCAGCACATGTTTGTTGCATGATGTCAGCTCAAGCAGGAGCAGTATTGAGTCTAGTATTAAGTCTGATATAACTGCAATATGTCATGCTGAAATTTATGTCTTGGCTATGAATAAAGTCAATAAAACTATAGAAAGCCAATTGAGAACAAAATTAAAAACATAAACATAAATCTATTGATTAATTAATATTATCCCTTTCATGTCCACGAAAAGGCTTTTTTCACACAGATGACTTTGGATGAGACAGATCTTGATTGTTTTTTTCGATTTTTTATCTCTAAGAATTTTTTTTTTTTGATAAAATCATGAATTAGCTTAAAGTAAGCTGTAAGATGAGTGCTGGGCAGCTTACCATTCAGCAGCTCAAGCACCCAGAGAGCAACACCATTTATCTTTTGGATTCTTGGTCATGTGGATCTGAACTTGTATAGTAGTGTCATTCTCAAAATGTGGAGACTTTCTGACCAGCAAAATTATGAATTATGTTTTCATATTATTTTGGAAATTGCAATAGTAATGACATTCTTTTTGAATAAGTTATATCTTTAATGTGGTGACATGATTGTAAAATACAAGGTTTTTAAAATAGCTAACACCAGTGATAAGAAATGCAGGGACATAGGTCCTTTTTTATATTATTTATA
Source organism: Pangasius larnaudii (assembly GCA_037576815.1). NCBI lineage: Eukaryota > Metazoa > Chordata > Actinopteri > Siluriformes > Pangasiidae > Pangasius > Pangasius larnaudii. Next base: position 30,574,012 of record CM074916.1, read on the forward strand.
TTATTTTATTCTGCTAAATTTAAATATTTAATAGACCTCACACTTATTATCAGCCTGTGACAAAATACAAAGGAATATTTTAAGTGTCTGCAAAAGCAGAACAACTGGCTTGCTGGACAAACTAAAATAAATACTTAAATAACTACACAATAATAAAAATCCAATTTTTTTTACTGCATAGGAACTTTTAAAGTTATACAATGATGTCTGTTATGTTCATTTTTTTTTTTTACTATTTTATGACCAATAAGTTAAGGAACTTCTGAGAATTAGAATGACACTGGTGCACATGTGAAAATAACAAATATATATATATATATATTATATTATATATACACCCATCCAAATGATCAGAATCAGGTGTCCTAATCACTTGGCCTGGCCACAGGTGTATAAAATCAAGCACTTAGGC
>CM074916.1:30574523-30594523 GCA_037576815.1 Pangasius larnaudii
ATTGGATGTCACTTAATTTAATTTGTGACCTCACACTTTTTGTAATATAGTATATATATATATATATATATATATATATATATATATATATATATATATATATATAATAAAAAGCAAGAATCCAAATTGAATTGGATTTGTCCTGGATTCCCCCTGGTTGTATCCTACTAGAGCTGTATCAAGCATGTCCCGCTGGACAGAGACCCCAGGGTAGACCCAGGAACCACTTCAGAGATTATATCTTACAGCTGGCTTGGGAACATCTGTCAATCCCCACAGGAGGAACTGCGATCTGCAGCATGGGATAGAGAAGTCTGGAAGGACCTTCTGAGCAGGAAAAACTGAGAGAAAATGAAATAAAAAGAAGAATGTAATGTAATATGCATTTTTTCTTTGCAACGGTGCCCTTGAAATCAATGCAATGCTGCAGTATTAGAAAACCAATTTCTAGTAGCTTTCACAGACGTGAAATGTGCTGTGCTTCCAATTAGCCACAATGAGGACATGCTAATAAAATCAACGTCAACCAAGCCCACTCTGTTCAATGAGGCAAGTCACAGCCGTGAAAAGCCTGGCCTGAATTTCTTTCAGAGTTAACCTCTGGTGTGTATAGTGAACAAGACAATATCCACAAAGTGTTGAAATTAAAGAGCATAAAATGGTTAAAGGCAGCTCTCTCATCCTCAGTCAATACACTGCTATTTAAACTATAAACACAAAAGAATGTTGTGTTATGTGTGATAGCAGAGCATACAGCAGTGAGCTAGGGCAATTATCTCTCCAGCCGAGTGTGGAAATTAACAACAACTCTGAAAGGTTTAATCAAGAAAAAGAGAAGCAAGCGGTAGTGTTCATGTTGAGATGTAAAATACTCACCTGAGTTGCTCAGTAATTAAAGAAGTTCTAATTACTGTATTCTCAATTTGTGCAAACCAGCTAAACTCTAATTTTATATGTTGTTATTATCTTATTATTGTGTGCGGTGTTCAGAGCTCAGTGCACAGAGAATAAGCACTGATTAAACACATCAACTTGAACACGCTGTGGGAGAAAAAGAATATTTTGTGATGCCCGAGGGTATAATGAACAGTCATCTCACCCTCTTCACAGTAATACTGGAGACCTGCTGTTAACCAGGCCTTCCATATGAGTCATGCTACTTTCTAAATGTCAAGCACTTGGTTCTGTACCTATTTTCATGCTCTGTGCAAAGATGGAGTCATGTTCATTTCAGGAAGTAACATATTATTCTGCATGAATATCTGAATCAAAAAATCAGGAAGCTCTGCTCCTGGAGCGAATTTATTTTACAAGTAGTGGTCATCCCCGTCTCAGGCAAACTGTAGGTGTGTTTAAACAGAAGGAAGCTGCTTTAATGAGAACCATTTGAACTGAAAAAGAACCTCGACTGGTGTCATATTCGGGTCTCTATTTAGAGCCATTGTATGCCATTAGTTTTGCACATTATACATGTGACATATTTCTTTACTACTGCTTACTAATTTATCTCAGGATGGAACCAAACTAGTGGTACTTACTATTCTGATGCCTTGGGATTTGTTTGAAGAAGAATGGGCTGTTTCTAGACTGAAACATATCAGCTATATTTATATACAAATATTACAAGGTCTTTATATTTGTTTTTTTTTTAAACAAATGTTCATGTCTCATAATCAAAACCACTCTCAATCACAGATCCATTCCTGAGCCTTGACCCAAATGTAGACCCACATCTAGCCATGTCTCAAGTAGAGACATGAATTATTAGACCAAATCCCAGGACCGAGCCCAAACCCAGACTAGGATTTAGATAATCCTAATATCTAGCTAAACCAATCTGGTACCTTTAACCTAAACAGTCAATCCAGCTGCACTCCCAAGCCCACCCAGACCCAAATATCAATCCAAACCCAAAGTCTACTGTCAATCCCAGACCCTGAAACAGTCAGTTCTCCTGCTACATTTTTTCTCTTATATGCAACAAGACAGTAGCCCAGGCTGGTCAGTGGAGCCTCATATGAGGTGATTTTTTAGGACATTCAGCACACCAAAAGCAACTGACATCTGTCCTGAGCAACAGAGCAGGAGAAACAAGCAGTTTGCCTTGGCTTTGCCAGGCTTGCCCAAAACCCAGCTTTCAGTAAAGCCCAAGGAGAGCCTGAAACTGGGTGCATCAGAAATTGGAAGCTGTTTTCATCCATATACCTCCAAGCTGTGTACAAACATGAGGCCCAGGTTTTTGATAGCTTTCCTAATTCAGTACACAACCACTGTGTATTGAAACACAGCCCCCTTTATCATGCTGGACTCTACCAACCTGTTGGATTTTATAGTTTGGGGAATGGGGGATATCCCTGTCTTATTAAAAGCAACAAGTTACAGATGAGAATCACAAACTACTCAGCATCTACCACTCAAAATCTTGTACTGTCATCGAGATGGCTTTTGGGATAATGAATAGCCAGTGATGATTAATTTTCTTGCAGGCACTTTGTGTCAGTAGTGGTAGCTTCATGTGCCATCCTCTACAAGATACACCTGTGAGCCAGGTATGAATGCCCACCTGTGGAACATGAGGTTTAAGCTCACAAAATGAAAAAGGAGTCCCAGACACAGCAAAAGGAAATGCTCTGAGAGAAGTGTGTGATGAGGTGTTAGCTGGAGCAAAAATTATTTTCACACCATAGTGTGCCAAAATTAATAGCTAGCTAGCTGGCTGGCTGGCTGGCTGGCTGGCTGGCTGGCTGAATGAATGAATGAATGAATGAATGAATGAATGATGGGGGCAGACGTGGCCTAACGGTTAGAGAGTTGGCCTTGGAACCTGAAGGTCACGGGTTCTAGTCTTAGGCCAGCAGGGATTGTAGGTGGGGGATGTGAATGACCGGCGCTCTCTTTCACCCTCAATACTCACTGAGGCGAAACCCTTGGCTCCAATCCCCCAACTGCACCCCGGGAACCACAGCAAAAAAGTCTGCCCACTGCTCTGGGTGTGTGTGCACTTGGATGGGTTAAATGCAGAGCACAAATTTCGAGTATGAGTCACCACACTTCACTTCCCTTAACCAATTTAGCTACAATTAGTGTATTAATAGTTCACCTAATAGTCAAGGTATTGTTATTGAAAGAATTCATGTTTTTTTTTTATTTAAAAAAATAATTTTGGATAAATATTGACACACAGAGTTGCCTTCCTACATAGAACACTGCTATCCAATTGAAACAAATTATTTATGTTTGAAAAATGTGGCCTTGTAGAAATAGAGGGATAGATAGACAGACAAAAAATGTTGAGAGAGGTTTATGCAGGTTGATGTTTGCATTTTGGTCTCTGACTGAGTTTAGGTCTAAATTTGCAGTCTGTAGATGGACTGTACTTATGGGTTTGGAACTGGGCATAAGTTGGAGTTCATTTTGTGTGTGTGTGTGTGTGTACTTGGGACTAGACCTAGAGCTGAGCTAGGCTTGTGTTTGGGACCCAAACTGGGGCTGGGTTTGTGGATGAGGGGGATTGAGCTTGGGATTGAGTCTATATTTGGGTCTGGGTTTCAGATTGGTCCTTGGATTTGGTTTAGATTTTTGTCTTTATTTGGGACCAGAGGTAGGTATTGATTTGGATCTGGGTGCAAGAATGCATCAGGATGGACTGTAGTTTTGGTTCTGGGCTCAAGAATAAGCCTGAGATTGTTTGGTTTCGGTCTTTAGGTCTGGTTTTGGGTCTGGACTTGGATGCATTTGGACGGACTGTAGTTTTGGTTATGGGTTCAGAATTGGGTCTGAGGTTGTCTAGATTCTGGTCTGGGTTGGCACTTATCCTGGGATTTGTTTGGGTTGGGCCACAGATTCTGGTCTGGGTTTGGGATTGGCCCTGGAATGTGGCTTAGATGTTTCTGTTTATTTGGGACTGGATCTGGGTTTTGACTTGGATCTGGGCTCATGAATGCATCTGATTAGACTCCAGTCTGGATTCTGGGCTCAGGATTGGGTCTAAGGTTATCTAAATTCCAGTCTGGGTTTGGGCTTAGTCCTGAAATTTGTTTTAGATTTTTGTCTGTATTAGAGGATGGGCTAAACACCGGTCTGATTTTGGGTTTGGGCTCAGGAATAGACCTGGATTTGACAGCAGATTTAGGCAGGTTTGTGTCTATAATTGATTTATTGGCAGCACTTGGTGTTAGGTTTGGATGGGAGACTGCAGCTGTTGAAGTGTAATTGCAGTAAGGGGAAGCTGTGTAGGTCTGTTGATGAGGCAGAGCCACAGATAAACCTGTTACTGCTGTCAGCTGTTTGTGTGGCACAAGGCTTTCTTTAGGCATAAAGGACTCACACAGCATGGTTGCTCCATTCATGACTAGTGTGGGATTTAGGACAATGTGTGTAAAGACACTTGCACATCTATTAGTCTGTTCGCCAAGAATAATTCTTTTGGTTTATTTGCTGTTTGGTTTTATTTAGTTTTAAATTGCACATCATTAAACAAAGCAAAAAGCAAAAATGTCTGAGAGACACAAAATACTTTTATTCACTGGTTTTGAAATACAGTGACAGAATAAACTAAACAGAGAGCTTTACCAAGAGCACATAGAAATCACATCCAGCATTTATTTTCTCTTTATATTCATCAGGCTAAATCTCCACAACACATGGCAAACCACAGAGTATGCGAGCTTGTAGGCTTGTGAAGATAGTTTTCATGCAACCCTCACAGTGTATCATCTCTTCAGTATGCTGAGGACTTTATTGTGTCTGTCTGCAGTTATTCAGCTGTTTATAGTGTATTTCATGAGGAACAAAACTGAGGTCATGGGCCACAGTAAGATTTACATTTATGGCATTTGGCAGATGCCTTTATCCAGAGCGACTTACATTTATCTCATTTACACAACTGAGCAGTTGAGGGTGAAGGGCCTCGCTCAAGGGCCCAGCAGTGGCAGCTTGGGGGTACTGAGTATTGGACTCATGACCTCCTGATTAGTAGTCCAATGTCTTAACCACTGAGCTACCACTGCCCGCTAGATCACTCAAGCTCACCCAAAAACACAGTGTATTAGTAGATAATAAATTCACAGATAAAACCAGCACACCTGCTGTAGCAACATTGTTTTTGGTAAACACTAAGGTATTCATTGTTGGCGTATGTTAAAAGAAAAGTTCAGACCTACGATATGACTCAGTCCATATTATAAGTACAGTCTGTGGGTCAGAGTTGACTCATGCTGTTATTTATATAAATGACTGAAGGCCTACAGCTAATCCACGGACTCTATAGACTCAGGAAGCGCATGTTAAAAATATCCAAACCCCCGTGTTCCTCACAAGCTGATGGCTGGTAAATAAATGGAGGTGAGAGCGGTGACAGCAGTGTGGGTTTCCTGTTACTGCACTGTCACGCTGCGAGATTCCGAGCTGAACTGGTAGCAGGTGACAGGTGAGATGGGAAACTGCTTCTAGCATAGCGTAATGTGCAGCATTTTTCTTCTGAGAATAGCGCTAGACCAGTCCCACTCAGGAGACAAGGAATAAACAAGGGCTGTTGAATTCTGGATTCTGATTGGTCCGAAGGTGTTGATTAATTTCCTATAACAGCAGCTCTGGCAGTAGTGCAGCTACAAATCACAGCTTTACATATGCATTTGGTATAAGAGGAATAAAACACCTGGAGATGAGCTGTTATAGAAAAATAATTTACTCTGCTTCGTTACACCACCCTGTCACTGATCATTTTACTACAGCAGGTGCAGACAAGAATGAGATCAGAATAAATTCCTGAATATTATCAGGCAGAAGAGAGATGGAGGAAAACCCATCTTTATCCCTCTGCTGTTTTTCTTTCTCTTTGTCTTGGTTGATTGTTTTCTCTCGTAGTTCTCATCTCAGAAGGGCACACAGCTTTGGTAAACACCCTGCTTTAGCAAACCGTCTATTTCTCACATCACAATACAGAGCATTAGGATCCTTCAGCCTCTTTTCAGCTGATGTTTTCTTTGATAGAATACACACGATACACACGATACACACAACGCACACAATACAGACTTTATCTTGCCATCAAAATCCAGTCACCGCCTTTTTTACAGGCACAAATAGTGGTTTAAAGCTCCATTATTTCAGTCATCTACTCATTTATTTTTAAAATGATTCATACTGTAGCTTAAGTTAGAGGTGAGAGGAGACAGCTGTTAGCCAAAAAAATACACAACATAACTACACCAACATTCAACATACACCCTACTGAGTATGTAGTGATTACAGTTTATATGATGTGTGAAGGTAATGTTCACCAAGGCAACATCATAAGAAAATAACTGATAAAGTGGAGATGAAAACAAAAATCAACATTATACACTTTATTAGGAACACCAGTACACCTGCTCATTTATGCAGTTGTCTAATCAGCCAATCAAGTGGCAGCAGCATGATGCAGGAAATCATGCAGATACAGGACAAGAGCTTCAGTTAATGTTCACATCAGACATCAGAATGAAGAAAAAGTGTGATCTCTGTGGCTTTAACCATGGCATGGTTGTTGGTGCCAGATGGGCTGGTCTGAGGATTTCTATAACTGCTGATCTCCTGGGATTTTCACACACAACAGTCTCTAGAGTTTACACAGAATGGTGTGAAAAAGAAAAGAAAAAAACATCATGTGAGTGGCAATTTTGAGTTGTTGATGAGAGAGGTCGGAGGAGAATGGCCAGACTGTTTCAGATTGACAAGAAGGCTACATATAACCACTCTTTACAACCGTGGTGAGCAGAAAAGCATCTCAACACGTCAACACGTGTGGTGTTTCTGTTGTAGCACCAGAGGATCATCGTGTTTGTGTTTAGGCCACGCCCACTTCCTTCCTTCTCATTCCTTCTTTGTATGTTTTCCAATAAATGGTGATGCCACAGCATCTTATCTCTTGTCTTTAATCTCTTACCTTCTCATTAATAAGACTGTGTTGTTGCTCTTGGTTCTGTGGGATTTAAGTTATTTTGAAGTAGTTCACACATGCACGCACACACACACACACACACACACACACACACACACACACACACACACACACACACACACACACACACACACACACACATTGGTAATTCTATCTTTGCAGGGTATTTCTCTTTGTTTTGTATGTTACTGTAACTGAAGAATGCTAGGCCTGCATCTAAACTTAACATCAGTAACCAAAAGTAAATCTGATGGCTCTTTCCTTTCTTCCTTTCTTTTTTTTCTTTCTTTTTTTAAATAAAATCTGCCCCTTTTTTTCATGGGGACCAGCAAAATGTTCGCACAAGGTCAGAACTCCTACATTTTCCTAACATTATGGGGACATTTGGTCCACATAAAGAGATAGATAAAAATGGACACACACACACACACACACACACACACACACACACACACACACACCGTTACTGTTTGAGCCTCAGGTGAATATGTGGAGTGTATTATATTGAAGAATTTCAGAGGTGTGAATTTATTTGATGCCTCTGAATCCGACCTCTCGATCTGACTTGCTTATCTTGAGGGCTTTTGAAAGGCGAGGAGTTTTAATGAATTACTTTATTATCTTCTCTGTCGAGGCTTCGCCCCTGCTGGCATTCTCTCATTTTCATATTCTGGGATTTCTGCCACTCAAAAGTTTTTTTTTTTATTACAGTTTACTCACTGTAGGTCATTAAATAGGGAGATAAACAATTAACCCTGTGTTCTAGTGAACTGCTAAATCTGTGTATTTAAGGATTCGTTTATTGTTTGCTACGACTCTAAATGTGTAACTCTTTATGTCTGAACTCAGAAAGCTGTTAATCCATCCATCCTCTCAGTTTGATTCATTTAATCATATAGAGTTTTTAACAACAGACATCATCACAGAGCAGTATCCATCCATCCATCCTCTGTACCGCTTATCCTACACAGGGTCGTGGGGAGCAGGGGACTCAGGACACACATTCACACAATTTAGAGATGCCAATCAGCCTGTCTTTGGACTGGGGGAGGAAATTAGAGTACCTGGAAACCCCCAAAGCACAGGGAGAACATTCGATTCAATTTTATCCTCATCTGGATGCAATGGATAGTGCTACCACTATATCTACTATATCTTTGCTCCCATTAGGGGTTGCCACAGCGGATCATCAGTCCGCATATTCGATTTGGCACAGTTTTTTTTTTTTTTTTTTTTTTTTTTAAACGCCGGATGCCCTTCCTGGCGCAACCCTCCCCAATTTTACCCGGGCTTGGGGCCAGCACTGAGAGCACACTGCTGCACGCAACCCCAGTGGCTGGGGTTGGTTCCCTGGCTGGGAATCGAACCCAGGCCGCAGCGCTGAGGCCTAACCACTAGTCCACCAGGGACCCATGCAATGGATATATATTGTGTACTATATGGACAAATAAAGCAATTGTGCAACCAGTAAATTCATCACAGTTTTTGCAAGAAGTCTGGTTAAAATCCATCCATTGTCCACTGATGGAGTCCTGAGTACGAAGGTGAAAGTACGAAGGAAAGAACATGTGAACTCCACACACAGGGCAAAGGCAGGATTCAAACCAGCAACCCCAACATGCCCTAAGCTGTCAATCCTGTAGATAAAAATTATACTAAACAGGACTAGCATTTCCTGTAAAACCCAAAAAGAGGGCTTATGATTTTGGCATTTTACTGATAGATCTACACTGTTTCAAATATTGTATCAATCCAATACTGTGCTCATTTACTTGTAAAAAAAATGCTCTGATACCATCCTCTAATGCCAGGTGATACCATGTGATGTAAGCCTAGTGTATGTTGTAGCATGAGACAGACTGTTGTCTGCATGAACAGACGACATGAAACGACAGCAGTCTGGCCATATTTCATGATGAATGATCAAAGTAATGCAGACTGCAAATTGTGAACCAAAGTAACCTGATAAACCACCTAAAACAACCTGAGAAAGCAACATCTGATTAAACGACCTGAAACATTTAAACATAAACATTTCTCCATTCACGTCTACCTATTCCTCGGTTCGATTTTCACATTGTAGAGTGTTATAATGAGCTCATTTAACCAAAAATGCTAAAACATAACGAGTTCCAAAACTTTTGAGCCTGCAGAGCAATGGATACATCTGCACTCTGAGAAATATCCAGCTGTTACCTGGATATCTGACTCTAACTTCTTCATTAGTGTGAAACAGCGAGAGAGCGGTGCATCAGCCCAAAACAACTGGATGTGAACTCAAATATATTCAGATTGTAGGAGGCATTATTATTTATTTATTTATTTTTTACGTGAGCTGCTAAACTGAGCCAAAGGACAGGGAGTTCTGCAGAATACGATGTGTTCCTGATGTCTGAAGCACAGATCAGAGAGAAAAAGAAATGAAACGGTGGATCCAGCTCCCAGAATGACTGGCGTTTTAGACAAGTTATTAATATTATTATTTAGTTCTTTATTTAATGTCGCCTCTGTGTTCTCCATGCTCAGGTGTGTTCTGTGATCTCTCTTCTCACTTGCTAAAGGTTTGTTTCATTTTTTAGTCACTCTATTTTTCTGAGCACGCTCTCCTTGTGTCTGGTTTCATCCGGTTTCCTCTCACCTCCCAAAGACATGCCAGATAAATTGCCCCTAATTATTACAATTCTTCAAAGTATCCATCCACGCTCCTTCCCACACCCCTCAACCAAAGTTGTTTTTTTTTTATTTCCTTTAATAATAAAGAGTGCAAAAAACAATCAAACCAAATAATAAACAAGCCACAAGTCTTCATTTTACTCTGATTTTTACAGACTAATATGCAAATTTCCTCACCATATATTGACAAATATTTAACATGCACTTCAGGGGAATAGTGTAAATATAATAATAATTCAAAACGTGTTCAAAACGTGAGATTTTTCACCTCAACCTCCCCTTTAAGCGTGTACATCGACCCAGCGTGTGGTAGAAATGTGGGCTAATGCAGCAGGAAGCGGCGTGTTAAATCTGCACATGCCCGGTGTATCTCCTGGCACCGTAGCCGTCATTACTGCAAGTCCCTGAGGGTTCACTCGTGTCCGAGGAGCTGTACACGGCTCTGATTTTTTTTTTCTTTAGTGTGTCCCTGTTCATCATGGTGAAGGTGTTCCAGCACTGCCAGTCTCATGCCTCAAAGACGCTTGAACAATAGGGTCGCTGATATTTCTATATAACACAAGGCTTCTTGTTTAGCTTCAACAAACAAAACTCAAAATATAATAATTCTATACGAACAAACACTATGTTCATTATTGCTTAAAGGTTCACCTGTGAAGAAGAGGAGCTCATTTACTACAGCTTTACAAATTGAATGGACTCTTTAATGTTTCTTTTTGTATTAAGACCCTGAGAAAACAGTTACAGGGACCTGACTGCATTGCTTTGTGATTTATAGTACTGATGTAGTCCATAAAATATGATGCCAATACAAAGGAAAAGTAATTGGCATGTTTTATGAGCCCCATAAGAGCACCGCTGATCAGTATCAGTGCATCGCTAGGTTTCACGAAACACTGCCAAGAGTCAGACCCTCATCCAATCACCTGATCAGTGAGGAATACAGCACTTGGCTTCACTATAACAGCACATCCTGAAGTGTTTTATTCCCCTTATAACACAGCGTTGTTCGGACGATTACTTTATATACATTTATAGTTATATTTAACGTTGTGGAACCTCTGTGAAACAAGTCTCACTCACATTATAGCAGCTATAAACAGTCATTCCCTCACCAGCCTCTCTTTTCTCGCTCTCCTGAAGTTAATAAGACAAAAAAAACACCCCATCAAATTGTCATGTCGTCAGAGCTGCTGTTATAGAAAATTAATCAACACCTTCAGACCAGTCAGATGCCAGAATTCAACAGCACTCTGATTTAAAACAATATTAGCAATATCCAGATGCTCCAGTAACAATCAGCTAATGAAAAAGGAAACCCTGGTCGTTTTTAGAGCTGAAGATGGTGCAATCGTGATGCAGGAGCTTGATTTTGTTTTGAGTTTAGTTTGCATCTCTCTGAGCTGCAGGAGGTTTAAAATGCCACTGCTGCTTGGTTATTGACCGTGTCGCTGTTCACAGTGTGCGGATGAACGATCGCTGTTTTGTACAGGCGTGGTGTAAATAAGCACCTCACGTGTTCAGGAGTATTGTGAGCAGTAAGCGGCGGTGAGACGGAGCTTTGTGTCCTGAGCGCGAGGACAGGATTATGATTGTCGTCATTATAACCTCATTTATGTCTTCATGGGCTGAGAATTACAGACGATGAACAGCAGAACTAATCGTGTTTGATGGCTCGGCTCGAGGAGAAGGCAGAGAAATTGAGCAGTCATGTTAGTGAAAATTAGATTTTTTTTTTTCTCTCCTTCTCCTGTATAAAGACATTTGTAGATTGTAGAAAGGCTCAGGTGTGCATGAGCGTAGAGATTCATATTCAGGCTAATGCTTTACTCTGCTAACATTCCCCAGTGTGTGTTCAAGCTCAGGTTGAGGACAGAGTCCATGTGGATTTATGTCCCCGAGGGATAAGAATAAAGAGACACACTGTGACTCGGGTGCTGCAAGTCCATAACATTAGATATTAAAGCTAATTCTGCAGAGAGATGAAGAGTCTGAAGGTCTGAAAATTGAAATTCTGGAGGATTCTTTGGTTTGTCCCTTTAGGGGATCCCTGAAAATTGTGATCTGTGATTGAGAGACCAAGAGAGAAAAGCAGTTCATTCGATTCCATATTGTTCTTTATTAAAGAGTGACACATTATACATTTAATGTTGTGGAATGTTGGTGAAACAAGTTAGTTCCTGTGCTCATGTACATTATAGCAGCTATGGGCAGTCTTTCCCTCAGCAGCGTCTCCTTTCTCTCTCTTGAAGTTGAAGAAAGAAAAAAAACGCAGTTTGTCAACAGAAACTGTTAAAATATCCAAAAGAGCCTTGTGGAACCCTTTGACTAAGTGCATAGGAACCTTATACGGCTTTGCTCTAGCACTTTGGGCATTTACTCTTCAGGTTGGCCCATTGAGGAACCCCTAAAACCCTACAGTTTTTCCTTTCAGAAAAACGTTCAAGTGGAAGTGTAACCATCCAGAGCTAGCGATTAAGCCCAGTTTTACAGCATACAATTGGAATGGTTCCTTTTCTTTTAAGATTGCATAATCGGTTCTCTTGCTGTGTTTTCCGCTACCGTGTTCGCCAGCTGTTCTCTCGTCCACGACTTATCTCCAGACTGTGTTATTAAACCTCAGTAAAAGTGCAGCAGTGTAATCAGCCACACACTTCCGTCGAGAGGTCTGAGTCTGAGGTGTTGAGAGCGCTTGTTCTCGGATTCTCTCACAAGAGGTTGTAGAAAGAAGAAGCTGAAGGTCCAGAATGCGTGACAGCTTTGACGTCTCAGGTTCGATTGCAGCATGGTTTTGACGACGCTGTGACTCCATTTTCAGGGCTGAAATGACAGGTTTTATTCTCCAGCTTCTTCAGGACTCGGTGATCCTCAGCAGGTTATCTCAACTTCACTCAGGCTGGACTGTCGACTTCTTTCTGTCATCCTTTCTGAAAAACACATCTCAGCCTCTACAATCTGTTTTTTTTTCCTTTTAAAGATTTTCACCAATCTGACTGAACTGTTCATATGGATCCTAAACTCTAAAAAACACTATAAAAAATCTGTGTTTATCTGCATGTCACCTATAGTCGGTTCTGCAGCTATACACATGCGTGGAGCAAGATTTAGTATCAGCGTTACCATAACAACGAGAAGTGCGTGACTTCGGGCAGTGTGTTCATTTTTTTTTTTTTTTTTATTGCATTGTTTGTGTTTATGTGGACCACCTTCTGTATGAGTCCCTGTGAATGAGCTGTTACTATAGAAACGGTAACGTATCAGAACGAGTGCGTTAATATAAACCTGCGATCTGCAGCTGCACTACTGTCAGAGCTGCTGTTATAGACAATTAATCAACACCTCCTTCTCCTGACCAATCACAGTCCAGAATTCAGCAGTGCTCTGGTATAAATGATAATGAAAAGACAAACTGAAAAAGAAAAGAATGACAAACGATGGAAAAAAAACATTTTTTTTAGAAAGTCTCAAATATTTGTCTTCCTCTGACTCATACTGCTCAACAATTCATCACCCGGCCTGGAGGAGGAAAGCTCGGCCTGTTTAGATGAAACATTTATTGAACTTGTCTTGCATGACCTTATCTTAAAAGCGTAATACATCCATTATAGATTAGCGTTGGGGAAAAATAATCGATTCTTTGATGCAGCAGAATTCCCTCTTTTACCATTTCACATGCACAAAATGGCATAATTTGGCTTTAACACAGGGATCCTATACTTCTTTTTTTCTTTTTTTTTTTATTAGAAAATGTCAGCAGCATCACATAAATAGTATGAAAAACAAACTAAAGGCTGCTGGATTCTTTTAAAATGACTTTTCAATTTGATTTATTTTCAAGGTTTAACGTTTCACAGATATGCAAAGAAATGCAGTGGAAGATTATTGAAGTCAGTATTTTTTTTTTACAGGCCATTTAAAATAGTCCAGTATTGTACAGTAACTCCATCACACACACACACACACACACACACACACACACTTCTGAAAGACGTACAGTCGGTGAAACCACAAGTGGCCAATTTTCTTTCAGGAGTCTCTCCGTTTCGAATCTAGCCGTCACTTCATTGAATGCATTGTCGTCATGACGACTAAGTGCACATGCCCCATTGGTGAATTCATGTGCAGAAAAATTTATGTTCATTCGGTTCATTTCACCGAGTCGCAGTCCATTTAACACAACTTCATCACGTAAAAGCCGGCAGGGTTCTCTACCGCACGGAGCTCGGACCAGATCTCTGACACGAGCACGTACATGATGTTCAGGGTTTAAACACACCCAGAGTGTAAACATGCCAAAATGAACCCGTGTGTGTGTGTGTGTGTGTGTGTGTGTGTGTGAGATGCTCATGCTGCTGCAGGACACAACCTTTCTCTCTGAAGCAGCTCTGTACATAAACTCCTGAATCAGAAGGTGTTGATGCATGTTCTCTAGCAGCACGGCTTTAATACAGTGTTCTTTCAGCAGCACACGGCTGTAACCGGTATGAATAAAGATATGAAAAAGAAGTGGAGTGTGGATTTTTTTTGGTTGATTTTTTTTTTTTTTTTTTTTTTGCCAGCTTCAGGGACTCGGCGAGAGCAAGGTTTTTAGTCGCTCTAAAGTACAGCTACTCCAAGCTTGTAGCAAGGGTTGCCAGGTCAATACTAGATTCCCCACGCTAACTACAAACACACAGATAGACTTGAAACTAATCCAGATTGTTCAGACATAGGAAAAGGTAGATACAATTTTCAGGAACACTTTCTATGAAGCCCGTGCTCATAATGCATAATGATTTATAAGTATTAATTAGTCAGTCTTATGGTTCCATGAATGTATTTATAAAGATACAGCATATAATATAATATAATATAATATAAAAGTAACTCTAACTGTTATTATAATGAAGTATAGGTCTTGAAGTGACTTTATTAATGTATTTATAGAACAGTAATACTTGCTTATAAATTATTATAAATGGGGCTATATTTTATTATAGGCTTCATAGAAAGTATCACCCATTTTTCTTGTTTTTCTCAGTCTTTTGGGGGGAAATTACAGTACAACTGGCAACCCTGCTCATGGAATTTAAAAAATAACAAGTTAATTAGCATGAAACTAATGGGAGATGAACTATTGCCTTATTGAGCTGTAAAATAAAACCACATTTCTACCATACTGTATTTCTGTAGTTTATGTCGCCTCATATGTTCACCCTTTGTTTTTTGACTAAATATTGGCACCCCTGTCTGTGTTTTGGTGCATGTGCTACCTTTATAACAAACTCACTGTTTCACATTTTAACATCAAATCAGTTTCAAAATTGTCTCCTTTCATGTTTATGTTAATGCTAGTCCGTGGCTTTGTAAAGAGACACCCACACACACACACACACTCGCACGTCCATACATACAGCGTTGAGTGGGCAGAAGTGTTGTGGAGCTCAGAACAAAGCCGGAGTGTATGTGAGGAGGCAGAAACTCCGCTGTATGACAGTCCGGGAGATCGTGTAGCTAATTTGAGAGGCACTTCGGGGGAACAGAGCTATTCTGTGTTTCTTTTTGCACTACCGAACCGAGGACAAATAGACAAGTAATTACGGTTTTGTTTGTTCCACAGAAGAATGAACAGAATTGAGTGTAACACGTGTGTAAGGAGATATATTTCTCCTGATGATTAGAGCATTTACAGCGAACCTCAGTGGGAGGGTTTTCTTCCTGCAGAGACGATGAGCTGCTGTTTGTGTTCTCGGAAAAGCGTCACCTCGTGTTAATGGCTTTGCACAGCGAGAGACGGATGTTTCTGACTGAAAATGGTCAGGCTTGTAATTAACTGGCAGCATGCAGCCTCACGGCAATAATCGGAGCACCTGTGTTCTGTGGTGTTCAGTATGTGAGAATCTTTTCAACGTGACAAAGATTTGTTCCTCTGTCTTTCAGTGAATCAGTCGAGTCAGTGAATCTTTCTGTCATGACCAAGATTCACGCCTCTGTCTTTCAGCGAATCGGTCGAATGTGATCTGTCAAATTACTTGACTCACTCAAAAATCTCTATATTATTATATCAGAGTTCTTCAGTACACACAGAGTGCATCCAAAGCCTATCCTGGGAACACACACACACACACACACACACACACACACACACACACATGTTCACATCAGCCTCAAAATCAAGTCGAAAGCAGATTATTCTGGATATTTCTGATATTCTCACGAGGTTAAGCTAGGGGATTTACAGCTGCAGCATTTTCAAAAATCTCAATTAAAGCCCTCTGTGTGAGAGTCAAACAAACGAAGCCTGGATTAGCTCTCAGTTTGCACACACACACACACACACACACACACACACACACACACACACACACTGTTTCCCTCCAATGTCATGATTACAAGATGACACTAATTATCTCACAAGTGCAATGTAGCCTCTGCGTACAGCTCTTATTTAATACATTATTTTGTTTAATCGTTTACTTTACAGAGATGTAGATAGCAGTGACAGGAGCTAATTAGCTAATTATTTTTATCTACTCCAATAACCTGGCCTCTGTTTAACTACAGGTGTAACAGTAGTCAGTTACCTGCATTTAATGCTTTTACCTATAGTCTTATTAGCTAGGTAGCTACTTATGTCTTGCTAACATGCTTCAATGGCATCCATTAATTTTAAAACACATCAAAACTTATTCAACTTTATTTAACTAACAGTAACTTTAGACAGCTAACACTAGTTAGCTAGATTTAGCAAACAGATTTCCATTTTTTTTTATGACTGAGAAACCTTTCTGCTTTTGCTATATAAGCAGGCTCCGTCCAATCACAAGTCACTAAGTTCTGTAAAAGGATTTTTGTTAATAATAATAATAATAATAATTAGCAAATAAGTAACATCAGTTCCCCAAAAAAACGAAATGTGATTCATAAATAAAGTAAGAGGCACATATGTTTTTGTGTTTCACAAATAAACTAACCAAGACCAAACCAAGAGAGCAAGCTTAACGCTCAACATGATGCTACCACCACCACGCTTCACACTGGGGATAGTGTTGAGTTTCTGCCAAATGTAGCAAAGATATTTTTCCACAGTTTTGTCCTGGGCTCATTTTCACCACTTCTTGGTGTTCATCATGTTTGCTCAGGTATGTTCTCTAACAAACTCTGGGTTCCTCCAGGAACGAGTGTATTTATATTGTGCATTTATCATGTGACACATTAACTGAGGTAATTAATTCAGGTAATTACAGTATACGACTTCTGAAGGGCACCAGAACTAATTTCGGGGTTTCCCAGCAGCACATGTGCACTCAAGACTTTTAGGTTTTGCATCTGTAAATAATTTTGCATTCTATACTGATTTTCCTCCACTTTACTATCATGGTTTATTTATAGATTCATGACATATGATCTCAATTAGAGCATTAGTCAGAGATGCAACTGGGTAGCCAAGATAACACTCAACATGATACTACTACTGCTACTGCTACTACTACTGCTACTACTACTACTACCCCCACCATGTTTCACTTCTAATTAAGTCCATGTCAAGTTTCAGGTTGTAACCCTAAACATGGAAAAGTTCAAGCGCTATGAATACTCATGCGAGACATTATAGATGTAAGCTAACATTAGTTGAAGTGATTGCGTGACTACATCCAAAAAAAATGAGCGTTTATTAATAACAACAGTCCCTATTCATTTCACTGTTTCTTTACTGTAGCTGTAAGTGCACTTAGTATGAGGTGTGCGGTTTGAGACACAGCTCATTAAATATCCCGGCTCATTCTCAGCGGCATTATTAAAGGCGAGAACTGTAGCATATGGAGGTGATTGTGTGCAGGAGGCTCAGGACGCTGTGTGTAATTGACTGCGCTGTTGCTCCGCTCTCACTGATGGCTAAAGTGGAAGACATTGGTGAGTGCTGGCAGCTCACAGGTGTCGGAGAACAGGCCATCAGTTTCCCTGAAATATGAGCTCACAGGAGACTGTGCAACTGGGGAGATTAATCACAAGCTGCTCGCTAAACACCTTCACACTCTGTCTGGAGTTTTCTGCAACAAACTCACTCGCTTTCAGCCTCGCCACAGAAGCCTCAGAGGTCAGGACTGGACACGTAGTCTTAATCTGCACTGTGAACCACTCCAGTGATCCAGTTTACTAAACTCCACAGAAAAGAAGAATTTGGCTACATTTGGTCTTCAGGTTGGAAGTTTGGCAATTGGCTTATTTTAGATTTATTATACGAGGACTGTTCAATTGAAAGCCTTTTTTTTTTTTTTTTTTTTTAATTTTGCATAGTTTATTACAAATAGATGTCACAAATTTGTAGCATTTTTACATAGGCTCCATTTCGTCCAGTGTGACTGTGACAGATCCTAACGAGTACACGATTCCTCAGTTTTAATTTATTTCACACTTTTAAGGTTTTTTTTTTTTTTCATTTGAATCACCATCATATTATCGTACGCTCTGAAAAACTCCTGTCTGATGTTTCTGTAATATAACTCAGATAAGTGTTATAAGGTAAGATAAGATTCTTATAAGTCTATGTAAAGCCTTGAGCTTATTAAAAAAAAATCACAAGAGTCTCGAAGTAAAACTGACATTCAGAACAGTTGTCTAATCTTTAACCAAACAGTTGTATGCAAATTTGAAATGAAGATATTATTTTAATATGAATGTTAACAGAGAAATTTACAGTAGGCTCAAAATCTAACACGAGCTGACTTCCAGGATTTTTTTTTTTTTCTTCTGTTTTTTGGCTCTTCACGTTCAAGGTTCATTTCTACACGTGTTCTGAGAACACGCCATGCACTGCTGTTTATGGAGAATGTGTGTTGCTGAGATCAGCTTTAGTGGGATAATTAGAGTAGGGAACACCGGGTTTTAAAGGGAATGAAGGAGCTGATCTGATTGGATATCACAGCAGATGGCCTAGCCACACCCCTTTAAATCACCTTCATTCTAATTTTGCATGTAAATGTACAAACAATATGTAATACAGCAATATAATCTTGTGCATTAATCATGCAATATATATATATATATATATATATATATATATATATATATATGTTTATTTCATCCTCAGCTCTTTCTCAGCTCTTTTTTCCTCTGATAATTGCTTGGTGTATACTAATAACCCTGCTGAGTCAGTGTGTGTAAACGCTCTAGTTCAGTAAGTGTGTGACCTTTCTGTCCGTAACGCTGATGGACAGGCTGTCAGATTTGTGCTTGTGGCCACTTTAGCCCTCCATGCCCCCTTCAGCACTCCTTGTTCATCCCTTCTGCCTGCTCATTAACCAGGAGAACTCACTCCTCCAACCTGAGAAATGAGATCTTTAGATCTGGAGAATTGTATCAAAAAAAAACATCCCTGAAAGCCTGATCTGTTATAATGTGCTTAACATGATTTCCAAAAAAAATGTCTTTCTTTTTTTAAAATCCTGCTTTTGCTTTAATTAATCAGCAGCATGTAGAGGTGAAGCAGCTTCTCAGACTAACTGAGTATTATTTAACATTTTGTCTGCCTATTACTAAAGTAACACATTACATTTCAGGTTGGAAGAAAAAGCAAATCATCCTTGAACTGTTCAGCGGCCTAATTAAACGTGTTCCTGGAATTAATTACGCTCTGCTTTATCTGAAACACCTCTCGCTCCAACAGCCATAAAGAAATTACCAGTAAATCTATCATTTCTCAGTCATTTCATTTCCGATGCCTATTCTGTAGTTTTACTTATCCGCAGTAATTTTACTGTGTGATGGAAAGTGCAGTAATTACATCGGGGCGTATTTACATTCAATCAGCAGTGAATCACAAACAGCTGCAGGATTTTTACCGTATTTATATTCCATACTGCTCTGGGCTGCACTGGTTATTCATAATTCATTTTACCTGGCTACGCACCTTTCTCGAGGTCCATTCCATCATCAGCATCAGTGTCTATGTACTGTACACTGAACTCCATTTAGCAATATTTTAGTAAAGTTGTGCGTAAATGCTTTTGTGGTCAAACTGAACTAGACGTTCCTGCCAGATTTACAGAAATTTTGCTGGTTTTCTTTGTACTCATGTATATACTATATGTGGATCTGTTAATTACCAAGCATGCTCATGATGCATCTGAGTTGCAATTAGCCACGCCCACAAAGCTCCATAAAAGGCAAAGCTCACAGAGAGCTGAAAACGACAAAATGACAACTAAATATTGAGAGAGTGCCACCTAAATGCAGCATGCACTAAATCTTCCAGAAATGTGGATACCACACACTAACTCCTCCTCCTGTTATAGGGCACCATTACTTTTTAAAAGTACCATTAAACAATCTGGCGTGTTCTTCATGTGTCTGGGTTATGGGGTAGGGTGGCTAGATGGAAGCCCTTTCTCACAAAGAACCTCCGAGC
>CM074916.1:30599523-30607106 GCA_037576815.1 Pangasius larnaudii
TATTATGTACGTATCAATGTATGTGTGTGTTTAAGTTTCAGATTATTTCCAGTGTCACTGTGATGTGCCAAAGCATGAGGTTTAACACACATAGGCACGGTTTTCTCACTTTTGCGTAAAACGTTCCTAATAGCTGTGGTCCAACCCACCAGATCCAAAAAATTCAAAGATGGTGGATGAAAGCTGGTCCATTGATAGATGTTAAAGTGAGGAAAAAAAAAAAAAAAACGCTGCAGCAAGTCAAACAATCCATCTTTTCTACATTGATGCATCTGTACAATTATTTTTCAGACAGTGTATGAGTACTCATTGATACCAGTACTGACACTGATAGCAAATTGTGTTACATACTTATTACACTATTACTCAACAGGGAGGTCAAGGAACATTTTATTTAGCTCTGTTTATATTCCGCTCATTTAAATAATGACCATGAAAAGTGCAAACGTGCATTTTCCTTCACTTACACTACCAGAGCCGCTCTTTATAACATTAGTGAGTTGATTTTAAATGAAGTGCATTAGCTAGCTACATTAGTTACCTTGCATCAGGTTTGTTTCACTTTGGAAAATTGCTTCTGTACAGCTGTAAGTAAAGTACATTTTTGTGTTGGTTGTGCTGGAACCCCTTGTTGATCATGACTGATACTGGCTGATCATCATGAACAGAGCTGCTGTTGTCACGTGGACATTCTTTTCTCACACAGCCTGCAGCGTTTGCTGCTAGCAATGAAGTCGTCATGCTGAGTTTTATGTTTGAGCAAGATATCTCATCATGTCTGATACCCAATAAAAATATCGTTATTGATACATCCCTACAAATTTACATTGTAGTTTAATGACCATGTTGTCAAACCAGAGCCAGTAATTCACATGAAGGATTAAGCAGGAACACTATAGCAGGATAGTTGTGTGTTTAAACTGATTGTTTATTAACGCTTCAGGGTTCTGATTTGGCCTGATTTGGTTTGGAAGATGCTGAATATAACCATGACGCTCTATACTTCTGTCATTTTGGCTAATCTAACTCACTCAGTATAAATTGGGAGTGAATTAGTGGAGTAAAATAGTGTGTGGGCAAAGCATCAGGGGCCAGAGAGAGAGAGAGACGCTGCTGCTGTCAGACTGCTCTATAATGAGCAGAAGGTTCACACTGCAGGGTGGTTTTAGACTGTGATGCATGCTTTACACTTTTTTTTCTCACTATCTGTCTCTTCTACAGCTTGCTATCAGGGCCCATATGTCACCAAATATGCCAAATATGCACATACAAGATCTCACGTTCCTCTCAGCGAGTATGTTATGTTCCAGACCCTCTACAGTGCACATCTTTAATAGAAAATGCAGAGACTGGGAATAGACTCGCATTCAGTACGGCTCTCTTGCTTTTTTTTTCCTGCTTCTATTTTGAGGCTTGGTCACACAATTGGATTGCAGGATAGGGAATCAGCTCCTGATATAATGCCCAGCATATTGGTTTGAGACGATAGTCTTCCCACTGCAGTTATGATCAATAGAGCCTTTTGGGTTGCACTGTAATGAGACAATAGATTGGAATCAGGCCCTCAGTGCAATGCATCATAGTCCTTCATCCCGGCCCAAAATATAGAGCTATTGCAGAGGGTCATGGGGAATTTGGCACTTTCACTTTCTCCATTTCTCATGCTGTCTTTTGTCAGGGATGCTGTCATTCTCTTCCTTTTCTGTCTCCTCTTTCAAGTTCTGAATGGGACTGTAAGGCTATTTCATATTTTAGTAACTGAAAGCTAAAAAAGTTGTAAATTCTAAACAATGGCATGTTGCACACTGGCTGCTTAATGTCTTTTAATAAAACCAAAGTTCAGTTTTTTTTTTCTTTTTTTGTTGTTGCTTAACTGATTGATTAAAAATATAATCATATGATATTAAGTTGAAGATAGATGCTCACAGGTTTATTGTAGACGTATCAGTATAAGGAGCTTCATAAAAAGATTACAAAATGAATAAAGTGAACCACTTTTGGCAAGAAATTGCTGAATGACTTGCCAGTCCACATGGTGGGTCTGTTACATAGACTGTCAAGATTTTTTTTTTCCTCTGGGTCTCATTTAAAGAACATCATTTAAAGAACAGCATATTCATCTTCAAAACTACTAATCAGCATTTTCACAGAGCTGTGATTAGGCTTGCCACATTTATTACATAATCACCTCAGATGATTTCAATCATTTTGCATAATCATGATTATTGGACTCAGTTTATTTGAGATGATCTTGATGATTTACATTGATCTTTATTACTCAAACTGACCATGGGCATTTAATCTCATCAGTATTTGACCTAATCTTGATCATTTGTTCTGATCTAAATTATTTGATCTGGTCATCATTATTATTTTTTTTTTTTACATTAAATTAGACTGGATTATTGTAGATTATAACTTATAACAGAGTACAAGTGCAACCAGATGGTGCAATATTAGCAAAGTGCAGAGTTAGCAATAAATAGGATGGTGAGGTGTCTATGTACAGCGAGATGTGTATGAACTGATCAAATGGTGTGTAAGAAAGGAGGTGTTTTAAGTGTTTGAGATATACCGTACACCATGAGATGGACAGGGTTATACAGGTTAGTAATGAATGTATGTATGAACAATATCAATATGTACACAGTGCAATAAGACAAAATATACAGATATGTGCAAAATGCACAGCAGAACGTGCAAAAAGGATGACATGCCAGAAAACAATGGTGTGTATGAGTGCGTGGAGAAAAGTCTTATGAAGTGAGTGTGGGGTTTGGAGCGACCTGGTGCTGGAAAGCAGGGTTGAGCAGCATAACAGCATACGATAAATATCTGAGGTGATTTTTAACTATGGAGCTGATCCTGATGATTTGAGCTTATCTTAAATATTTCAGCTGAGCATGGTTATTTGATCTGATCATGAATATTTTTGTTGATTGTGATTATTTGAGCTGATTACGATTATCTTGCTATGATTTCAGCTGATCTTAACTATAATGATTGTTTAAGCTGATCATGACTGCAAAGGATTTTCATCCAAGTGTTAAAATTATGGTTATATTTACAATTATGTCACTTTGTGTCCAAATACCTTTGAGCCCCTGAAAATGGAGGTACTTTGTTGAAAATGGCTGAAATTTGTAAATGGTTAAATGCCATATTTTTGTGGAGCCTCTTAAAATAAAGCTACACTTAATAAAAAGTCTACACTTCGATCACATCTCGATTGTTTTATTTCAAGTCCATTGTGGTGGTGTATAAAGGCAAAAGCACAAATACTTCTGGACCTAACTGTATACGTGTGTGTGTGTGTGTGTGTGTGTGTGTGTGGGTGTGTGTGTGTGTGTGTGTGCGTGTGTGCACAGTAGGAACACCTGTACACCTGCTTGTTCATGCAGTTGTCTAATCAGCCAATCGTGTGACAGCAGCACAATGCATAAAATCATGCAGCTACAGGTCAAGAGTTTCAGTTAATGTTCACATCAAACATCAGAATGGGGGAAAAGTGTGATCTCTGTGGCTTTAATCGTGGTGTGGTTGTTGGTGCCAGATGGGCTGGTCTGAGTATTTCAGAAACTGCTGATCTCCTGGGATTTTCACACACAATAGTCTCTAGAGTTTACACAGAATGGTGCGAGAAAAAAAAAAAAAACGAAAAAAAAACCACTGAGTGAGCAACAGTTCTGTGGGTGGAAATGCCTTGTTGATCAGAGAGGTCAGAAGAAAATGGACAAATTGGTTCGTGCTGCCAGAAAGGATACAGTGCCTCAAATTATGACTTTTATAACTGTGGTGAGCAGAAACTGGACAGTTAAAGATCTTTTTCCAGGCTTCAGCTGTCCAGTTTGGGTGAGTCTGTGCCCATGATAGCCTCAGATTCCTGTTCTTGGATGAGAAGAATGGAAACTGATGGGTTCTTCTGTTACTGTAGCCCATCCACATCAAAGTTGATGTTTTGTGCATGTTGAGATGCTTTTCTGATCACCACAGTTGTAAAGAGTGATTATTTGAGTCACTACAGACTTCCTGGAAGCTGGAACCAGTCTGGCCATTTTCCTCTGACCTCTCTGATCAACAAGATGTTTCCACCCACAGAACTGTCACTCACTCACTGTTTTTTCCTGTTTTTTTGCACCATTGTGTGTAAACTCTGGAGACTGTTGTGTGTGAAATTCCCAGGAGATCCGCAGTTTCTGAAATATTCAAACCAGCCTGTCTGGCACCAACATCCATGCCACAGTCACAGAGATCACACTTTTTCTTCATTCTGATGTTTGTTGTAAACAGTAACTGAAGCTCTTGAGGTGCATCTACATGACATTATGTATTGTGCTCCTGCCACATGATGGCTGGTTGGATAACTGCATAAATGAGCAAGTGTACAAGTGTTCCTATTAAAGTGGACATATACATTACATTAAGCAAATCCTTAATACCGACAAACTTCAGATTGCTCTGTAATTCTTTTTTATGCCTCATGGGGAATTAGTAGCTGTATAGCTTGTCCGACTCCACCAATCCCTCTCTCCTGTTCTCTCTTTATTTTATTTTCTTTTCTAATCTGAAATGTCACAGCATCCTCCCATCTCTAACAGCAGAGTGTGTGCGTGTGTGTGTGTGTGTGTGTGTGTGTGTGCAGGCAGTGTGTTATGTGACGAAGCCAGTATGAAGAGCTGCGACATTCAGAGAAGGTCAGCATGTCTACAGAGGTGTAGGGTTTTCTTGTTAGGTCTTGTTTCATTTTTTTTCTTCTTCATGTACTGTACATCTAAAGATTCCATCACGCTTTTTGTCTGCTGCAGGTCTTTTTGTGATCGAGTGTAGATGACTGCTAGAGAGTCTGAAGAGTTATTTTTTTGTCTGCTTTTTCTTGTGTTTAAATCTTTTTTTTTTTTTTTTCAAATCTCCATTAAAAATGAGTGTGTGAGATTCAGCAGATGTTCCTGGACCTCCTAGTGTATCATCACACTCTACCTTACCTATTAACACACACTAGTCCCTCATGGTAAGGAGTGTAATTGCTCATACTCCGGTGTGTGAAATTAGCCTGAGCTTTCTTCCTCTCACTTTATTATTTCATTGTTAGTGTGAGAGGAAGTGTGTCCACTGTAGATTTAAGTCAGTATTATTTTCTCTCTTTATTTATCTGTTGGAGTGCTAACACAAAGATTGTCAAAACCGGTTGACTGGACAGACGTGAAACTTCTGTTACAAGGATTACATTTTTTAATTATTAAAGAACAGCACCCTGTACTTGCAGAACATCAGTGAAATAAGTTCTCACTTACATTTGAGCAGCTATAAACCGTCATCCCCTCATCAGCCTCAACATCTCTCCGTTCTCTCTCTCTCTTGACATTAATAAAACAAAAAAAACAGCTTGTTGCATTACCCAGAAACAGTAAAGTGCAAACTCCTCTGTCCTGTAGATGTAGAAAGTTATAGCTTTACCTCTGTTACAAAACACCTGTCTGCTTACAGAAAACTTCACCATGTTACCAATTACATGCATTTTAAATCTGTTTATATGGAGCGTCCACCGTACAAGCCCCTGTGAGTAAGCTGTTACTATAGAAACGATAACGTATTAGAATGAGAATTATTCCAGACCCTTTGCCCTTCTGTAAGCTGGTTATCTGTGCTTTCATTACAGGTTTGTAGCTGTGTTGGTAATATTAACAACCTTCCTCCACTGACTTGTGATAAAATGATTTATCCCTACAAGAAAAAAAGTCTTGTTACAGTGTGTCTGTTACGGCGTGCACAGAGAAAGGCTTTGAGAAGTGCTGATGGTTTATTTTCAAGCAATCTGTCACATTCAGCGCCTCGTGAAATTCCTTCTAGAGCACAGACTTCCGCTCCGAGCCAGTCTGCTCACAATCGGTGTGCTACTAGGCAGCTGGAGCTTACTGAGGAGTCTCATTTGAGGACTATATAAACAAGCCAGAAACACTCACTTTGCGAAGTCTTGCCATTCTTTGTCCTTGTTCATTACTGAGCCTTGTATTCTGTCTGCCTCCTATATTGATGTCTGCTTTGTATTTTTTCCATCTGTCTTTTTGTCTGCCTCACATATACCTGTTCGACCTGTGGCTGTTGACTACAATTCTGCCTGACGGTCTGGATTTGTTAAAATAAAGCTTGTATTTGTTTCCCAACACCCAGCCTTCCATGTTACATGATCTGGTCTTTCATTTAAGAGGGAATTAAAACCTGGAAAATGAACTGTTAAAAGGTGATGTGATGGTGCCAGTGCCATAAAATATCGAATATTACTAATGACTATTACTATAATATGTTGTTTAGGAATTATTTATACATAGAGACTTACTTTACATTAAAATTGCAGTATTTTGAAAACAAAATACTGTATTGACCACCTACATTTTTGCTGGTAATTCTGTATTTATAAAAATATTATATATATTTTTTGTCAATACTGTACTTCCTACCTGGCTGCTACCACAACAACTGCTATAACCATACGCACTTATGTTATAAGCTTATCTGCTTATGTCACAGTATGTTATGTTTACATTCACAGCGTTTTTATTATTATATAATTATATCTTTTTGCACAACCCATCACATCTGACACTTATCCACACTAGACCTGTCTCTTTCCTTGGCTGTTGTCCAGTTCTAGTAATTGTTGTACTGTCTTGTGCTGTTTGCACACGTTTACACACATGCACTTTGTGTAGTCCTGTGTAGATCTTATGTAGTAATGTGTAGTCTCACGTAGTTCTTGGTTGTTTATGTAGCACCACTATCCTGGAGGGACATTGTTTCTTTTCACTGTGTACTGAACTATGGTTGAAACCACACTAAAGCCGCTTGACTTGATCTTGTCACAGAGATTCTTGGCTTAGTTTAAAAAAAAAAAATCAGTAATGCAAGTCCATTTGTAGTTTCATAGTTATGTTTTTTGGATTATAAACCAGCATGTCGAAGAGGTTTTGTATTTTCCGGATGGTCGTTAGTACAATAAACATCAGGCTGATGGCTTTCAAACAAGTCTTGTTACAAAAGAAATTATATAATAGGTGCATTTATACTGACTCACCATATGTATCCAGCAGAAATATTCATTTTTCACGGAATAAAAGGATTGAGTTTTCCATTAATGAACCTAGACTAAGCTAACACTGACCAGATTAGTAAAATATGAGAAATACTAATTAATAGAAAATGAATGCTGCAAAGTAGAACTGAGAAGAAAGGAAAGGTCAAATATAATTATTCTATTTTGATGAGAATAATACATCAAGCCAGCACTCGTCCACAGCATTATATGTACCAACATGTCTGTCTGTAATTGCAGGATAGCACTTTTTCCTGCCCTGGCTTTGCTCATTTGAAACAGGAAGTCATGACTGGACTCTGACATGTAGCAGATGGCAGCTGAAGATTTCATGGGTCGAGAGAAATAAATGCAGTGTCTCTGCTGGTTCGGGAAAAACAGCTCAGTCCCTGCTGGTGCTCTGCTCACTGTCAGCCAGAGTGTGTGTTCAGGGTTCACTCTGAGACGGAGTGTGTGTTCAGGGTTCGCTCTGAGACGGAGTGTGTGTTCAGGGTTC
>CM074916.1:30642245-30652643 GCA_037576815.1 Pangasius larnaudii
ATCATATATATATATATATATATATATATATATATATATATATATATATATATTATATATATAGTATATATATATATAGTAAAAGTTTCTCAACCCAAAAGTCAAGAGTGAGAAAATTACATTAAAAGATTTCATTCCAGTTCTAATGAAAGACGACACACCTACCTTTATTTTATAATCTAATCTATTGATGGAAAAACAATATTAGTATAAAAATGTTAAAGAATTGAATTGAGTTCTCATTTTGATTATCAGCATCTGTCTCACCTGAGGTAAAAGACACTCGTGGCATTTAAATACGAGCTTCATCATCATCTTCTTCACTCCACTGATCTCTGTTCACACTAACATTAATGGAAAGAATAATCGCTGGTTTATTCACTTTATTTGGTCAGGGTGTGTAAGTGCTCTTCTCTGTTTTGATGGTGATGTGACTGAGCAGGAGCATCACGGAGAGTTGACAGTCACTATCTGATTACAAACTGAACTGATTAGACTTATTATTATTAGACAGTGTGTAACTGTCCTAGAAAATCACAATTAGCTGGAGACTTAGCTAGAAATATCTAGAGTTTTGAGACATCTTCAGGGAGACGGATTGTTTTATTCTGTGTTTGTTAAACTGATTTACACGTTATGGTCTTTGCAGATGCCAAGGAAAAGTTAGAAAGTAGCCTACATGAAAACATTTCCCTTTCCAGTTTTGGTGAAATATATTTGTTTTCTTGAAGTAGAAATGTCAAAGTATATTACAGGAAGAAATCCAATAGTGTTACAAATATTTCCTATTAAAAAGAAACAGCTTCAGTTAAATGTTCTGTGTGTGAACAGTAGATTAAAGTCATGGCTCTCAGCAGTACACAGCAGGTTTACTTCCTCTGTAGTTCCAGTTTATGTTTGCAGTTCTTAATGTTTTATGGTTGTGTCCATGTCTGTCCCTCTGTAGGTAAGGAGCTCCTGTATCGCACTCGTGAAGGTGATGTGGTCAAGTTCAACATGGAGACGAATGAAAGTACAGTGTTGGTGCCCAACAGGAAGTTTGTAAGCTTCTCTTTCTATATGTCCTAAATCTCTCTTTGAAGAGATTAATTAACTAATTAACTAATTAATTAATTAAGACAGTAATTAACACATACTAAATTTGGTGACGTAAGTAAAAAAATTATGTCAATATTTATGGGAGGAAAGTTCCTGGTATTCAGAGTCGGGTTACGCAGCTGCTGGGATTGATTTTCTGAGCTCCACATTTTCTTGAGTAGAACCATCTGAGACTTTTCAATAGTGCCTCGACCACCACCTTTAAACCTGAAAAAAAAAAAATCAGGGATAGAAAATGCAGACTGAAGAAGAAAATTCTTTGCTGTCAAATGTAATATGAAGTCTGATAAAATCAAGAAAGGATTTAAAAATAAAAAAATAAAAAAGACATATATGATGACATATGAATGAGAAAATGGAAAGCATTGAAATACTGTAAATCTACTAGGAGTCTAGTATACTGCCAATGTATTGCTCTATGAATTGTCCTATTGTCCTATTGTCGCATTAATCACTGAAAAATTTGGTTAAATTTAACAACATGGCTTCCACACTTATTATTCCACAGCTATGAGTACGGCTCTGAGAGAACTGCATGCAATCTGCAGCCTAGAAATTAGAATTAAAAATGCTGGGACACATCTGCCATTTCTTCTTTATTTTGCACTTTACAGGAAATGTATAAGGCCAGTGACTATGAGCTTTCTCCAGACATGAAGCATGTGCTGCTTGCTTACAATGTGCAGCCGGTAAGACACACACACACACACACACACACACACACACACACACACACACACACACACACAAACACTGTGCAGGGACAGAGGGGGTGAGAGGGGAAAATGTGTGAACTAGTTTCTTATTCCATGTCCGTCTCAGCATCGCCTTGATGGATGACAGCTCTGTCCCCTAACTGTCATTACACACACACACACACACACACACACACACACACGCACACACTCACCTACACAACTCTCTCTGCAACTCTGTCACACACTCACTTGTCCTTCACAGAGGATTTTTCTTTCTTTCGCTCTCTCTTCTTGTTTACCTTTCTGTCCCAGTGACCCTCTCTTCTCACTCTCTCACCTGGGTGTGTGTGTGTGTGTGTGTGTGCGTGTGTGTGTGTGTGTAAGTGATAGAGAAACAAGCAAATGCGTGCTAGCATGCTAATCAGCAGCAGTTTAAATTTCCTCTATAAGACATGGGTTAGTGATCTGTTCAGTTCCCAGCATGCATTGTAGTGTCTCTGTCACAGCTGATGATAGAGACTGGTGTGATAAACTGATAACTGTGTTTCCTCTAAATGTTTTTAGACAAAAAAAAAGCAAAGCAAAGCAAAGCCATCCACTGACCGATCATCCTGCTCCCCCACCTAACAACTGGCACATTCATCAACTCACCCACCCACAAATCAAAATCCCATCCATTGACCACTCAACCCACTCATCAGCCAACTGACTTATCTACCTGCTCACCCATCCAAACCACCAGCCCACCCATCAAATTATCTACCAAGCCACCCACCCACCAAATGATCCACTATACCCACTCCCCTCCATTCGACCAACCTACTGATCTATAAACCCACTCACTGATCAACCAACTAACTTATCAACTCATTCAAAACATGCTCACACACCTACTGATTGACTGACCAACTGATCTACCAATACCGATCAACCAACTGACTGATTAATCAACCCACTCACCTGCCCACCTACCCACCATCTAATCAATCAACAGACCGAATGATCTACCACCCCACTCAAACATTGATCGATTGACAGATCAAGCCACTCACCAACTGCTCAACCGACTCACTGATCAACACACTCACTGACTAACCCCCACCCCCACCCACACCCCCACCTATCAACCCACTCACACTCACCCAGTCAACTAAGTCATACCTGCCATAGTATTATCTCTGTCTGTTTCTCTCTCTCTCCTGCAGATTTATCAGCACTCTTTCACTGCATACTACATCATTTGTAGTTTGGAGTCCCCGTAAGTATACACACACACACACACACACACACACACTCACACACACACACACACAGAAACAGCAGCAGCAGCAGCAGCAGCAGCAATAATAACAGGCAAAACACTAATAAACTCTTAAATTAACACTTAAATGTTTCCTCATTAGCCAGATGTGCATGATGCAAACTCATAAAAGATAACAAGTATCAAATCAACACAACGCATTTTAGTCCCACATTTAGACAAACTAAAAGCCATTACTGTACAGACATGCATTAAATCACATCATGCCACATCCCTGTTGAAATCATTTCTGTAGTAACAGCTCATTTGCATGGACTTTTCTGTCAGGAGATGTTTCTGTCAGGAGATGTTTCTGTCAGGAGATGTTTCTGTCAGGAGATGTTTAGTTAACATGTATGGAAGGAGTTTCCAGTGTCAGTGCTTTGAAAGAGTCAGAGGTAAAGTTGTAACTTTAAGTTTACACTGCGGTTTCTCAGTAACTGGACAAGCTGCAATTTTTTTTGTCTTATTAACTTCAAGAGGAAGAAAAAAAGAGTCTGGTGAGGGAACGACTCTTTATAGCTGCTATAACCTAAGAACAGGAACTAACTTGTCTCCCAGATGTTCAGCAAAATTATACTATGAACAGATAAAAAGTATGATGTGTCATAAAAGTAACTCCGCATCACCACACCATCCCATCACTCAGTATTTTATTATAATAGCAGCACACATTGTGGTTTATTCATTAGTTAAATCCCTGTCCGAGGACAGCATACAATAAAAAACAGCATGTGTTTGTGTTCTTTACAGAGAAACATGGATTCTGAATCCTCCAGAAGTGCGAAATGCTCCACTTCAGTATGCCGGCTGGGGACCACGCGGCCAGCAGCTAGTGAGAACCAACTACTGTCATCTAAATTCTCCATCACGCACCAATTTCACACTAAAATTATCCTTAGCAATTATTAAACAACTTTGGTCTCTATCAGACATCTGCATACAGACTTTGGAGTCATGCAGAAAATGGCAGCATGTTTTTCAAGCTCTTCCAGAGTTGGGAAAACCATGCATACCATGATTTGCTAGCCAGGATGTGATATCATCAAAAAAAACTATTTGTAAAATTTGTGAGAGAAAAGCAAAGACACTGAAGTAGACTTGGCTGGTGCTAGCTCAGAAATGGCAGAGGTGGAGTTCCAGAGTGGTGCAGCTGAAAAGCTATTGCTGTGAGATAGAATTCGATTCCTGACCATTCTACAGCCATCCATGGCTGGGAAACCAAGATTTCATGAGATAAAGGCGTCACAAAAAACGAGTCAAACACTCAGCTATGAGAAGAAACAAGCAGGACTGGAGAAATCTGTGCAAAGTGTCAGGGTAAGCTAAGACAGACTGCTAGCTTACCTTCTGAGAAAGAGAAAGCAGAATGCTGTGATCTGAAAAACAGTCCAAGATGATCAAATATTACAATAGATGATGTAAAAGACAGTGTGAAAGGCTGCAGCATTACTGTGGAACCTCATACACCTTCCAGAGGACACAGCAGTCAGCACTGAAAGAGCTTATAGATCACTAGAAAGCTCAAAAGCTGCCCTGAGGTAGTCAAGATTTCACACTAAAAGAGGCGAAGCAGAGAGCTCTGTTCACAGCTTGGAACAAGTGACACATGGAATTTCAGAGGAATCGAGTATCTGGATAATGATTATTCAATCAGCTTTCGGTGTAACTGTAAGGAGTTTAAGGATATTAAACGATAATTAAGAAGCTGTGCAACTGGGGCTCATGAGGGGGTCCAACAGAAAAGCATCAGCCCTACCATTGAGAGATCACAGTTAGTGCTTTCCTCTGAGTGTTCAGCTGTGTTGTGACATAACATGAGCAGCAGGTCGAAAAGATGCAGTTGGCTGGCTTCACATGTCCCGGAGGAAGCACATGTTAGCCTTCACCCTCCAGCTGGTAGCTGTCATATGAGAGGGGCGAGCTGGCTGGTGGGTAGGAATTGGCAGGTGACCAATTTAGAAGAAATTTGGGTTTTGTACAATTAAATTATAATTAAAGACCCCTTACCATTCAGTGCTGGTAGTGTTCCTTAGTGAAGTAAAGAAGAGCTTCTCATTAGCTTCTCATTAACCATGAAACATCTGGAAATTTCTACAAGGCTATCTGAAGAGGAGGAGCTCCAGGTAAAGCTGCACCAACTCAGCCGGCTTACACAGAGAGGTGGACTCTTGACATGGTTAATAATTTATTTTTTTTAAACTTTTGTTGGACAGGTGGAAGGTGCAAGTGCATAAATTCGATGCTCTTTATGTAAGGGTAATCCAAGAATCACAGACATCAAACTTGGCAGGAGTCAAGGTACAGGCAGACACAGTAAGCACAGACACAGATATAAACATGGACATAAACCTGGAAAGAAAGAACAGGGAACGTGAGACAAACTAATTAAGGGATTAACTCAGTACAGGTAAGCACATTAGTTATCCGGCCAATGACAGAACAGGGGGCGGAGCCAGGCTCAAAAACACAGGTGCGATGTAAACGAAAAGCACATGGCGGGAAGTAAACACTAAACAGCACTGCAGCGCTGTGAAATAGCTTCCCTGCAAGAGACTCGCTTGTCTATCAGATGATAAACATTTAAATGATAAAGTATGGTTTGCCTCTCGAGTCTACTTTTTATCTCATTGCATTTTTTCTGCACAGCTCTGTATCTGCTTTCTAATTATAAAGACAAGCAGGGAAGATGTATAGTCTGATAAACGGTACACTTGATTGGTCTCTCTGCTCGGTGTTTATGTACCTGATGAAGATGATCTTGAGTTTATTACGAGTTTGTTTTATTTCGTTTCTGGAAACTCTGAAGGGATTTTGCTGATTGGAGGCAATTTCAGCTGTTATTTTCACTCAGGTAGATTAAAAAACACATTTTCTTTTCACATTTACAACATTGTTAAATATGAGAACAAACCTTAAAGGCTGCTATGATTAACGTGGCATCACTGATGCCTGGAGACAGATCAGAGAAATTCACATACATTACAGAGATAAGAAAACGATTTCAAAATAAATTTTCCTCTTGGATGAGTTGGAAATTCTGATGTGTGGTTAAAAAGATGGTTCGTCATAACATTTTATTTCCTTAGCTGCAAAAAATGAGTAATGTTTCAGAAACATTTGGATGGAAATGTACAGACTGAGACTTAGATATGTCTTGGAAAGTGTTTTCAATAAGCTTTTGACCACATAGTTCTACTTCAATATTTCAATCATTATTATTTGCATCATCCATTATTATACCTTCTTGTTCTTGTCCTTTTTTAGATTTTCATCTTTGAGAATAACATCTACTACCGGGCCACAGTCGAGAGCCGAATCATCCGTCTGGTTTCCACTGGCAAGGAGGGCGTGATATTCAACGGCCTCAGTGATTGGCTGTATGAGGGTAAGCAAAAGTGAACAGTTAATATACACTAATAAAAGCACAAATTGCCAAAATTGCAAGTTACTATAATATTATGTATATAGTTTATAATATAATGTATATAGTTTGCAAAATGTCATTTTCCAGGTAAGAAAACATATTATAATTCAACTAGCATTAGCAGACAATGTATCATACCTAACAAAAAACTCCTGAACTAGGTAGCGTTAGCCTACGGGCAACCGTTCAGTAAGATATACAATAAACTTGTTAATCTAGCCTTTGTCATTATTCTGTTGTATCTCATACCATCACTTGGCCAACACTGATGCAAACCAGGCAAAAACAGATGAAGGTCAGTCCTACAATGCTCCAGGAACAGCCAAATTCCTGTCATTTACAGGAAGTGACTAAACTTATGGAGATGATTAAATAATATGGAAATATAATACACAGATGGTATCACTTTTCCTATGTGACATGAGGACAAAGTGCTACACTGCAAAGCGTTTGAAAAGAATTAAATACAGACTTTGTGTCAGAAGTGAATGCATTTCATTTTACTTTTCACAGTGCGTCGTGCAGTCGTGACACACTCAAATGAAAAAAGTAAGTCTAAGAAATTTGATAACTAGTTCCTGCTGTGAGCTGTAAGTATTAAAGCACTAAAATTTAATGCGGTAGGAATAAATAAGCTACAAAGAACTGAGAAATTGGAAAGAGTGTCCCTTTGTATGGACAGAAATACCTCCACTTTCAGGCGCTCCTCCTCTTCCCACATTCTAGCCGCACCCACTAGTACAGCTTAGGGCTGTGATTGGACAGAGACTGGCATGACTGCAACATACCAGTGAAAGTAAAATGCAATGCAAAATGGAATTACATTCACTCCTGACACAACATCAGCGTTTAATTCATAAAGATGCACTGTCCTGCTGAAGAGATAAAGCGACGTCAGAGAATCGCGATAAAGGTTTTGCTTTTCAGTGTGGCAGGTTGTCCTCTGTCTGTGTATTGCGTCTCAAAATGTGTTAGTTGTTAAAAAAAAGTTAGTACGATTGTCTGATTTCGTAATATCGTTACTAATTATATGTGACTATTACATAAATGTTTACATATTTTTAATTTTTAAAAAAAACTGTATGAATGAAGGAATCTATATCCTGAACCTCAATTTTGTCTGAGTTCGAAATATTTCACTATAACTTGAAACATTACAGCATCTCATGTTGTGCTGAAACATTCTGACATTTCCCATCTGACCATCTGCTGCACCCACCTGTATCACGATTATATACATATATATATATATAAATATATATATATATATATATATATATATATATACAGTATGTGATTATATTTACATGACCAGCCATCTGAGGCTTACTTGTGCCCCCTGCTGGACTTTCAACATCGAACGAATACATAAAAATACATGCAGTTACATTTCTAACATTAAATATCTGTGTGTGTGTGTCATGTTAGTTTTCACCAGTGTCCTGCGCCGCTGTCGTTTTTATTCTCAGCGGTTACTTTTCAGCTTTTGTAGCACTTAGCCAAGCAGCAACACGTCGTCTGATGAAGAAGAAAAAAATGCCAAGAGTCTGAATTATTCATATCATAGAGTCGGCTAACACAGACGAGGTTTCAGAGATTCACCGTGTGACAGATCAGCTGTCCAATTAAAGCATGGGACAGGAAGAGAGCGAGAGAGAGAGCGAGAGAGAGAGAGAGAGAGATAGAGAGAGAGCGAGAGAGCGAGAGAGAGAGAGAGAGCGAGAGAGAGAGAGAGAGAGATGTTTTTTTCTTACAATAGATAATGACACTTCAGTTTAATTCAGTGGAATCAAAGTGTATTTTTCCAAGGCTAATTTAATCAATTAAATAGAGGTTTTTCTAAATCTTACATCAGTTCTTCCTTTGATTTTTATTTAATGCCATTTGTTTTGCAGTCCACATAAATGACTAAAGGCTCAGGTTCCACTCTTGTGTTAGATTTATTGTGAGATGACCTTGATTTCCATGGTTACAGCATTAATTCACATTCATTCCTGTCAGTGCTTAAAATCTGTACAGATCCGGTAAGAATTGGAATTAATTTGACACAGACATTATAACATACAAAGGTGGAGTAGATAGAATAAGAGAAAGTTTTATGAATAAATAGTGCCTTTTGGACACCTTTATTTTTAATGTCTGTCTTTTGCTTCCTCTGTATTGATGATAAAAAAATAATAATAATATTGTTTCTTGGTTTGTGTCTGTCAGAATCTTAAGAATTACTTAATAAATCTATCTATATAATATATAACAATACAATTTACAAAACTGGATTCAATAAATAATATGAGCTATTTGGGTTGTATTCAGAGTCGGCAACTTAAATCCAAAAGTTATGTAATTATTTACGTGACAGAGTTCTTTGTATTGAGAGTCGGGCTACACAGCTGCTTAAGTGGATTTTCTGCACACCCCATTCAGATTATTAACATCATCAGACTGTTCTTGAGTTCAAGAAAAGTGCGGTTTAAATTTTAAGAACAGAGTCATGTGTTACGGAGACACACCTCAAACATTAAACTGAACGTGGTGCACTGTGAGGAAGAGTCCTGGGATGAGCAAAGGACAGTCTTTATGATTACAGGATCAGCTGTTAGCTACAAAACTACTGCATCAAGGTGAGACAAAGCACTGAAGCTAGGAAAATCTCTCTTTTCCTCCCACAGAGGAGGTTTTCCAGTCCCACCTGGCGCACTGGTGGTCTCCCGACGGGGCTCGGCTGGCGTATGCCACCATCAACAACACTCTGGTGCCCAAGATGGAGCTGCCCATGTTCACAGGGTCGCTGTACCCGTCCGGCCGAGAGTACCACTACCCCAAAGTAAGCCTTAGAGCATGGAGCCACGGATACGCACTCATACACACACACACACACATACACTGATATACACTCACTGAAGATACACTGAAGATATTTTTTTGAAAAACATAACCAAAAAATAACCAATTTACCAATGTACTCAGCATCTATTCACTA
Organism: Pangasius larnaudii; assembly: GCA_037576815.1. Taxonomy (NCBI): domain Eukaryota; kingdom Metazoa; phylum Chordata; class Actinopteri; order Siluriformes; family Pangasiidae; genus Pangasius; species Pangasius larnaudii. The sequence continues at coordinate 30,651,749 of CM074916.1, forward strand.
AAACCTACAGTCTCTTAGTAACATCCTCTTTACATTGTGGATTATTGCTCTCGGTACGCGTTGATAAGAACGTAATGTTTATGGCTTTTTTGTGATGAATGTTATATGAAAAACAATAATCTGATAAATTGATGTTTTTGAGAAATGCTCAGATTTTTAAGCCTGCTGTAATAAAGTAATAAAAATTTATAAATCAGTTTGATTTCCTGATTGGATGAAGTTGATGTAAAAAAAAAAAAACAAGTGTGTGTGTGTGTGAGATTCTGTTTTTCTCTTCAGGCAGGAGAGGAGAATCCAGTGATCTCTCTGTACGTGGTGAACCTGAACGGCCCTCTACATACCATCCAGATGAGGAGACCAGATGACCAGAGGCTCGGGTCAGATGCTCTGCTGATAATAAAAATCATAATCATAATCACAAAAGTAAAAAAAAATATATATATATATATTATTATTATTATTATTATTATTATCTTAATTTTTTCATTATGTGAGGAGATATAAGATAAAAGCACAATAATATTCAACACAGGCTATCACATAACCATTAACTTTGCACATGTAAGAGAGAGAAAATCTTTTAAAAGATACCACGTGTGCAACTTACCTGAATAAAAGTTAAGGAAAAAATATCCAGACTCATTCTCAGTAACAACATTTTCTATATATACTTTATACTAGGATTTGCTTATTATATATTAGTAATTCTAATGACATCACCTCACACACAGTAATATGGGTGTATATATGGAGGAACACACACACACACACACACACACACACACACATTAATAGTTAATGCATTTACGAGGCAGGTGAAAGCATTACACAGAGTCTGCAGAGCTGTAGGAACTGTAATATCACTGATTAATACATATATGTAGATTTATGATAC